>SNQJ01S0010795.1:48053-74636 GCA_010110895.2 Picea sitchensis | reverse complement strand
ATTTATTGGGGATGCAGGAACCGATTTTTTGCATTAGTGAGGGAATGGGAGGTGACCTACTTTGTCATTCTTACTTATTTGTTCTGGGCACATTATTTTTTAGTTCCTATTCTTATATTACTTAGTGAATTCAATTATGAATTATCATGATACTTCAAATTACCACATAAACCACATATTATATCATTCATAACCATTGCACAATGATCATACATAGAATAGTGCTAGTCTAACATGCATCAAGAAAGCATCCATGTTCAATCACATAAAATACAAATACACACAATAGTTAACGTGGTTCACCCAAATTTGGGCTATGTCTACAACAACTGGCTTCTTTATTATTCTTTATGCAGTTGTCTCAGGATTGCACAATGCACATTACAAAGATACATCATGTTATATTTTCCTTCTCCTAGCCTAGCCGCTCTACAATGAAAGCCTCTCTCTGTCTGCACCATCTCCTTAACATTCAGACATATACTCTTTTCCTCACATTCTATTATATCACTCTCTTCTCAACTAGAATAGAACAAAGAATACTCTACAAAGGAAGGAACAACTAACATTGAGGAATCCCTAATCTACCATCCCATTACATATTTATACATAAGTTCTAGGGCTTAAAACTCTACTTTGTTCATCCCAAAACCCTATTACAATATGATAAATCAACTTGACTTGTTGTTCGGGTTGCTTTTCCTTCTTTTATATTTGCATGTTTATTTTTCACTCAGACTGTTGTTCTTACTTCTTTTGCGCGTCCTTCTATATTTAGCATGTCGGGCTGTCATCCTTCATTTTCACTTTCTTCCTTCTCTTTCTTTATTCCCTTCTTTATTCTTCTACTTTATTTTTCTCACTGCACATTGTACTCCTAAATGTACCTTAGCTGCGAACTACTGAGTCCTCCTTCTTCTTTTGTGCACATATTCTATACTTATGTTTTTTAATGAGTATTATTTCCATAATGCCTATCCAATAGGCCCCCAACCCTCTCCTTTGGCTCATCCCAAGCTATTAAGGCATGTTGCGTGATCCTCCATCCTTGGATGAATTTTTTGGAGGCTTCCTTGGCTTCCACAACTTCCCTTATTATAGTTTCCTCTGTTTCCACAATCTCTTCGACCCTCTGCACGGTCAGTGTTGTAGTATTTTCTTTGATTCATGTGCTTCTTGTTTCACCTTTTCCTATGCAGTGGTCGATTCGCCTATTACCTTCAATGCTTCTTCTTGCAGTGATCCTAAGCAATGCTAGAGGATATTTTGTTGATCCTGCCTCCTTTCAACTTTTACTTATGATTTCCTCTGTGCCAATTGTTCATGTCTCTTCACACCTTAACTAACATGTCCAATCTGCCAACGAGGTTGATGAATGGTTACATAAATGTGACTTTATTACTAAATCTGTCATTTTATTTTTACTTCATACTTCCATCCTATGATGATTTTCGGTGCTTTTTACCATTTAATACTATACAATGTGTTTATGAACTGTCATTTTCACGTTGTCACCATTGTTTCCATGCTTTAAATCCTTTTTATGGTCTTGTTAGTACTATAATGCACAATTGTTCTTGCTTTCACATTTTTTTTTCTTCGCGGTATTTTGCTTATGTATGCTATTTAATTAAGTGGTGAAGTTCCATCCTGATAGCATGAAAATCCATTGGCATCATTGCTTATTACCCATAGACCAACCTAAAAGGTGTCTTCTCTTTCAATTTTTTTTCTTGTCATCCTATAGGCCCATAAAATTGCAGGAAATCTTAAGTCCATATCATTTCAATATTCTATCTACACCCAAATTATACAAATTTCCTACAATGAGCTGATAGTCTATTACTTTAACTACCAATTGTTTCTTCTACGCAACTGACATCTCTGATGGGTCCATTCATGTAATTAGAAACTGCACGATGTCCATGAAGTAATCATCCACCATTTTAACTGCAAATAGTTGAGCATCTCGTAAACTGTCATCTAAATTACCTGCATCTTTCCCTGATAATATGCGTGATAAAGGATATGGTCCTCCATTCAACTTCCCTGGTTTCACCACAACTTCAAAATCATATTCTTGAAACAACAGTAGACATCTGCATATTCTCTCCCCCAACACTGCATTGTTCACTAAATATTTTAATGCAGAATGGTTTGTGTACATCTTAAAGTGAGACCCAAATAAATAATGTCTGAACTTTTGCAGCGCATATATTATTTTCAATCCTTCTCGTTCTATGGTGGTGTAATTCTTCTCTCCTATGGACAAATTCCTACTTGCAAAATCAATTGGGTGATCTATGTCTCCCTTCCCAGGTTGAGATAATACTGCGCGCAATGCTATGGATGATGCATCTACATGAACGTTGAACTCCTTGTTCCAATATGGAAAGATCAAAATCAATGTAGTTACTAGTTTTTAATTTAAGGTGTCCAAACCCTTCTAATAGTCCTCATTCCATTGGAACTTTTCTTCTTTCTTCAACAAATTCTCCATTGGTGTTGTGATTTGTGCATAGCCTTTGATAAAATTCCTATAATATCATGTATGACCCAAATTTTCCCTTAGATGTCATACTAATGTAGGTGGTTCTAAACCTAGAATCACTGCAACCTTCGATGTATCCATTAGTAATCCTTATTTTCAAACTACATGGCCCAACAAAATTCCAAACGGTGCCCAAAAAATACACTTCTTCAAATTCAACAAAATCTGACACTATATACACCTATCCAACATTAGCCTGAGTACTTCTATGTGATCCTTTAGTAGAATGAACAAAGTCCAATCATTTAAGTACACTTCAAGGAATTTATGGAGAAATTCCTTGAATGATGCAATCACAACTCTTGAAAAAAATGCGAGGGAATTCTCCAGTCCAAAGGGAGTTATTGTATATTGATAACGTCCACACTCTATCACAAAAGTGATCTTGTAATGGTCCTGATGTGGAATTTTTATTTGATGGTACCCAGATAATCCATTTGTGAAATAATAATTATCTTTCCCTCCTACATTCTCAAGTACCTCATCTGTGAATGGTGTTGGGAATGGATCATGTAAGCATGAATCATTCAACTTCCTTAGATTTACACAAATCCTGATACCTCCTATATTTTTATCTTCCAATACCATTTGGATTATCCACTCTGATTCCACCATGGGTTCAATAATTCCTATGCCCAACATTCTATCTATTTCTTCTTTAACCTTCTCTTTGTACTTCAAATTTATCCTGTAAGGCCTATGTCGCACTAGTCTGGTTTCAAGGGAATATTCATTTGAACTAAGTCCCCATATATCCCCTTCATCTCGGAAAACGTAGTTGGGAATAGGTCTTGATATTCATGCAACAAGTATGCAATATTATCTACAGTCTCATCACTTTAGTAATCTCCTATCTGTGCAAACTTCGGGTTCTCTGTCATCCCAATGTTTACCTTCCATGTCTTTATTGGATGTGTGTATGTGGAGGATTCAATATCTTACTCTTCTACTTCCCAATCTCCTTCTATTTCAGGTATTTGCATATTCCCATGATCTTCTTCATCATGTTCTTCCTTAGAAACATTGTAACACTCCAATAACTCATGGATAGTCATAGTAGTTACGTGCGCACAACACATTGGTACCACCTCCATCAACCCTTATTCTAAGAAGATATTAGTTCGAATACCATGTAGCTCTACATATATTGATGGAGATTCATGTTCAAATGTAAATGTGACTTTTAACCCCTAAGTCAACTCATCCTAGTTGGCTATTTGATCTCTATGCATTTCCAATTCTAGATACCAGTTCTTCATAGATGTATCTAGTTTATGTATAAATCTATGTATCCATTCTTCCTTTGGTGTGATGTTGCATCTTTCCCTAAACTATTCCACATGATCCACTAGGTCACTCTCCCCTATATACCTTTGCACATTATTTTCTACCTCAATACCAAACCTGACTTGCATTAGTCTTCTACACTGCGACTAGTCTTTCATTCCGTCTTTGTGTGCAACCCACCATCTGAATGGAGTCACTTTTAGGAAAACATCTAGTTACAACAACCTTTGTTGTTCGGGTACCTGCAACTCAAATTAATTTACAAATAAGTTTATATCATTCAATCCATCATACTTCGTTGGATCAGATAACTCTTCCCCAATCCAGTGCAAGGATCAGGTTATGCATGCACATCATCTAGTTGATACTTCATGCATCCTCTACTACCAATTCTCTAGACCTTCTTCTGAATCTGGTGCACATGAACTGATACTTATCCAACTTAATGTACCATATGTAGTGGGGTTTATATAATAATCCATATATGTAGTCATGCTATACAAGTTGTCAATGTCGTCTCCTCTTGTTGGCTCTATGCACCTCTTTCCTTCTGTTGGGTCTAATGGTGTAGTAAATTTCAAATATATGACTTCAAGTATCATTTATCTCCGCTTTAGATTAATGATCGTCTGATTATCAAATTCCCATTTAAATCCCATAAGTATTGGATATGGTTGATTATCATCCATGATATCAATAATTTCAAAGTCAGCTACACTGCGCACCCCATCCATGTTCACAGGTAAACTAAAGAAACATCATAATAATATTATAATAAAAAMATCATCATATTATCACCACAATAATCCATGTGAATCATTCAAGCATGAATACTTYAGCATCAGAGGCAAATAAKATGGAATAAGAAAGCTAATTTCTATTAACCAAGATATCTCAAATCGAGTACACAACCAGTTCACAGTAACTTCATCAAAATATTACAACATAAGGGAGCCTAGCTYAACCATTCGAACCTCCTAAATCATTTAGACTATTTATTTATAACAAAATGGGAGGAAACAACTGGAGGTATGAGMTGACCTTCTTCCCATGAAAATATCCAATTAGTTATTCCATCTAACAACTTAAACTAACGACTATGCTATAAAAGGGGAAAATGTTGGTCATTGATCCAACCAATATTTGAATTGACTTGATATTCCTTTGATGCGCAACTACTTGCCAGCCAAATTTCATTGAGGGGGCATGTACCTATCATCATGTTGCCAGATGTTATCTCTGCAATTCTCCACATCATCAATTATTCATAAATATGCTAATTCGACTCCCCTTGATTCCTGGTACTTGTTGGTAGCATCATTTGGTAGCGCTCTGAGTAGCAAGCCTTTGTAGCTCCTTTACCAAATTTCCTGTGATTTTGTAGCACAACCTCCAAAATAGACAAGTCGAATGAGTAGCTCCAAGCATGTGTGTCTTCTGTGCAAAATTCGTCCTCTGTCAAAATTTCGGTAGCGCCTTCCTGTGTGTCTTTGTCAAACTTTCGGGAGCGCTCGCCTGTATAATTCACTCTCTGTTAAAATTTTGGTAGTTCTTGCCTGTGTGTCTGCATGAAATTTGGTAGCGCCATCATAATTCGCAACACCATCACTTCATCGTTGACAGATTTGGTAACACCCTCGAGTAGTTAACATGACCATCCATCTTAGGTGATTTAGCAATGTTATATGTAGTGGACTGATGGAACATGAAAAATAGACTATTCTGTAGCGCCATGGTGCTATGAAATGTCTGCGCTACTACTGTTGAAGAGATTAATTATTTGCAAAAAACCCAAAGATCTAAACATTAAGGAACAAGAACTTGTATAGACTATATAGCCTGTATAAGTGGAAGATGTAGTATTTCCTTAATTACTTATCTTTGCAAAAAGGGACCATCTTCAAAAATGGAGATCACCTTTCACCAATTACTTCATTAACCTGAAACTCCTTCTTCTAGAAGGAGGACTTCCCTTTGGCACAAAAATATGCTTCCCTTTAACAATAACATGCTTCTTCACTGGAACTATGCTCTCCTTGTCTGCTGGTTTCTCCTATTCAATAGCATCTTCAACCAATACATTCAAGTTTCTTTGAGCCATTTCATCTTGGAACAGTTGCAGTTCTTCTTTGAGCTTTATGTTTTGAGATTGAAAGTCTATGTTTTGCCTATAAAGGTTCTTGAGTTTCTTATGAAGAGGTTGGGCTCTTCTTGCTGCAAATATTGTTAAATCAAGAGTGTGGATGTAGCCATCCATGAGTTCTTTCATCTTAACCCTGTCATATATGCCTTCTACTTTTAAATGAGCCACCTCCTTTCTAGCATCTATGAGTTACCTGATCAGTCTTTTGAACATCTGGATGATAGGTGGAGTAGTGATGTGAATAGTCTCAACAGGATTTTTCATGGCTTCTTCTTCTTGCTGCACATGGATTACTTCTTCTATCTCAACATGATTCTTAATGCCTTTGCCCTTATCTTTCTTCTTTAGGATGGAGACCTTTGGTAGGACCTTTTCTTCAACAATGTCTTTAAGAGATGATGACCTTGTGAAAGGCCTTTTGATATTGGTGCTAGATGTTGAAGGATATGAAGAGAAGTGTAGCTTCTTCCCTTTATTTGTTGTATTTTTATTAGAGGAAGGGACCTCTTCTAACTCTGGTGCAGGAGGGGGTGAACGGTCTCTCTGTGGAGAATGATAGGTGTCCTCCTCAGTTCTTGCAACCTACTTGATGGCTTCTTGATTTTGAACAAGAACTCTTCTCTTTCTTTTCTTGATAGTACCTATTTGAGCATCACTGGTGGATTGCAAAGGACTTGCTATCTGTGACTGGGGAGTAACTACTATGTCCAATTTCATGTGAGCAACAATAATGAAGTGTTCCAATGAGATGTTATTCTTTCTGATCTATTCAACAACCAATATTCTAATCAACCCATAATGAAAAATGATAGTATCCACAGCCTTTGACTTGGATTGAACCATGTCTGATATCTTGCCTATGATCCTTAGTAAATAGAAGGGAATGTTCATTTCAATTTTGCTAGTAAAATGCAGTAGAAGCCTTATATGGTACTGGTATAGTGTATTGAACCTCCCTTCACACGTGAAGTACCTTTGAATGATCCTCAATATTTTATCAAATTATCCAACCAGATGATTTCCTGGCACCCCTTTGGAAATATTGTCAGTTTAATATTCAGGCTTAAGGAAGTATTTGGCATAAGATTCATCCAAGGCCATGGATTTAAACCAACTCTCACCAGTGATAGGGATCCCTGTAGTAGTTGAAATAGAGGTCTCAGACACCTCAAATTCTAGGTCTGCTACCTTGGTCTTGAGGCCATCAAAATGTAAGGAAAACTGCCTTGTCACCTCAGGATGATCCCTTTTCATATTTTGGCAGAAAGTGAGGCAACCCACCCTTTGAAAAAATTCTCTAGCCATGGGCTCTGCCTCGAATAGATGCATGTTTGCAAGCTCAGTTCTAACCACATTACCTCCCTTGTGTGACTTCTTCTTCTTAGGAGTCTCCATAGTTTAGGATACAAATATTTAGAGCTATGGAGTGGTGATGAACAAGAAACAAAGAGTCATACCTCAAAAAGAATCTGATAGTGAAGAGTGGCTACCCCTTTCCAAAAAATTTCCCCAAATTTAGACTGATTACTAGCTTAGGAAAAAATTGCCATAAATTTCCCTCCCTTGACTATGTACAGGTATTAAAACTGAGGAATAATGATATGGTGAAGGGATACACTATAAAGTCTTTAAAAAATTGGGTCAAAACAGTCCAATTGAACGGTAGATGAGGCAGGGGAAGAGGCAACGCTGTTTCAATAGCATTTCTGAGTAGCACACTGTACATGAAGGAAAATAAACTTGCTTGGGTACAGATATTTTGAGAGAATGGTGAGAAGATTTCAGGCTTGAGTGGATGAGGCTGATAGGAAAGTCCGAGGGAAAATATCTCCTTGAATTATGCAAGCAAGCTGAATACTGAAACTCCAAGCGATAATTTCTCCTTGAAAATGATATGCAAAGGGGAAAAAACCATGGAATACCTGGAGAATAATGAAAACTTGGAGTTTGAGTGAAATATTAGGAGAATATCATGAGAAATTTGGCCTCAAGATCCACCTCAGCGTCTGATCTAGTAGCGCCACAACTAACTGGTCCGAACTGGTAGTTTGTGTAGCGCAGCAATTTGAGTTTTTCAAAATTTGAAAACCGTTAGCAAAGCTCATAAATATGAATCCTCGAAGGCATATTTTTAACTAACCAAGGTGATGAAAACAAGAAACAGATGACATCAGTGAAATAATAAAAAATCGTTGTGAAATATGAAAGACATGGAGTGCGCTACGGAAATTATCGGTGAGTTGGTAGCGTCCCTTTTCAAATAATGATTTGACCAACAAACATGGGACAAAGCACAACAAGGAAAGGCTACATAGGCATAAGTGAGGAGGGTGGCATGTCAAGTCGAGCTAGTCATGGAGTGAGTGGGACTTAGTGTCAAATCAAGGAGGAGATAAAAAACATAAGTCATGAAAAAATGAACCTAGGCCAAAAGTTCATGTGAGGATCAGAATTTAAGCCATGACTTAAGCCTTTATTTATCAAGGGAACCTAAGCAAACACACTTTTAAGGGGACAAATAAAAAATTAAAATCTAAATGCTTAGGAAAAAATTAAAACTAAAAGTTAAATACCCAAGGCAACTTAGTGTGATAACATTGGCTCCATAGGGGATGGCATGCCCCCTGCGGGCTGCCAAGAACAATTAGATTCAGTGCCTTATTCTAGGGCTATGGGGTCAGTTATTAAWACAAAAATAAAAGAAAGATGATATTTACAATGTCATGAAAAGCCACTCATGGCTCAAGAAAAGTACTTTTTTCAGAAAATGCCCATTGACAAGGCCACCAAAAAATTCTTCATCCTCCAAATTCTACAACTTGAAAGTGTTATTAGAGAATACCTCAGAAATTTTGAAGGGACCGATCCATAAGGCTTCAAATTTCCTGTGCTTTCCTTTGTCTTGTTTTGGTGCATCCCACTTGAGCACCAAGTCTTCTAGATGAAAGTCTTCTTTGTTTACCTTTTGGTCAAAATCCTTCTTGATCTTCTGTTGATGATCATGTGCTTTATCCATAAGATGATCTCGAGTTTACTGTACTTCCACTAGTTGTTGTATTATTCTGATCATATTATCTGGCTCTCCTTGGTAGTCTTGAAATAATGTTTCCACAAGAAAGGATAGATGAGAAAGAAATATGTCCTCAACCCCATACACAAGTTGGAAAGGAGAAAGACCAAGGGACCTATTTGTTGTCACTATGTCATCCCACAAAGAAAATTTGAGCTTGAAAAACCATGCTTTCTTGTTGTCCTCTGACAATATTTTGATGATCTTTAAAAGGCTCTTGTTAGAGGACTCTTATAGTCCATTTCCCTGGGGATAATAGGGATTCGAGTGAATCAAAGTGATTCCAAACTGCTCACAAAACTAGACCAATGGTTCAACCTTGAAAGAAGTAGCATTATTATTACAATTCTGTTCAGACAACCAAACCTTGCCATAATATCCTCGACAAAACCAATGATCACTTTGTGAGAATAATTCCTTGTAGGGATAGATTCTATCCATTTAGTAAATTAATCGGTGGCAGTCAGGATCCACCTATGTTGACCACTAGAAGCAGGATTAATTTCCCCAATAAAATCTAGACCCCACTACTGGAAGGGTCTTGAAGCTACCACATGCTTTAATGGAAAATACTTGAGCTGCTACTTTCCAGAGAATTTCTAACACTTAACACAGGGTCTGATCTTAGCACACACATTGGTGAATAGACTAGGCTAGAAGTACCCAGCCCTCAGAATCTTATATTTCGTGGTCCTCCAAAAATGATGCCCACCACATAAACTGTCATGGAAATCTGACATAATCTTTTGGGATTCTTGTGGGTTTAGTCATCTCAAAAGAACTCCTAATGGGTCTTTCCAATACAAGACTTGATAAACAAGGAAATATTTAATTGATTTGAGTTTTAAGGCTCTCACCTTGTTCTTTTCCATACCATCTAGAGGCTGCAATTTCTGTAGAAAAAATATAATGTCCTTGTACCAGCTGCAATCTGCCAATTTAGGGACGACTTGAGAACCTTTGTTAGTCAATTCGGCCTGTTTATTTTCTGAGCAAGTGTTGATGAAATTTACCCCCAAAGATGAGCAATTGGATTCAACCAATAGCTTGGATAAACCTTGTCCCTCAACCAATTTGGCAGGCTTAATCTCAAGATCAAATTCAAGGATTTTAGCAATCCACTTGCTCCTTTTACCGTCTATATCAGGCTGAATACGAATTTCCTTTACAAAAGTTGATGGGTCATAAGCAATGAATCTTGAATGAAACACATAAAATATGAAAGACTTGAGAGCTTTAACCAATGCATAGGATTTCTTATCCATGCTGTCATATTTTAATTCAACATCTCTCAATGCCCTGCTGAAAAAAGCAATGGGCTTCTCTAAGCCTTCAACGTTCTTCTGCAATAAAACAACTACTACTGTATCAAATGAAGTGAAATAAAAAATAAGAAAATACTTGAAGTAGTCTAGGCTGATGAGCACGGGGGCTTCAATCAAGGATTTCTTTATTTGATCAAAAGAATTACGGGACTCAACAGTCCATTTGATTTCATTTCCTTTTCTCAACATGGCTGTAATATACTTCACCAACTCAACAAAATTTGAAACAAACCTTCTCAAAAAATTATTTTTTCCCAAAAAAGATTGAACCTCCTTTTTGCATCTAGGGAATGAAAAAGTTTGGATAGCTTCAACCCTGCTGGAATCAATCCTTACCCCTTCATATGACACAATATGCCCAAATAATTTTCCCTCCTTCATGGAAAACAATGATTTTTTGGGGTTCAAAGAGAGGCCATTTTTTTTTCATTTCAAGAAAACCTTTTTCAAGTGATCATAGTGTTCTTTATCAGATTGTGAGAACATTGTTATGTCATATAAATAGATAACAACAAACTTGTCCTTCTCTCCAATAAATTCTATGTCCATAGCTCGTTGAAAGGTCGCCCTTGCATTCATCAAACCAAAGGGCATCTTAGCGTACATAAATGTACCCCGAGGAGTGGTAAAAGATGTATTTTCTCTATCTTCTGGCAAGACAGAGATCTGATTGTAGCCAAAAAATCCATCAATCATGGACATCCTGGATTCACTTGTCACCCTCTGTAATATGTGCTCCATCTTGGGCAAAGGGTAACTATACTTTTTAGAGCTTCTGTTCAGATTCCGGAAATCGACACAAAGTTTGATTTCTCCATTCTTTTTTCTCACTGGGACCAAGTTGGCCACCCATTCAGAATACCTCAAAGGAATAATAATTTTAGCATCTAAAATATTTTTTACCTCTTTTCCATCACAGGCATTACCATAGGATTTATTTGCCTCAACTTTCCCCCGAAAGGTTTGGTATATTCTTTTAATGGGATCTTGTGCTCTATGATGCCTGTGTCATAAGTTCTGAGATATTCATAAGTCCAAGAAAACACATCAACAAATTATTTTAACAACTCAGTATATTCATCCCTCTGTTCCCTTGACAGGATGCTTGACAACTTGAGATATTTTGGATCCTTTTCTGTACCCACATTGCACTCAGTTATATCAGCATCATCAGTTGACACTTTCCCCTTTACTGCCACATCATTTTTTTCAAACAATATTTCCAAAGCAACTAGTCCTTTTGGAATGTAGTTGCTAGGTAACTACACAATATGATGATTAGAAATTTTATTAAGGAAAACATCAACATGAGGATTATTTTCAGAATCATGATCCTAATCAATGTATAATGCAAAAAACTCATCAACAATCTTAAGGAATTTTTTAATTTCAAGATCATCTTCAAACACCTTTCAATAATTGACATTGTCCCATATAGAAGGTCTGTATTTGAATTCTACATCATACTTGAGTTTAGCAGGTAAGGGAAATCTGAAATTGCTTACTGATACAACTAAAGAATCAACCATGGCATTCTCTTCTCCTGGAATAAATGAAATGTTAAAGGCTGAGAAAAAACTGTCCACTAAGTCCCACACTTCATTTCTATAAGATCTGAGCCTAGGGTGCTTAGCTTGATAAATATTTTTGATCTGATGGACAATCAATTCATCATCCCAAAATAATGATAGCTCTTCAATTCCCATGTGTTTGGAATCCCTCAATCCCAAGACAAGATCTTCATACTCTGCCACATTATTAGTAGTTTCAAATTCTAGTTTGTATCACAAAGATATAGTCTCTTGAGAAGGTGAGACAAAGACCACTSCAACACCAACACCTTCCCTARAAGATGCTCCATCAAAGAACATCTTCGAAATAGAGTTGGTTAGAGGAGGCTCTTCATCATAGGTGATGAACTGTTTTCTGATTTCAAGAGGAGTTTCAAGAGCATCAGTGAGCTGCAAAATGCTGGATCCCAAATCAGTATCAAGAGAAAAATGGGATGATTAGTGGGGTTTTCTTCATCACTAATAATGTAAGCCAACTGAGCCTCCATGTAAAGTCTTCTATTCTCTCCCCTAAACACATGAATAATAGCATATGATAGGTCCATCTGCAAGGTTCCCCCAATTCTTTTTATCCAGGATCTTGACAAGAGCATGCCAAACTTGGGGGAACATCAACTACCACGATATCCATGTCTACACTTTTCATGGGCAGCTGAAAGAAAGTCACGACCAGATCCTTAATGACCCCCAGGCATTTCACTTTCCTATATTCAAAAGAATATAAGTCATGGTAGGTCTTTGTGATTCTAATCCAAGTTCATCCATAACAATTTTGGCAATGAGGTTGTGGGATTCCCTTGAGTCCATAAAACAATTATGTAGAACCTTATCATGTATGTTTAGTGATGTATAGAAGGGGGGGGATGAATCATCTCTATTTTCTATCAAAGGACCTAAGATAATTACTGGTTTTTAATCTTGCAGATTTACTAAATGAGTGACACTTGGAGAAGATCCAGGCTATAACATTTTGGAGAGATATTTTTTAAATTATTCATTTTTAATCAATTCCAAAAAAGGTATAGGGATCTTGATTTTTTGGATCTCATTCTCAAAACTGAAAGGAGGTGAGAATTTTAGGATCTCTTTGGCTTCAGGGCTAGGATTTATGATCAATACTTGGGGGATTTGAGTTTCTTTTTCTTTTCAGCCAATTGTCACAGCCTTGGAAAAATTTTCCTTTTGGGTTGGCTGATCAGAAGCATCAGTCTTTTCTTCATTCTTTTTGGATCTCAGATTATATCTATGAGAGATTTATTTTTCTTTCTCTCCCTTACTTAATTCATTTATTTGAATTTCCATCAAGGATTGCTCATATGCAGATTGAGTCAAGTGAGGGGATGGCGATGTGTCACCCAAGCAATGAATCTCAGGATCAACTTCTTCCTCCTCTCCTTCTTCATCATCCACAAGGTTGTTCTATAAAGGAGTTTGTATCTTATGATCATCCCTATCTATGTTTCTATGATCTCTTGGAAGGATCTGGGGAGTATTATTGGGTCTCCTGAAGTTACCTCTATTATCACCATCTTGAGTATTTCTATAGGTATTTTTTCCTTCCAGTTTTAACTTCTCAATATCAGTAGAAATGGATTTTACTAATTTGGTAAGTTCATCTACTTGAGAATGGACAATAGGGGAGTCAGAAGTTGAAGCTTCAACTCTTTTTTTTCTCTTGTTCCTATAAGATTTCCCCCTGAATTTATTAGATGCCACTATGTTGGATTATACCTCCAAGGCTACATCTTGCATATGAGCTAAGGAGGCTGATCTTCTTTCTCTCAGTAGAAGGCAAAACTTGAGGTCAAAGGCACTGACATATGTGATTTTTGTAGAGGTTTATGTAGGTTTTATCTGAGCAAGAATCTTATTGTACATTTTGTTGAATATTTTAGAGAAGTCAGAGACAGACTCTCCCTCTTTCCTCTTTAGGGATCCAAATTCTGTGATATAATACAAAAACTCCTTTTTGTCTCATGAGTGTCTCAAAAAGGCATTGTCTAATGCATCAATCCCAGTAATGGATCCATGGGCCAAACCCCTAAACCACTTCCTAGCCTCACTAAAAAGGCTTTGGACAAAGACTCTCATCCACACATCCTTATTTTCAATGTTTTAATTGTATGTATAACTGTAGAAGGAAAAACGATGTTCTTCAGCAGTTATATCTTCTTCTCCTGTGAATTTGGGCGTGTATTTTAAATAATATTCAATAGGGAGAGAATTCATTGGCTGAGGTAAGACAAGAGGGGAATATCTTGCAGCAACTATGGAATCCATCCTATTTGCAGGGGGGTTAGAATCTGCAATTGGATTTTGGAATATTGGTGAACAAGGAGGAGAAGGAGACTTGATTGTGTGCATCTTAGGAGAAAAAGGAAAGTATGAAGGGGAAATTTTAGTTTTCGCAGCAAAAGGCTGAGTCTTGGAAGAATATGGTAAATAATGCAAAGGGGACGAGGTTTCCTCTTCTTTGGTTGCAAAACATTTTACAGGAGGAGGGGTAGAAAAGCCTAAAGTAGGAAAATATTCAAGACTCTCAAGACTAAACCACTTTACAATGTCAGGGGAAGAAATAATTTCAAAGTTTTCTTCCTTTAAATCAATTTCAAAAGAGGAGTATTCAATAGGAAACTTTTCGAAATCAATATTCTTAGATACTTTAGTAGAAGGTAAAGAAGGATTACTTGATATAACAACTAAAGTATTACGAGTGGAATCATGAAACTGACCAGAAGCACTTGTAGCAACAATATAAAAACTTTATTGAGAAGATTTTCCCTTCTTGATTATATTCTCTGCGTTAGCCTCAAGTGGAACCAAAGGTAGTTGTGGATTTGATCTCGTATGTCTACCTTTAGGTGACAGAGCTGAAACAATGGATTCGCCAGGTGTAAGATGCAATCTTCAAGACACTAAGTTCCAATGCACCTTCATAACTAGTAATCTTTGTCATTCAATCCTAGGGAAATGTATTCAATTTGTTCCCCGACAATGACACCAAGAATGTTAGCTCTAGGAATCACCCTCAGATTGCATGGAAGGTAAGCCCAATATCCATCAGGTTATGTGTAAATGTAAATGATTTTTTAAGGGATAAAATGGATAAGACTCACGATGATAATGTTCTAAATCAGAAATATGGGCTAGCATGCACGATAAATTGAGGTCTTGACTAAGTTCAATCAGTAAGTGGGAGTAAAGGTGAACAGAGGGAAGAATTTGGTGAGAAGAATGTAAAGGTTTCTATAAACATCAGGTCTACAAGCAATCTAAGGAAGGATGACTCTAACACAAGATCTTCTTGAGTTCAAAGTTTAAGGAGACTAAAGAAACATAATAATAATATTATAACAAAAAATTCATCATATTATCACCACAACAATCCATGTGAATCATTCAAGCATGAATACTTCAGCATCAGAGGCAAATAAGATGGAATAAGAAAGTTGATTTCTGTTAACCAAGATATCTCAAATCAAGTACACAACCAGTTCATAGTAACTTCATCAAAATATTACAGCATAAGGGAGCCTAGATCAACCATTCGAACCTCCTAAGGCATTTAGACTATCTATTTATAACAAAATGGGAGACAAC
This sequence comes from Picea sitchensis, assembly GCA_010110895.2. NCBI lineage: Eukaryota > Viridiplantae > Streptophyta > Pinopsida > Pinales > Pinaceae > Picea > Picea sitchensis. The sequence goes on along the minus strand of SNQJ01S0010795.1, from coordinate 59,089 downwards.
AGATGGAGGTGCGAGCTAGCCTTCTTCCCATGAAAATCTCCAAGTAGTTATTCCATCTAACAACTGCATTATAAAAGGGGAAAATGTTGGTCATTGATCCAACCAATCTTTGAAATGACTTGATCTTCCTTTGATGAAAAACTCATTGCCTACCAAATGTCCTTCAGGGGTCATGTAACTTTCATCATGCTGCCAGCTGCTATCTTTGCAATTATCCACATTAACAGTTATTCATAAAGATGCTAATTTTACTCCCCTTGATTTCTGGTACCTATTGGTAGCATCATTTGGTAGCGCTCTGAGTAGCGAACCTTTGTATCTCCTTTACCAAATTTCCTATGATTCTGTAGTGCAACCTCCAAAATAGACAATTCAAATGAGTAGTTCCAAGCCTGTGTGTCTTTTATTTAAAATTCATCCTCTGTCAAAATTTCGGTAGCGCCTTCCTATGTGTCTCTGTCAAACTTTCGGTAGCGCTCGCCTGTATAATTCACTCTTTGCTAAAATTTTGGTAGCACCTGCCTATGTGTCTGTGTGGAATTTGGTAGCTCCATCATAATTCACAACACCATCACTTCATTGCTGACAGATTTGGTAGCACCCTCGAGCCATTAGCAACACCATTAGTCTTAGGTGATTTAGTAGTGTTATAGGTAGAAGACTTATGGAACATGAAAAATAGACTATTCTATAGTGCCATAGTGCTACAAAATGTCTGCCCTACTACTGTTGAAGGGATTAATTCTTTACAAAAAACCCAAAACTCAAAACAGTAAGAACTAGGAACCTTTATAGCATGTATAGCCTGTATAAGTGGCATATATAGTATTTCCTTAATTACTTATCTTTTCAAAAAGGGGCCATCTTAAAAAATGGAGCTCACCTTTCACCAATTACTTCATTAACCTGACACTCCTTCTTGTAGAAGGAGGACTTACCTTTGGCACAACAATATGCTTCCCTTTAGAAGTAACATGCTTATTCACTGGAACTAAGCTCTCCTTGCCTACTAGTTCTCCTATTCAATAGCAGATTCAATCAATACATTCAATTTTCTTTGAGCCATTTCATCTTGGAACAGTTGAAGATCTTCTTTGATATTTCTGTTCTGAGATTGAAAGTATCTGTTTTGCCAATAGAGTTTCTTGAGTTTCTTATGAAGAGTCTGGGCTCTTCTTGTTGAAAATATTGCTAAATCAAGAGTGTGGCCGTAGCCATCCATGAGTTCTTTCATATTAACCCTATTAGACATGCCTTCTGCTTTTAAATGAGACACCTCCTTTCTAGAATCCCTGAGTTTCCTGATTAGTCTTTTGAACATCTGGCTGCTAAGTGGAGTAGTGATGTAAACAATATCAACAGGATTTTTCATGGATTCTTCTTCCTGCTACACATGGATTACTTCTTCTATCTCAACAAGATTCTTAACGCCTTTTCCCTTATCTTTCTTCTTTAGGATGGATACCTTTTGTAGGACCTGTTCTTCAACAACGTCTTTAAGAGTTGATGACCTTGTGAAAGGATTTTTGATCTTGGTGCTATATGCTGAAGGAGATGAAGAGAAGTGTAGCTTCTTCCCTTTCTTTGTTGTATTTTTAGTAGAAGAAGGGACCTCTTCTAATTCTGGTGTAGGAGGGGGTGAAAGGTCTCTCTGTGGAGAATATAGGTGTCCTCCTTAGTTCTTGCAACCTCCTTGATGGCTTCTTAATCTTGAACATGAACTTTGCTCTTTGTTTTCTTGCTAGTACCTGTTGGAGAAGCACTGGTGGATGAAAAAGGACTTTCTATATGTGACTGAGGAGTAACTGCTATGTCCAATTTCGTGTGAGGAATAGTAATGAAATGTTCCCATGAGATGTTCTTCTTTCTCAACTCTTCAACAACCAATATTCTAATCAACCCAGAATGAAAAATGCCAGTATCCACAACCTTTGACTTGGATTGAACCCTCTTTGACATCTTGCCTATGCTCCTTAGCAAATAGAAGGGAATGTTCATTTAATTTTTTCTAGCAAAATGCAACAGAAGCCTTATATGGTACTGGTATAGTGTATTGAACCTACCTTCACATGTGAAGTACCTTTGAATGATCCTCAATATTTTATCAAATTATCCAACCAGATGATTTATTTCCACCCCTTTGGAAAGATTGTCAGTTTGATATCCAGACTTAAGGAAGTCTTTGGCATAATCTACATCCAAGGCCATCGATTTAAACCAACTCACCAGGGATAGGGATCCCTGTAGCAGCTGAAATAGAGGTATCAAACACCTCAAATTCTAGGTCTCCTACCTTGGTCTTCAGGCCATCAAAATGTAAGGAAAACTACCTTGTCACCTCAAGATGACCCCTTTGCATATTTTGGCAGAACGTGAGGCAACCCACCCTTTGAAAAACTTCTCTAGCCATGGGCTCTTCCTCGAATAGATGCATGTCTACAGGCTTAGTTCTAACCACATTACATCCCTTGTGTGACTTCTTCTTATGAAGAGTCTCCATAGTTTAGGATAAAAAGGTTTAGAGCTATGGAGTGGTGATTACCAAGAAACAAAGAGTCAGACCTCAAAAAGAATTTGATAGTGAACAATGGCTTCCCCTTTCCATGAAATTTCCCCAAGTTTAGATTGATTACTAGATTAGGAAACAATTACTGTAAAATTCCCTCCCTTGACTATGTACATGTATTAAAATGGAGGAATAATCATATGGTTAAGGGATACACTATGAAGTCTTTAAAAAAATGGGTCAAAATAGTCCAATTGAAAGGTAGAGGAGGAAGGGGAAGAGGCAGCGACGTTTTAGTAGCGTTTTTGAGTAGCACACTGGGCATGCAGGAAAATGAACTTTCTTTGGTACTAATATTTTGAGAGCACGATGAGCATATGTCAGGCTTGAGTGGATGAGGCTGATAGGAAAGTGTGAGGGAAAAGTTCTCCTCGAATTATGAAAGCAAGTTGAATACCAAAACTCCGGGCGATAATTTCTCCTTGAAAATGATATGTAGAGGGGAAAAAACCATGGAATACCTGGAGAATAATGACAACTCAGAGTTTGAAAGAAATATTAGAATAAGATCATGAGAAATTTGGCCTCATGATCCACCTCAACATCTGATCTAGTAGCACCACAACTAACTGGTCCGAACTAGTAGTTTGTGCAACGCAACAATTTGAGTTTTTCAAGATTTGAAAACTATTAGCATAGCTCATAAGTATGAATCCCCGAAGGAATATTTTTAACTAACCAAGGTGTTGAAAACAAAGAAGAGATGGCATCAGTGCAATAATCAAGAATCGTGGTGAAAGATGAAAGACATGGAGTGCGCTATGGAAATTCTTGTTGAGTTGCCAGTTCCCCTTTTCAAATAATGATTTGACCAGTAAACATGGGAAAAAACACAACAAGGAAAGGCTACAAAGGCATGTGTGAGGAGGGTGGCATGTCAAGTCGAGCTAGTCTTGGAGTGAGTGGGACTTAGTTTCAAATCAAGGAGGGGTTCAAAAACACAAGTCATGAAAAAATGAACCTAGGCCAAAAGTTCATGTGAGGATCAAAGTTTAAGCCATGACTTAAACCTTTATTTATCAAGGGAACCTAAGCAAACACACTTTTATTGGGATAAATAAAAAATTACAATCTAAAGGCTTAGGAAAAAATTAAAAATAAAGGCTAAAGACCCAAGGCAACTTAGTGTGATAACAGGTACTATATTGTGCTGATTTGCGACCCTTAACTGAAGATGAGACCAAACCAACTTTGATTTTCCCATCATCTCCCAGGTATTCTTTGGAAATACATTTACATAAGAACCCAAGTCCAATATGACATTATCCACATCATATTCCCCAATTTTTTCACTGAATCTGAATTCTCTATTGGTCCTTTTTATACACAATACTTGATTCACCACCCTATGTGCAATGGAATTTTCCCTCCCTTGCATGCAATGATCAATAATTTCACATAGTTCATTTAACATAGTTTTGTATTTCATAATATCTATGCAAATTCTCAATAATTCTCTTAGACTTCCTACCTTCCTAGTTGTCCTTTATAGCACAATGTGATCTCTGACATGAAGTGCAGATGATGTTGATTCTCCCCAATATTGTCCAAGTACCTCTTTTAGTTCCTTCTTATATGTCTCCTCTTATTTATGAGGATCGAATGTTGTCATATGTATTTTTTATTTTCTTACCCATTGCTCATCCTCCTTTCCTCTATTCATCACATCAACTCTTGTTTTGGCTCCTCCGCGTGTAACAACTGCTATTCTAGGATTTTCATTGCATGTTTCAAATGATATTTTCTATACATTCTGAATTGGATTCTGGTTTTGATTCCATCGTTCCTTCCATTTCACCACTAGTTGAGGACACTCTTACATTGCATGGTTCAATTCTCTACAATATGAGCATATTGTAATGTATTCAGAAAGTCATAGGCTAAGTGCCTTGGTTAGTTATAGTTGTACCATATTATCGGTCCTCTTCCTCCTCTTCCTAGACCTATACCAAAATTTATTTTGTTCCCTGGATTAAATCCCCTATGATTTTTATACTATGGACCACCTCCTTCTGTCACAAATTTATCCTCCTGAATCCTATACATATCTGTAGTGCACTCTCTCATCAAATTGAATGCACAACAATCCTTCTCTTCATGTTCAACTGACTAGTAAAAATTGAAAAATAAGTTCCTTGTTGTACTTTGATACTTCTGTAGTAGTGGGCACTCAGTTGGATGATGTCCCCATTTCTTACATATCTCACAATACCCCCCTCTTGGTAAAGGATTCGGTTCTCCAGTCGAAAGATACTGTGCGAATGTTGGGAATTCATCCTTTTGATGACCTTTAGTCCAACACTTGGTACACTAGACTTGTTTGTGTTTCTCGTTCCTTTTTGTAAGTTCTACTAGTTGAATCGTTAAAGTAGCCAACCGCATATGAATCTTCACCATCCCTCCATTGTCTCCTACAGGGGATGATTCTAATTTCATTGGCATTTCCAGAGCCTCGGGTTGCGATGTAAAATTTTGTTGAATCAACAACCTACAAATCTGTGGTAGAATTCCTGCAATAAACCATTCTTGATGTTGCTGATCAAGGATGTAGAATGTTAGTATACCCATTAGATCCTTAAAACATTGGTCATAATACTAGATTGAGTCAGTCTACACCTATTTAATTTCCTTCAAATTTGTAATATATTGTGACTCATAATTTGGTGTCTTGAACTCTTTTAACAATGCTTGTCTTATGTTTTCCAAAGTCTTGTCTTGTCCTATAGGTGTGGTAATCTGCAACTTCCTGTACCATACTAATGCATGACCTCTAAATGTTGTTTCCAACTATGCAATAATCACAACCTCATCCTAGACATTCTTTGTGGACCGAATTGTCTTGCAGACAAACAAATGTTGTTTTGGGTCCTCTGACCCAACTCCCTGGAACTCAAGTAGTTTGAGGGTATTGTATACCCCTTCCATGCTTCTTTGTGTAGTCCCTCTTCTTGGTATGTGGGTTGACTCTAACTCTGTGCACTACTTCCAATTCTCTAATTTCTACTATTATGTCCTCCCTTGCTAACTATAAGTGATTTGGATAACTCTTCAATTGTTATCTCTAATTATGGTGACACACATGGGGTCATGAATTCGAAACAAGATCAAGTATTAGTAGGAATTAATGGCTCTTATTTTGTAGGAATGGACTAGGATTCCTCTTCCTTTGCTCTTATGTCTGGTACCTCCACAATTTTGACTATTGTGCATAGTCCTCTCCCCTCTAGCTCATTATGAGGCTCTCCTTTCTCAACCCCAACCTTTCTCCTCTTATACCTCCTTCCTCTGCATAGTTCTCCAAAATTTTCTTCTTCCTATGGTATACCTTCTTTGGTTCTCTGCATCATGAGTCCCTCCCTTATTTCTTCATCGCATCCTTCATTCTCTCCTATCCTCAGATTATCCTCTTATCATCCCGTGGTTCCTCTATGCACACTAAGCCCCTTGGCAGTCGGAGGCTGTTTTCATCATGCACTTGTCATGCAAAAAAATCTTTATCCATGTACCCAATGATTTCATGAACCTTTAGCGCGGACCTTTGAAGAAGTCCCTTTCTGTAACATTGTATGACTAGGTACAATCTACTGCAAATTTTGTAATATATCCTCCTAATATACTATCTAGCCAGAAATCCACCACGCGATAATTTTGATTACTTATAGAATTTATTTGTATTACCAAATCAAGAGTCCAATTCCTCAGTGCTATGGTTCAATACCTTCCAGTTTTTTCTACTAGTCTTTATAACCACTCAGTCAGAATAATTAGAAATTCGCCAAAGAAAATTTCATGCAGCTTTGTGTACACATACTTATGCATCCATTTCTCATCACTCAACTGAGGGTTTGTATTATGTTTCTAAGAAAAATATTATTCCTTACCTTCTAACCATTTTGAGATGTCTTTCTTAGTCAACCTCCAAAACATTCCCTCAATGATATATTCTGGGTCCCGACAATGGAATCATTTTTTGGCATCAGGCATGGTTGTAAGACCATAGGTTCAAGTTATCTTGGCCAACAAAACCCTTCAGACATTGTCCCTTTCAACATCACCTACATGTACATGAAGTCTCACTTGAGGCATCTTTTTGGGATGTAGGAACCAATTTTCTGCAGTAGTGAGGGAATGAGAGGTGACCATCTTTTTCATTCTTACTTATATGTTATGTGCACATTATTTTGTATTTTATCCTCTTATATTACTTAGTGAATTAAGTTATGCATTATCATGATACTTTAGATTACCACAAAAACTACATATTATAACATTCATAACCTTTGTGCAATGATCATACATAGAATAGTGCTAGTATAACATGCATCAAGAAAGCATCCATGTTCAACCACATAAAATAAAAATAATCATAGTAGATAACGTGGTTCACCTAACTTTGGGCTATGTCTCCAACTACCAGTTTCTTTATTATTCTTTATGCAATTGTCTTAGGATTTTGCATTGTGCATTACAAAGATACATCATGCTATGTTTTCCTTCTCCTAGCCTAACCTCTCTGTTGTGCAAGCCTCTCTATCTCTCTGCATCATCTCCTTAACATTCATACATAGACTCTTTTCCTCATAGTTTGTTCTATCACTCTCTTCTCAACCAGAGAATAACATATAACACACTATAAAGGAAGGAACAACTAACAACGAGGAACCCCTATTCTCCCAACCCATTACATATTTATAGATAAATTTTGGGGCTTAAAACCCTACTTTGTTCATCCCAAAAACCTATTACAATACATGATAACTCAAGTTGACTTGTTGTTTAGGCTGCTTTTCCTACTTTTCCATTTGCATGCTACATTTGCACATCCTTCTATATTTATCATGTCAGGTTGTCATCCTTCCTTTTCACTCACTTCCTTCTCTTACTTTATTCCCTGATTTATTATTCTTCTTTATTCTTTTGTTTTATTCTTCTCACTGCACACTGTACTCCTGAATGTGCCTCAATTATGCACCCCCTAGTCTTCCTTCTTATTCTGTGCACATATTCTATACTTAGAATTTTTCATGAATCTTATTTCCATAATTCTTTTCCAACAAGCCCCCAACACTCACCTATGACTCATCCTGAGCCACTATAGCCTGTTGCGTGTTCCTCCATCCTTAGATGAATTTTTGGGAGGCTTCCTTAGATGCCACAACTTACCTTATTATAGTTTCCTCTATTTCCACAATCTCTTCGACCCTCTGTGCGGTCAATGATGTAATATTTTATTCTGATTCATGTTCTTCTTGTTTCACATTTCCCTATCCAATGTCCAGTTCACCTATTACCTTCATTTTTTCTTCTTGTAGCGGTCCTAAGTGTTGTTGGAGGATCTTCTGTTGATACCACATCCTTTCAACTTCTACATATGATTTCCTCTGTGCCAACTTTTCATGTATCCTCACACCTTAAATAACTTGTCCAATCCACCATCGAGGTTGATAAATGGTTACATAAATGTGTATTTATTACCAAATCCATCATTGTATTTTTTTCTCATATTGTCAACCTGTCATGATTTTCGACGACTTTTACCATTTAAGACTATACAACATATTTATGACCTATCATTTCCACATTGTTGTCATTGTTTTTATCATTTAATGCCTTTTTACAATATTGTCAATACTATACTGCACAACTTTTATTTCTTTCACATTTGTTTTCTTCGCGGTCTATTGCATTTGTATGTTATTTTGTTAAGTGGCGCAGTTCCATCTCGATAGCATGACAATCCTTCCCGCTTCATAATTTATTACTCCTTTGTACTTTGTAATATTTTTCTTTTTCCATATCTAATTTTTATTTGATTTTATTCCTTTTTCTACTTTTTATATGTTTTTCTATGTTTTATTTTCCTACTATAGTAGAATTACTATGATACATGTGCTCTGGTGCAACCCAAATTACTGCGCAGATTATCGACTGCCTCTATATATTTTCATCTGAACTCCATACACTATTCCTCTAGGAACCTCTCCATTCATGGTTTTCAACTGCACACCATCTATCTATGTTACATGATGAATTACATAGAGTCCTAACTAGTGCATTCTAAACTTTCCTGGATGTTGCATAAACTTATTGTCATAGAGTAATACTAAGTCCCCTACTTGAAATTTTTTATGTTCAACGTGTCTATCATGCCATGCCTTCTCTCTGGATTTATGAACTTATTGATGGAAACCTGCGAAAAAACTATCTTCCTCAAGTTGTATCAACTATGACAATCACTCCTATATTGTGCCAGAGTCTGAAAGATCAGTGATCGTTGAAATGCGTAGGCTAGGTAGAATACACTCCATTGGCATCACTGCTTGTTGCCCATAGACCAACTTGGAAGGTGTCTTCCTTGTAAATTTTTTTCTTTTCATCCTGTAGACCCATAAAACTGTAGGAACTCGTAAGTCCCAATCATCTCTACCTATGTTGGAGATCTTTGTCAAAGAATTCTCCATGATTTTATTGAAAGATTCCATTGTCCCATTTTCCTAAGGATAATAAGGGGTACTCTTATGATGATGAATTTGAAACTCCTCATTCAATGTTGCAATTTTTTATTCAGGAAGTGTGTCCCTTGATCACTGATTAATATGCACAAACACCCAAATCATGTGACTACATTCTCAAGAAAAAATCATGAAACAATCTCCATGGTGCAGTCTGTGACTAGTGCTTCTTCTGTCGATCTTTTCAAATACTTCATCTAAGTGATTATATACCTTGCCCTTGATATTATTTCTTGTGATTTGATGGGCCCCACAAAGTCTATGTTCCATTTATCAAATTATTGCAACACAACCTATCGATTTAAATACATTTCATCCCTCCTGGAGGGATTTCCCACTCTTTGACATACATCACATGACTGAAAATTCTCTTTGGAATATTTATGTAGTGTGGGCCACCAGAGCACTGCATAATGTCCTATTCTAATCCCTTCATTTGATTTTGTGAGTATCATGGGCCTTTCCTAGTTCAACACACATCATCTCAATATTCCATTTGCACCTAACTTATAGAATTTTTTTTCAATGAGTTGATAGTCTACTGCTTTAACTACCAGTTGTTTCTTCTATGCAACTGTCATCTCTAATGGGCCCATTCATATAATTAGAAACTCCAAGATGTCCGCGAAGTAATCATCCACCATTTTAACTGCAAATAGTTAATCATCCGATAAGTTATCATCTTAATTACCTACATGTTCCCCTGATAATATGTGCGATAAATGATCTGGTCCTGCATTCAACTTCCCTAGTTTCACCACAACTTCAAAATCATATTCTTGAAACAATAGTAGCCATATGAATATTCTCCTCCCTACCACTATCTTGTTCACTAAATATTTTAATGCATAATGGCCTGTGTACATATTAAAGTGAGACCCAAATAAATAATGTATGAACTTTTGTAGTACATGTACCATTGCCAATCCTTCTCATTCCATGGTGGTGTAATTCTTCTCTACTATGGACAAGTTCCTATTTTCAAAATACATTGGGTGATCTATGTATTCCTCCCAAGTTTGAGATAGTATTGTTCCCAATGCTATGGATGATTCATCTACATGAATGTATAACTCCTTGTTCCAATATGGAAAGATCAAAATCGGTGTGGTCACTAGTTTTTTCTTTAAGGTTTCCAATCCCTTTTGACATCCCTCATTCCATTGGAACTTTTCTTCCTTCTTGAACAACTTTTCTATTGGTGTTGTTATCTACACATAGCCTTTTATAAACTTCCTAAAATATCATGTATGACCCATAGTTTTCGTCAACTCTCAGACTGATGTAGGTGGTTCTAAACCCAAAATCACTACAATCTTGGATGGATCCACTAGTAATCCATATTTGCAAACTACATGTCCCAAAGAAATTCCAAACGGTGTGCAAAAAATACACTTCTTCAAATTCAGTGAAATCTAACATTGTATACACCTATCCAACATTATTCTAAATAATTCTATGTGATCCACTAGTATACTGAACACATTCCAATTGTTTAAGTACACTTCAAGGAACTTATGGATAAATTCCTTGAATGCTGCAACCAAAACTCTTTAAAACAATGCAGGGGAATTCTTTAGTCCAAAGGGAATTACTGTATATTGATAAATTCCCCACTATGTCATGAAAGTGGTATTGTACTGGTCCTCCCATGCAATTTTTAATTTGATGATACCTCGAGAATCCATATGTGAAAGAATAAGTCTCTTTCCCTCCTACGTTCTCCAGTACCCTATCTGCGAATGGTGTTGGGAATGGATCATGTAAGCATGCATGATTCAACTTTATCATATCCATGCAAATCCTGATACATCCTTTCTTCTTGTCTTGCAATACCATTGGGATTATCCACTTTGACTCCACCATGGGTTCAATAGTTCCTGCGTCCAACATAATATCTATTTATTCTTTAACCTTCTCTTTGTACTTCGTATTTAACCTGTAAGGCCTCTGTCACA
>SNQJ01S0010795.1:33716-46221 GCA_010110895.2 Picea sitchensis | reverse complement strand
CATGCTTTCCTCAATTCATCACATCAACTCCTGTTATGGATCCTCCATGTGTAACAACTACTATTCTAGGCCCTTCATTGCATTTTTCAGAGGATATTTTATATACATTTTGAATTGGATCATGGTTTTGATTCCCTTGTGCCTACCATTTCACCACTAGTTGAGGAAACTCTTCCATTGCATGGTCCGATGCTCTACAATATGTGCATGTTGTACACAGATTCAGGCATTCACAGGATGAGTGTCCCAATTGGTTACAATTTTAACATATTATCAGTCCTCTTCATCCTCTTCCATAATTTCCTCCGCCTCGACCTGTACCAAAATTTCCTCTATTCCCAGGATTAAATCCCCTCTAATTTTTATACTATGAACCACCTCCTTTTATCACAACATTATCCTCATGAATCTTGTACATATTTGTAGTGTACTCCCTCATCAAATTGAATGAGAGGAAATCCTTCTCTTCATGTTCGACTGACTTACAAAAATTTCAAAATAAGTTCCTTGGTGTACTATGATACTTCTGTAGTAGTGTGAACTCAGTTGGATGATGTCTCCATTTCTTACATATATCTCAATACCCCCCTTGTGGTAAAGTATTCGGTTCTCTAATCTCCATATACTATGCGAATGATGTGCATTTTTCCTTGTGATGACCTTTATTACTACACTTGGTACACCAATTTTTTTCATGTTTCTCCTTCCCTTTTGTAAGTTCTTCTAGTTTAATCATCAAATCAGTCAACTACGTCTGAATCTGCACCATCCCTGCATTGTCTGCTAGAGGGTATGATTCCAATTTGATTGTAATTTCTAGAGCCTCGGGTTGTGACACAACCTTCTGTTGAATCAATGGCCTCCCAATGTGTGGTAGAAGTCCTATGATAAAAAATTCTTGATGTTTTTGATCAGGGATCTGGAAATTTAGTCTACCCAAAAGATCCTTAAAACATTGGACATAATCCTAGACTGATTCAGTTTGTGCTTGTTTAATTTCCTTCAGCTCTATAATATATTGTGACTCAAACTTTGGCTTCTTGAACTCTTTTAAGAATGCTTGCCTTATCACTAACAAAGTATTGGTATGTCMTGTAGGTGCGRTACTCTACATATTMATCTACTAGACTAATGCATATCCTCTAAATGTTGTTTCCAACTCCATAATATTCACGGCCTTGTCTTGGACATTCTTTGTGGCCCAAATTGTCTCGCAAACAAACAKATGTTTTTATGGGTCCTCTAATGCAACTCCCTAGAACTYAGGTATTATGGTGKTATTGTATACCTCTACCATGTTGCCTCGTTCATCCCCTCTTCTTGGTGATGTTGGTTGACTTTGACTCTGCGCACTACTTCCACTGCTCTGATTGCTACTCCTCTATCCTCCCTTGCTAACTATAAGTTCTTTTGAGAAGTATTCAATTGTTATCTCTGATTGTGGTGATGTACATGGGGTCTTCGATTCGACAAAGGATATAGTATGAGTAGGACTTCATGAATATTCTATTATAGAACTGGACTAGGATTCCTCTTCCTCCTCTTGTGTGTGGTACCTCCACTATTTGAGCTATTGCGAAATGTCCTCTCCCCTTTGGCTCACTATGTGGATCTTATTTCTTAGCTCTAATGTTTCGCCTCTTATACCTCCTTATTATGCACATCTCTCCAAACACATTTTCCTCCTTTGGTATACCTTCTTCAGTTCTATGCATCCTCATTCCCTCCCTTCTTTTTTCACTGCTTCCTTCATTCTCTCCTGTCCTTAGACTATCCTCTTGTCATCCCCCAGTTCCCCTATGTGCACGAAGGCCCTTAGCAGTCGGGCTCCATTGTCATCATGCACTTGTCACACAATATCATATTTATCCACATACCCAATGATTTCATAAACCTTCCACATGGACCTTTGAATAAGTCCCTTTCTGCAACACTGTATGACTGGGTACAATCTATTGCAAATTCTGTAATATATCCTCCTAATATACTATCTAGCCGGAAATAAACCACGTGAGAAGTTTGATTACTTATAGAATTGAACTTTCTTATCAAATCAAGGGTTCAATTCCTCGGTTTTGTGGTTAGGTACCTTCTAGTGTTTTGTACTAGTCTTTCTATCCCCTCAATTAGAATAATAAAAAAATCTCCAAAAACAATTTCATGCAGCTCCATGTACACATACTTCTGTATCCATTGTTCATCACTCAACCAAGGGTTTCTATTCTCTTTTCTATAAAGCTCTTGTTCATTCCCTTATAACCATTCTTATATCTCTTTCTCATCTGACCTGCAAACCATTCCCTCAATCATAGATTCTAGGCCCAAGCACCAAAACCATTTTTTGGAAATGTGCGTAGTTGTAAGACCCTAGGTTCGAGTTATATTGACCAACAAAACCCTTCAGACATCGACCCCTTTGGCATCACCTGTATGCATATGAAGTCTCACCAAAGGCATCTATTAGGGTTGTAGAAACCGATTTTATGCATTAGTGAGCAAATGAGAGGTGACCATCTTTGTCGTTCTTACTTATCTCTTTCGCACACGTTATTCTGTATTTTCTCTTCGTATATTACTGAATGAATTAAGTTATGCATTATCATGATACTTCAAATTACCACATAAACCACATATTATAGCATCTAACCATTGCACAATGATCATTAATAGAATAGTGTTAGTCTAACATGCATCAAGAAAACATCCATGTTGAATCACATAAAAGACAAATACACACAGTAGTTAATATGGTTCACCCAACTTTGGGCTATGTCCACAATGCCTAGATTCTTTATTATTCTTTATGCAATTGTATTAGGCTTGAACACTATTCATTACAAAGATACATTATGTTATCTTTCATTCTCCTAGACTAGCCTCTCTGCAGTGCAATCCTCTCTCTCTCCTCGCATCATTTTCTTAACATTCAAAAATAGACTCTTTTCCTCACAGACTATTCTATTACTCTCTTCTCAATAAGAACAGAACAAAGAACACACTATAAATGAATGAATAAATAAAGTGATGAATCCCTATTCTCCCAACCCATTACATATTTATACATAAATTCTAGGGCTTAAAAACCTACTTTATTCATCCCAAAATCCTATTACAATACATGATAAGTAAAGTTGACTTGTTGTTCAAGACTCTCTTCCCTCTTTTCCATCTACATGCTACTTTTTCACTTTGACTATTGTTCTTCCTTCTTTTGTGCATCCTTCTATCTTTATCACGTTAGGTTGTCATCCTTTCTTTTCTCTCTCTTTCTTCTCTTACTTCATTCTTTGCATTATTCTTCTGCTTTATTCCTTTTCTTTATTATTTTCAGTGTGCACTATACTCCTGAATGCACCTCAACTACACAGTCCCAAGTCTTCCTTATTATTCTACACACATATTCTATACTTATGATTTTTCATGAATCTTATTTCTATAATTCCTATCCAACACCTTGCCATGTATTTCCTTTCATTTCCATGACTTGCATTGCCTTTCTTTTCCTTGCCATACCTAGAGCTTTCCTTGCCATGACCTGCCATGCCTTACCATGTCTAGCCTTACCTTTCCTTGCATTTCCCTACCTTTCCTTGCATGTCATGCCATGCCTTTCCTTTCTATGCCATGCCTTGCCTTGCCATGCCTTACATTTCCTTGTGTTGCATTTCCTTGTCTTTCATTGACATCCCTTTCCTTGCATTTCCATGCCATGCATTTTCTTGAAATGCCCTTTCTTTTACTTGCCATATCATGGCTTGCATTTCCTTTTCATGCAATGCCATGCCATGCTTTACATTTCCTTGCATTGCATTTCCTTTCTTTGCATTGCCTTGCCTTGCCATGCCTTGCCCTACCATGCCTTGATTTTCCATAGCATTGGCTTGAAAATATGAGAGTTTTTATTAATTCCTTATCATTTTTGTTATTTATATCTCATACAAAAATTTATCTAGTTCCTAACATATTTTTTTTTTGTGGTTGACAGAATTTGGCACTTAAATAAAATTACACGAGTGGAGAAAATGCACAAAAATGATGAAAATGACTCTTTTTTTTCCAGTAAACCATAACTTTCAACTCATAGATTGGATTGGTAATGAGTATATTCATTGGAAATATGACTTAGAGTAGAATAACTTACAATTATTAAAATTTGGAGAATTGTGATATAATTATTTAGGAGTTGGGGAAAAAAATGACTTGTAGCATTAATTGACAATTTTCTACAATATGCATAATTCTAACAAAAATGGGAGCTTGCACATTTTGCAGAAGTAGAGGTGTAATCAGATAAATTCAATCCTAAGATTGGATAATCAGAGTCATGCAAGCATGAAATATCTTGTAGAAGTTTTCCAAGGCAATAAAGAGCTACAATGGGAATGATGAAAAGTGGATAAAGAACTCAGAAGAATGGAACAAAAAGGATTATTATTCAATTACTACAAAGTGTGAATAAAGTGTAGGAAAAAAAAAAGAATCCTCACATAGGACATGAATCCAGCAGGTGAATAATGTCATTAATGGGTATAGAAAGAAAAAGTAAGACTCCACAACCTTGAAGGTAGAGATGTGTATATAGTTGCAAGTAGGGATAATTCTAAGGATGGAAATTTATATTAAACTGTAGAAACATGGGCTAATA
The DNA here is from genome assembly GCA_010110895.2 of Picea sitchensis. Lineage (NCBI taxonomy): Eukaryota > Viridiplantae > Streptophyta > Pinopsida > Pinales > Pinaceae > Picea > Picea sitchensis. Next base: position 41,576 of record SNQJ01S0010795.1, on the reverse strand, counting down.
TTAATAGTGCTTAATATGCAAAATGTAAATTGTTTGGTGATATTTTTGTAAACATATTTGAATTTCTAAGTATTTTATATAGTTTCTATAAAAGTTTGGCTATTTTTTAGGTATAATAATTTTATTCTATAGAATTTGGGTGAATTGTTTTTAGAATAAATAGAAATTGACGAATCATTTTTTGGGAAAAACCATGGAAAATTATCCCTTTTGCAAAATTTAGCCCCTAAAATCATCTATGGTTTCAATCTTGATGTGAAAGAGAACAAGCATCTTAAGAAGTGATGTATGAATCATCTCTATGTGCTAAGCACATGAGTGTCTCTGAAGGATTTGCTAGATATGACTTAGCTACTTGTCTAAAAGTACTAAGAGAAATAAATCCACTTATGATATCAAAGTTCATAGTGGAAGTAGGATACCAATGCAAAGAAATCAAGGATGGAATAATGAAGGTTCTTTCACTTGAAAAGTGCCACTATATGAAAATAGACTTCCATTAGGAATGATATTAAGTGAAAAAGGTATGGTTTCATAGGGAAATGTTAAATGAAGTAATCTAATGGAAAAAGAGGAGTATAGTATTTGATTCAATAATGTTGTAGTAGTAGAGTGATGTAATGTTGTTATCTACCTCATTCCAAGGTGTTGGAATGTTTCATAAATGTAAATTTTGGATATGACTACCTAAGAGAAGCTACTACAAATAGAACACATTGATTGGATTGCAGAAAGGCCAAGTGGAACTTGAATGGAAAGTGTTCAGACCATGGAAAAATAGTGCAGAGGAGCAGAGTGGGATCACACAAGAAAGCAAGGATCTGAATAAATTTACGGACAATCAATTACAAAATAAATAAGACGTGAATTGAAACAGAAATGCACTAGAGTGCATGATGCATACCATGAATTTAGAATGCATATGCATTTGTAGGCACATGGACAATGAATGATTGGTGAATATGGATGTGCATATGTACATGCTTGGATATGCATATGAAATGATTTTGGACTTGGAATAATATGTTGTTATATACATGCAATAATGACGTTCTAGAAAAATTGATTMTGACTAATTATGGATTATGTATTCAGGAAARATTATATAGCATGGTTAAATATGTGTATGTTGTTTTTGTTGCTTATGAATTACATCTATGTGAAGACCCATGAGGGTGGTAGGAAAGGTAATCAAAAGGATGGAAGAGGAATCCTACAAGCTTCTACAAATACCAAGACAACATCAAGTAGGTTGATAACAACCATGCGGGTATGTATTTAGTTTCTTCTCGAGCATAAATATTGAAGGGAATTGAGGTATGAATTCACTCGTTTAAATTTCCAAGATTTAAATTGATATGCAATGGTTGAAGGCCTAGAGTGCGTAAATGTTGTTGATGCTAGAAAACATTTAGATAAAATGTTAGTTTCATGTTGTGTTATGATTGGTTATGAGATCATAACCATGTCAAGTCAGGAGACACACTCTTTCTACAACAATGAATAGCCATAGGGATAGTCATGTGTGATACCATGATATAGTTGGATATGGAATGGATATAAGACTATGTGAGTGCTCAATGAATTCCCTTGTATAGTTGATGTTTGGAATGTAACCTCTTTGCCAACACTAAAGAGCACTTAGGAATTATGTTTCCTTGTGTTGTGTATGAGTTGAAGATGATGGTATCCAAATATTTGGAAAGTATTGGGAAGATTTTGGATGATGTTTTGAGGCATTGGCCAGACCTTCCAACTCACCATGGTGGAGTGTATGCCATAGTTATGTGGTATTATGTGGTCAATGCAAGGATTCCTTGTGTAGACGTGACCATCAATATTGACACATCAATTGGTATTTTATTAGTAATTATTTGTTGCATTATGGAAATAATTCGGTGATGAAAACACATAATGATGAATAGATGCATTATATTTAATATGAATACTAGCTCGAGGTGATTGAATTGTTGTTGTTACAATTATGAGATCACTTTTTGGAGCTGTTGAAAATGTTACAAGTGGTATTAAAGGAATTATTGAATGCATTTTGGTGAATCCATGTATAATATGACAGAAACGATTGTGCTAACAACTGAAATGATGTGTGTATGGATAACTCATGAATTTTAGAACACTTCTAGAGATGTTAGATAATGCAACAAGAAAGTTGTAGGTTAGCATAGTTACATAATGGTGAATTATATAAAATCTATGTTGGGGGAACCGAGTAATAAAAATATTGATGGCTAGGAGAAAGAAAACATTGGTTGATAATACATGTGTAGAGGATGATGCATTCATTCTAGTTACTAGTTGAATTAATGGAAATGATTCAAATGGTTTTGTAATCAATTCTGAGATTACTTTGTGAAACCTTGTAATTGTTTCCATGAAAATATATATTTGTTAGGATATGCTACCAATTTGTTTGGATGAGTGTAAATTGAGGAAATTTCAAGTACAATGGTCTTGGAGATGGAAATAATGTAAGCCCATAAAGAATACTATTCTCTATTGTTAGAAGAGACAAACATGGTGAACAAAAGACCATGCTTAGAAATTTAATTTTTCCTATATAAAAGAGTTTGAGAATTAGAATTTAAAAATTACTCTCATTTTATTTGGCTGGGTATAAACTGAGGAAATTGAAGTAAGAATGGTATTGAATATGGGAAGGATGTAAACCCATAAATAATACCAATGCTAAGTGTTGCAAGAGACAAACATTATGAGAAAAAAAATTCATGCATGATGTATAAGATAGATTTGAGAAATTAATGCTTAAAAAATCTTATGATATGCTAACAATTTTTAAGATTGAAAATTGTTATAATGATATTTCATGATGAATGTATGTGTATAATAGATTTGAGATGTTGGCTATGGAAGATGGAGAAAAAGAAAACTAGAAGGAAATCTAGGTCAATTATGAAAGGATAGAAAGAAGAAATTCCAATGGACTTGTTGAAGTTTGTGATAGTGAATCTGTGTGAAGAATGAATTTAGTCACTGTGATATAAGGTTCATATGTTAACCTACATATGGTATGGATTTAGTTACTATGTTTAACACATCACAGTAACTTAGTTATGGGAGAGAATTGAACCTTGATCGCTATTTCTACTTGGATAGGCAATGTATGAACATGGCAGTTCTGGTTAGGCGTGGTCTGCCATCAAGTTAAGTTCTGAACTGCTTTTATTTTTCTGTGTGTTTTTACAAACTGAATTACAGACCCTGAAATTTACCTTCCATGTGAACGTTGTCTTATTCCCAAATCCAATTTTAAGGAGTTTTTGATTGAGATTTCAGTTTAAGAGTTCGAGTAAATCTTTCCAAGATTATTGGCATGAACAGACACCAAATGCTTGTTAATTGATGCTGCTTAATCATTGTTGGAATTTAGTTGGGGTCATTGAAGAATATTTTGAAATGCCCAATTAAATTTTCATGGCTAGTTAAAGTACAACATCACGATATGTGGGTTCTTCCCTTAGCGCTTCGTGTACTGATTTGGGGTGTTGACTGGTGTGTGTTTCTTAGGTTCTCTTCCTCGACTTAATATGCATTGAATCTCCATTAGCTATCGATTGCATGCTTGGAATTTTGCTTATGAATTGGAACCTTACCTCCCGTGTGATTGCTTCCAAACTTTTGGAACAACCAGAATTTATATTTGAGCGTTTGTTGCCCCTTTCATTTTTATACTCTAATTTTTTATAAATTTGGTCAGGATCATGGTAGCAATTATATTGCTTTCCAAAACTTGAAGTTTGTTATAGATTTGTAGTTTTATTTTGAATTCTTGTATCACTTGGAATCCGGTTTTCGTGTTGTTGCATTTAATATTTAACCATTGATAAGTTTTACGAATCCGTGTAGAAGCACTTGCCAACGTTGGGTGTTAATGGACATTTAAATTTTAGCCTGTGTGTGCTGTGTAGGATTTGATTGAAAACTGCCAACTAATTGTTTTCCCTGTCGTTGGAATCTTTTTCGTTGCCCTGAAGGTTAATCAAATATTTAGATTTTGATTGTGATTTCCATGGGCTCTCCCTTGGCACCTTGTGTACAGGAGCTTCCTTGTGACCATTGATGCTAGCAGTCGACAACGAATTAACCTTTAGATTTGCGTGGAGCCTAAGTTTGGATAAGTCCCTTTTCTTTCCTTTTTACATGTTCTCTACCGCCTCATGGAAGCCTTTGTTTAGTTACTGTGTATTCCTTTAAAACCTATTAACCAACGAAACTTTTTATTCGTTGTCCTTGATTCTTTTAATAAATAAAAAATAGGAAAAATTTAAATTCTGAATCAAGGGATGGAACAGAATCCAGAACCTTGTGGTCTAACATGCTCAGGAAGTTTCATCCTCATAAAGATCAGTTTTTCCCATTAAAACTCTGTTACTGTAATCATTAATTCATGTTTACCATAATCAAATAATATGGGATGAGTTTCGATTCTCTCTTTAATGGATATGTAAATAGTATTGAAATCCAAATGCATTGCAAAGGATGGTTGATATTCTTTAATTCTCTGGAATGGATCGTAAGCAACTTTACTTTCAATTTGTTACTTATTATGATTTGAATTTCCTCATAACTCTTTATAAATGAATAGATAAGGTAGCTTGAATTCTTATCATGTTTCTCATTATGATTAATTCCCTCATACCTTTACAAGGAACGTGTAAGGTAACATTGAACCTTTTATGCATTATTAAAGAAGATTTTGATGTTCTTATGGCTTCTTACAATTGGAATTGTAGTTTAGTATTTGGAACCTTTTTATATTGTTTTAATAAGACTTTAGTTTTCCTTAATTCTTAATTAGATTTGTAGTTAGTATTGAAGTCCTTGTATATGGTTAAATAATTTTGAGTCTTCCTTAAATCCCTTCAATAAAATTATAAGTTGACTTTTGGTTTCTTGATTTTATTGTTGGGTCTTTCTTTAATTCTTATATGAAATTATAAGCCAGCATTGAGTTCTTATTTGATATTGTTAAATTAATATTTGATCTTCTTAATTTCTTTAATGGATATATAAAGAAGCCTTGACTTCTATTTAAATTAATTATTAGGTTGATCTCCATATGGTACCTTGTAATGGATATTAAATTTGGTATTGAATTCTTATTGTTACTTGTTACAGTAGCTTGAAGTATTTGATAAATGATGCTCGACTTGGGCAAGTTGTTAAAGATGGGCATAAATAGATCTCTACCTATTACAAGAATCTTACTTATGCTCTCATGGTTTTTATTAATCCTTATTTCTTATTCTCTTACTCAGTTGCACTTATTTATTGACGAATGATGGATTAAGTAAAATGGATTATTCCTTGCACTATGAAGAAATGATGTTTAATTATGGTTGATGAAACTATTCTAGAGTTTATTTTGAACGGACTAATGGGATTTAGATACCTCATTGTTCCTTAGAATAATAATCAGTCCTGAGACCCTAAATGGTCAAAATCAATCGGATGAATCTTGGACTTGAGAGTTGCTTATGTGTCTTGGAGGTCCTAACCGTGCAGGATAGGTTGGACGCGTAGTTTCCTCATGTTATCTTTATGTAATTGGTTGATTGAATAATAGTAATGTTATTTCGAGTTTATTGTGATAATATGGATTATGTAGTTTTAATCTATGTTGTGACTGATGTCACTTTTCGTAACGCTTGTTTCAAAGAAAAAAATTAATAACTATGTATTTTATACCCACTAATTGTTTTTGTAATAGAGGGTGTGTTACATAGAATAGCCTGAGGGATCACATGGAAGAGAAAGGGGTTAATTTGTTTGGATTGCACAGGATTATAGGGAAGGAGAGATTTTGGTTGGAACCCCTACTAGAAATATAAATTTTGAAGATCATTATACATGTTATGGGTTGGAATTCCTATGTATGCATGTTTTATTTTAGGCGAGAGTGCCTATGTATATAAGATATTGGTTAGATTTCTTGTGTGGATTAAAGGACAGAGTGCCTAGAATTATAAGAACATCGATATGGTGTTGTGCACTGAGGAAAGTTCCAAAATAAGTAGAGGGAGATGTAACACCCTAGTTTTAATCGTTATGAAATAGAACATATTATGTAAATGTGACATTAGGCGATTCGGTAAATTTGAAAAGGGGTCGGAGTGCCTAGGAAATGTAATACTTCTATATACATTAATAAAAATACGTTGTTGGATACAATATCGACAAGGATAAGAGATAGAGGGATATGATTCCATGAGAGAGGGGGCTTAAGGGGATACAATTTTTTTATATTTTGTTTCGCCATATTGGATTTAATTGAGAAAAGTGGTTACATGAGCTTCTTGGGGGGAGGCCATGTAGTTCCTGATTTCATGTAATTATATAAACATCCCTTGCAAGATGTTTTGGGGGTTCTTCTCCATTTACTCTTACAATATTTCTTCGGATATTTCATCATTCACTCTTTCTAATTCATGTGCTCTTGGTTGGAGTTTGGAAATGAATGGTTGGAGGAGGAGATCCATTGTGAGATGGATGTGAGGAATTAATGATCATTCCATGTGGGAATTGATGCCTATGGGAATGCATTTGATGTTTGTTCTCAAAGAACTATCACAACTAAGAATCCTTAGATTTTCCATCATGGATATTTCCTTACTAGTAGCATTGAACCCTTGGAGAGAAATGAAACAACTTGAGGACTGCATGGCATAGATAGTGGTTCATTTCTTTGGGTTGTGCAGGATGAAGGGAAAGAGAGATGGAAATTATGATTGTTGTGTGGTTGGGAAAACCTAAGATATTGTTAGCTAACTGGTTTGTTTTTAGATTTGGCCTAAGAACCRTCCTTGTGGATTCATATCCCTAGCTCAGAGGTGACACTGTTGTTGAGAGTGAATGAAAAACAATGTATATGGTTGGGAGGAACGTCCTTGGTCTGCAACTAATTGGTGAATGTTTAATTGAAAATATAAGTGCTCTATGTGTTTTCTGTATAATGTATATTCCAATTTGTATTTATTTATCTCTAAGATATGTATTTATAATGTGTCTTCTTGCTAGTTATTTGCTGTGTATGTCACATTATTCATTTATTTTATGTTGTAGCATGAATATTGAATATTTCATATGTTTCTTTCATGCTTATTTATTAATTAATTGTTATAATAATTTGAAATTGGTTTTGAAGTGTGCTTTAAAGTATCGTGGACAACCTATGGGTGTCTAGGTACATTACATATCCCGATTGGGTTTCCATTTTAAACTCCATGCATCGTGATTTGAGTTTATATGTGATTATTGTTTCTCAGCTAATGAATGATTAAATAAAGTAAAAATTATTGTATATTGATTCACCCCCCCTCTCAGTATAATGATAAGTTCAACACACTTGTAATGGATAGATCTTCCTATTCCTAGGTATCATGTCTCGAGTTAAATATTGTTTTTTCTGGGAATTTTCTTATCTTATTTTGGTTGAATTTCATGTTTTTCTACTAATAAAAATATTTTAAATGTGTATGTACGATGGTTCATTATTCGTATGGTCATCACTACCCCCATTTTTTAGGTCACCACAACTCCCATTTCACATAACATTTATCATAGGTTATAGGGAATGTATGATCCATGGCCACCTGTTGACATTTAAATTCATTAGGACCAAAACAACAACCTCACTAGGATATGAATCATCCTTCGTTTTTAAAGAGGTTCTACTCCTCTTTGTCTTATGATATTCTTGGTAATTTTCAAATAAAGAATAATATAGGACATTAATATAGTCCAATCTTTAATGATCAAGAAAAATCAAAATGCTAAAAAGTAAAATAATATTTGTTGCACCTCTTTCGTCACCTTGGTGAG
>SNQJ01S0010795.1:0-21640 GCA_010110895.2 Picea sitchensis | reverse complement strand
AAAAATCTGAATGGATTTCTCTCAATTCAACTTGGAATTGGCTGGTTGGCAGGTCGACTTAGGCCGGTTAGTGCACCTGCAAGTTAAACAAACTAAAAGAAGAGAAAAATAAACCCAAATGAGGTAGGAAATTGATACCTTTCTCCAGTGGATTCGCCAATCTGTTGCACCTCTTTCGTCACCTTGGTGAGAAAATAAGAGGTGCTTGCAAGCTCAGTTGTGTCTGCTGAGCAGGACAGCTGTAGAGAAAAGAGTTAGAGAAAGAAAAAAAAAACTATAATTAAGAATTAAACTAATAGATGCAATAAAAACTAAAATCATGAGCATAGGGACATAGAGATAAAAAGAACAAAAAGACCCATGTCACCAATGTTTGAGGTTGATCTATTGATGAAAACAAAGCAGCGAGAAGAAAGGGGACTATGAGTCCGTTCTTCCTCCAAGGGAAGGCTCTTGGGCCCTCACTAGCTAGCTCTTCTTACAACAAAGAAAATGGAAAATGGTGATGAAAGAAATCTTTACAAATCCACTCAATGGTGAGATGGATTGTCCAATGTAATGGTGCCAATATGCTTATGTTAAGGATGGAGTCCTCAAAACAATATAGGAAGCATAACATTACTTTGAATTCCTTGAGAAAATGAGGTGCATTCATGGCTTTTTATAGCATTGCATTGGGTTATTGTTTAACTGCTTTGTAGTATGAAAAGAGGCCATTTAGGGCATTATTAGGTCTTTGACCAGCCCACCAGTTGGATCCAGCCCAGATTTGAGGGTCAAATCGGCTTGGGAGCTTAACCATAAGTGGTGTGGAGGACGACCACTTCCATAAATGCGTCGTTTAGCGGGTGCACAGCTTTTTGCACTAACAGTCGCGCATCGTGCGCCTGTGTGCGATTTCTACATTCTTGTTCCACGCATGTGCGCGCGCGCCCAATGTCTGCAAACCGCTCTTCAATTTTTCACTACTTTGTATAGTTTTTTGACCTTTTTGAATGCTGCGGTATTAATTCAAGTCCATGAATGACTTCATCACTGTTTGACGATGCTGAGTTCTTGTAACCATGTGCAGACGAAATTTCAGTGATAACAATATTTATAAAAGAGAATTCCTGAGAAGTGGACCATGAATCTCACACATCACACATTATAGAAAAATAAAAATGTCCTCACATCCATCATAGTATATTTAAATATTTTGATCACATTCAAAATAAAAGAAGATGGTCCATTGACATGAGAGAAATTTTATAGAGTAATACTTGTAGAGCTCAAAAGAATATTATGATAGACCAATTTCAAATAATTTATACTGAAGACTTAGATTTATAAAATACATTCAAAATTGATCCCGAATTAGTTCTTTGGGATTTAAAAAAAATAATAATGTTTGTTACAGTGCATTGAAATTAAGGCGTTTGTCCAATGGACTGGGATTGGGGCTCCCATGGAACATCAAGAAAACATGTATAATAAAGTATGAAGTAGAAAGAGGAATTTGGGTGGATGTCGAACATAACAATATGGAAACAAGACAAAGAGAGAGATTATCTCGATTCAGTTATGATTTTATAGTTAAAGAAGAAGAATAATTGGATGAAAAAATGATAAGGGAATAAGTATGTGATCAACATGAACTTACTATGATGACATATATCCTTTTCATTTGCTTGTTGTTGTTTATTTTGTACCCTTGCTTTTTTTGTTTCTTTTGTACCCTTGCTTGTTGCGGTTCGATTGTCGGTTGTAACTGCTTCTGCTGGTATTTTGAAAATCTTGGAAATTGAGTTGCTTAACCATTCTTGAATATAATCCCTTAATGGGGAAACAATCACTTCTTGTTTTAATTTAATATTAAACAACTCATTTTCGAATTCTCTATGATCAATAGATAAATTTTGCAAATTATTCTCAATATCTTCATTTTTATTGGTATACTCAACTAGTCAGTTGTCAATATCATCATGTGTGAATTCAATCATCGTATCAAAATTTTCAGTTGATGCCCTTTTTAATTCTTCAAATTGTTCTTTGAATTGTTTTTTATTCATGAGCATTGAATTTGAGATATACTTACAGTCCGAGACTTCAATAGTGGTTCCAGCGATATCAAAATCAAGAATTTTTTAGTATCCTTCCATATTCCTTATTTATAAATCAATCAATTGATTTGAAAATCCCTTCAATACATTTTTTCTTTCAATCCAACAGGCTTTCAGTTGTTTGATGCAGCTCGAGGAAGGTAAATTTTCTTACTTTCTCATATGCTCTGTCTTTTCCTAAACATTTACTACAAACATCCCAACTCCATCTTTATAAAAACATTCATCATTTTTCAAATCTATATTCAAATATTCCTCGGTGTTATGAATTCTCAACCCGATAGAAGCAAGTCTTTTTTCCATATCCCATAACTCTAAAATCAATGAAATCCTTTTCTTAATATTTTGTTGGACAAAATTTTGAGTGTGTAAGTTTTAAACCTGCGAAGTAAAGCAATGCATATAGATTCTTAAGCAATACAGAAATTAATCAATGGCTCATACACAAAGTACACAGAGATTTTTACCGGAAACCCTCAACCGGGAAAACCTTTCTTATTTTCATTATCTCGAATTTCACCATTATCCATACAATATATACAATGTTTTTAGGTATTCCATAGATACCAAAACCCTAATCCCTTAATCCGGGATTAATTTACAAATCAGCTAAAAATAGCAAAATCCGCTAAAAATAGCAAAAAACTGCCCAAACAAAATAAATTCGGGGCATTGCCCCGGGCTACCGCCTGGTGTCGAACGCTGCGCGTAACCAGGGGGGGCATACCTTGCCCCCCCCTAGGAAAGAGCCCGACGCAAACGGTAGAGCCCTAGGTGAAGGGATCGTCAGACGCAGCTGTCGTATCTGACGCACCCACACACACACACATGCAAAGAATATAACACACACCCAACAGAGTGGAAATAATCAAATTTGAAATTTCCTTGACTCTAGAACTTGACTCTAGGGTTTCTTGAAAACTTTTCTCGGGATGAATCATGGCAATGGGGGAAGACAAAATAGGTGGAGGAATGAGAGTTTCTTCCAATTAATTAATTTTCTCTTTTAACCGAGCATTTTTGTCCTCCATATTGGAAATTTAAAAATTCAGTGCATCCCTTGTAACTTTATGAATGGATGAAAATCTAGAAGGAAACATGTTATTTGTGTCAATGGTGGGTCACAACTTCCCACTTTTACTCTTCATGGTTCTTTCAAAGACCAATTTCTTTGTCAAAAGAGGAATTTTGTACAAAAAAAAGTCTTTTCATCAGAAAATATCTCATCATGGACCATGAGTGCAAAAATATGATGTACATATTCTCTATCAGGTCCTTCTACATATGGGAAAGTGATATTTTCGATATCCACATACAAGTCCATATTATCCAATAATAAATCATTTTTTGCTGCATGTGTTTCTCCTCCCTCTTGCTATGAATTGGTCATTTTTCTTTTAATTTTAACTTGTCGGGGTTCTCCAAGTTTCCTTGAGGAGGGTTTCTTTCTTAATCACCCCTGAATTATTACTCTATATCTTTCTTTTTTTTTATGTCTCAGGATGAGGGTTTGTCTTGGGTAGGACACTTCTTCAAGAACCAGCTAGGAACTGAGCACTCTTCTCATTTGAAGGCTTACATATTTCCTAGTGATGTTATGTGGTACTTATGACAATTTCTATATATCTAGAGTCTCTATGAGATTCTTGATTATTAGTGTTATGGATATCATTCTTGTCTTCTCCACTTATAAATGAGTTTATGAATGTAGGGTTGAGCCCGAATGAAATCAAATGATTGTAAAAAATATGACTAGGGTAAAAACCATTGATTTCCTTTTCATAGATCAAGTTGGAATGGTTGAAATAGGTAGCATATTCATGAATATTGGAAATTCCTCTCAGAAGAATTTCCCCAACTTTCCAAGGAAGAGGTATCAATTGATTTTTTCTTTTCTCAAAAAAGGTGTGAAACCAAAATTTGTATTGCCTAGCTATTTCAATAATAAAAAAATTATCAAATACATAATATGTAAGAAAAATGGGTTTTCGTTAGAACATAAAACCCCGATGATATTGTAATCCCCCATATTTTCAAGAATTCCCTTCCCTTTCATAAAATATGACGCCTCCAATGACATCGAGGAAGTACCTTCCCCAAATAATAACTTCTTGAATTTAGACACAAAATAATTGTATACTTCATAGAAATGGTGGCCAACTTTTTCCTCCACAAAGATTGATACCACATGGTCACAGGGTCCACCTCTACTTTCACCCTTCTAGTAATATTTAAACCCTTAAAAGTATGACAATAGGTGATAGAAAATACCGATTAATATGACATATAAAATTTCATCTTAGTCTTGAAATTTGTCAACTGTGCAGTAATCTCATTTGAAATAATATTCACCCAGTCAAAGATTGTGTTTTTAGGAACTGTGAAATGCAATATATACACACTAGCAAATTCGGGTCATTTTGAAATGGCTATTTCGATGCTCTTGCAATGTTATGTCATGGATATTGCGATGAATCTTGAGTCTCCCAAACGTTGTTTCATGTGATGATCATCAATTGCGACAAAAAAAAAAATACCGTCGCCAATACGACTAAGTAAAGAATTCGTTTAAAGAGCGACACAGTAGGGAAATCGTCGCACACTCGAGAATATAGACAAAGTAAGTTAAAAAATTGCGACAAATCAACTTTCAAAGAGTTCGTCGCATTTGCAACGAACACAGGGTATATAGCGACAAAATCACTATACAATTTTCGTGGTTTGTATAGCAAGTTCGTCGCAAAATTTGTATCGGTTGTCGCAATTAAGACGAAAAACTGTCGTGATTTGTATAGAAAATTTGTCGCAGGATTTGTTCCAGTTGTCGCAAGTGAGACAAATATTGACGTGATTTATATAGTGAATTCATTGCAAGATTTCTATGGTTCGTCGCAATTGAGATGAACACTTTCATGGTTTGTATAGAAAACTCGTCGCAGGATTTCTATGGTTTTTCGCAATTGAGATGAACACTTTCATGGTTTGTATAGAAAAATCGTCGCAGGATTTCTATAGTGAGTCGAAATTGCGACAAAAACTATTTATTTTAAAAAAAAATTAAAATTTTATTTTTGAGCAAAAAAAAAAACATTTTATTTTTGAAGAAAGGGGGCATGTATTGGAAGAATATTATAGGCTATGAAGTTCATTATATTCTTGAAAACATTTCACAAAGGGATTGCTCTGCATGTGATTAAGAACCATCTAGTTTTGATTTCAAGAGTACAAATATGGAGTGTCACATCCAATCAAGAGTTACCCTCAGATATTTATAGTTAGTCTATCAATTCATCTCAATAGACCCTCATCTATATTCAAAAATTTAAGTATGCTAGAATAGAGAATGCCTTTTGTTGAAAGAATTATCTAAAGGTCTTATTTTCACATTCAAGGGGGAATTAACCTAGAAGGAAGAATGATCCATTAAATTGGGTTTTTTATGGTTATACTAAGACATATAGAGAATATGTCTTGTCCAATAAAGACAAGTTCTAGTTGTAGAATCCCTTAACATAGTGAAAATAACATATTTTGATGAATGTTTGGCATAGGAGAAATTCAATGAGTCAACCAAAAGATATGTATGTAACAATATATATTTGATATGGATATGTTATTAAAATAGATAACATATACATATCAAATATATTTATATGTGTGATCTTTACTAAACATATAAGTTGTAAGGTTGGATAACCTCATCACGAGATGCATTGAAAAACAAAGGCTTCTCTAAGATTTTTATGGCTCCCTAAGAAGGTTTGTCTCTAGATGCATTCATGGATTTTCATCACAGTTGGTTTTATTAATCTTTAAATATTATCCACATTCCAAATCTTGTGGGAAATTTTAAAATGAAAGGTCATTCCATTTATTGGGAATATTTAGAAATATCATTCTAAGTCCAAATCTTGTGGGAATCTAGTTGGGCAAGACCATGTCTTCTAACATAAGGAGGGTTTCTAATATAAGGAGGGATAATACTAAGTCCTATCATTGCATTTCTAGATAGGCGAGGACAAGGACCTTGTTTGACTTGGGTTGAATTTTCTTAACTGATGCTTCAAGAAACTTAAGAGAATAAAATTCTCAATGAATGCTTGGAAGGAAAATACTTACTTTATTAAACACAACACACCAATGCACCATTACGCATAATTAGTGATGAAGAAATATACAATGCTCAAGGTGAAACTTTCTATGTAAAAAATACATATTCATTCACAAGATAGTCATCATTTAGAAAATTTGATATGTGCAAGAAGTGAAGCATGAACAAGTAATTATGAAACATTTAAGCATGAAATTAGGTCTTTATGATAGCAATGAAATAGAGCATCATTGTAACAAGTTCATAACCAATATAAGTTTTCATCCATTCAATAAGTATATTCCATGAAACACATGAGGTATCACTATTGTAAAGAGAGAATAAGGCAACGAGCTCAATGTAATAAATTTAGAAGAAATGCAATGCTACCAGATTAGCAAATTTCATTATTATATGTCAAGGAAAAAAATTTATATCATTAACCAAACTTATCATTCATTCATCAACACTCTGAAATTATTCTGTTTCTCATCATACAATATAGATAAATTCTTTGGAACCATGATTGTAGCATGAATCGAACCTCTTAACTAGCAAACAATATAAATGTTGCACTGTTTGGATAGATTGTTTGGGGTGGTTAGGGTAGGAATTTATCGTGGTCAACCAACCAATACAAAAGACATGCAAACACCACAACAAAATATGGTTAACAAACCTTCATACAATAGTGAAAGGAGGCAACGATTGGACTAATTACAAAGTCCTTTGGAATTCCTTAACGTATTTTGGATTCTTTGGGATGTGGAAAACAAGGTGTCATAAAAACATTGCAAGACATAAACACTGTAATCACCATCGACAGTGGAAAACTTCTGCAGTTTTATGACAGTCCTGGATAGAGTTTTGGATAACACATAGGAGGTAATGCCAAGGCTTGAAACTAGGTAATTTATATCTCTTGAAAGTCGTTTGGACACCTATGGAAATGAATATAATGAAATCCTCAAAACATTGGAAAAAGAGGAGGGCTACAAATAGCCCCACACAGCAATAAATCTCTTCAGAAAAATGAATACTAGAAAAATCCTAGAACAACAATAAAGAACATGCAACAATTTCACTTTGAATGAGGTTGTTGGACCTTCCAATACATCCAATGATAGTTTATAATAACATAGAACAACACTCCTTCAAAATATTGCAATAAAAGTTATTTTCAACCCTAGTTATGTTGTATTGATTTCAACCATTTCAAGCAAAGTATGCATTAGGGCATCCGCAAAAGTGATTAATTTCTACTTAAATTAAAAATGATTTTCAAACCCTCTTGTGATCAACATATAGATGTTTATTTGAGAAATAGTTAGCATGATTTGAACTAATATAAGTCAATGAGGCTCAATGAAATCTAGATTGAGGATAACACATTATGAAAACCTTTTCTGCTACTATCAAGGTGAACTGAAAGGTTGGCCAAGCAAAAGGATAGAGCCATCAAACGTCCTACCTTAATGAATGAACAATAAATTTAATGATTAAAGGGGTAATTTTAGAGAACTTACCTTGAGAACCCTCCCAAGTGGAGCATTTCACCCTTAATTCTTTGGCCTTCTAACAACCTTTCTATTCCAAAAAAGACTTTAAAAGTTCTTATACAAACCTTGAAAATGACTAAACATTAACAAAGAAAAGAAATAGATTTTCAAACAAATATTAAGCCAAGTTTCTCATTAATATCCAATGGTTTTAAATGAGGGAGAACTCTTCCTTTTATAGGTGAAGAGCCTCCTCAAATACAATACAATAGAATGTGCTAGCTCAATACTATGAGGTCAAAACCATTAGCCCATTCCATGGGAAGATACAACAAATCATCTAACAAATCCCTCAAAACCCTCCAAGAGCCAAATAACCCTAAAGAATGGTCCAAATATAATAATAAATGCCACAAGTGTGGGATAGAGGGAGAGATTAAATTAGGTGCACTCCTCAATAAAGGTGAAATTTCCCCATGAGAGGGTGAATGATTGAGTCAACATTGTCCAAATACTCCCAAATATCCTCCATCAACCAAATCCCTCAAATGATGGAAATGTCCAAGTCTGGAATAACGAACTCAAGAAGATGAAATTACCTCTCACATGTGTGAGCCATCCAAGTAAAAAAGTCAATATAAATGGCATGTGTGGCCTCCTCTAGGTGGGTGCTTCTCAAGTAGATAAAAATAAAGCATGCCGCATCATCACAAGGTCCAAATAATAACCTATAACCACCTCCATAATTTGCAACCAACTCCTCCAAGGAATTAATAACTCCCATGTGTGGTCCAAGGAGAGATAAATAATGCATGTGTGGTACTAGGGTGCAATTACCGATATTAGTTGTCAACCACCTAATTTAATGTGATATACCTCTTGATTTTGGACATATTAAGGACATAAGGATTTTAAAGTAAGATACAACATTCATTTACATGATCTAGGTTCCTATTCATGCCCCCCTTCATTGGACCAAAAGAAAACACGATTCAAAAATACATCCTCTCCTCTTTTTAAGAAAACATGTTTCAAATACATTCTCTCATCTTTTTAGTCCTTGAAAATAAAGGACTATAATAATCACCTCATGTGAATAATTCATATATATAGAACATGTAACAAAAAAATATTTAAGTTATGGTAAAGTTATAGAATTTTGTATTTTCCACCATATTAATTTTTTCTTGAGTTGTACAAATTGTGTAGTTTTTAGTGTTCTCTAAATAATATGGTCTCTATCCCTATGGCCATTGATGGTGTCTCTTGATGGTCTCTCTTGACATTGTCCCCACAATATAAGGAATACCAATAAAACAATTTGTTTCATTTGTCAAGATAATACCCACAATACATTTTAATGTTAGGACAATGAAAGTAGCAAGCCAAAATATTAGACAATATATCACATACAAACAATAGACAAGAATTAGGTTGCACAGCGTGAAGAGGGGTTGGTGACTATATAATAAGAGGTGGCTATGGTTAAATAAGAAGAGGTCGAGGTGGTCGACATGGAGGATAAGGCGGATATTAAGAAGGTTTTGTTTTACCTATATTGGGAGCAAGAAAAGGGAAGGATGCACTTTTGTGAAAAACCCCTCAAATAAAACCTGGAAGGAAAGAAAACAATATGTACTCATATTTGACAAGACAAAAAGAATATGTTAATGAATCCATATAAATTTTATGAAAATTGGATAAACAATAATAATTTCAAGGCTCTAGATGAATTTTTGGATACATCAAGTGAGGAAGAATCCATATCAAGGATGATAGAATTGATGACTATATTGGATGCATCATTTTGTCATTGGATGTGAAGAATGCTACTTGTCAGTTACCTTAATTTACCACCTCATCACTTGGTCAATGTGTCATGCCACCATTGGATGTGAAGAATGCCAAATTTCAACTATCCTTGTTGCCACCTCATCATCTAGTCTCTATGTCAAGTTGTCATTAGATGTGAAGAAGGATTAAGGGGAGAATATGGGTGGATTAGTTATCTCTGGTTACCACTTGGTCCACAAGTCATGTTTTCATTAGATATGCCTTGTGAAGAATGCCACAAACTAATGCTTAAAGATCCTAAGCCAAAAACACATCTTGATCTAGAATCTCTAGCAAAAGCTATTGTGAACCTCAACAAAGATCCTGAAGGGTAGATAGATCGAAGAAATTCCATTTTTTGCAATTTTGAAAATGACTTCAAAGACCTGCAGTTTCAGAAGATTAACCGAATTTGAAAAATCATTGTTAGTTGTTGAATCCCGAGACTTTCGGTAGCTTATCCTAGTCTGTTTCAAGCACATAAGCTGTCGAAAGCGCAGACACAGGCATAACACTATTCCTTTTGCCTAGATCGAATATTTTTGCTGCCAAGTCATTTGAGGAAGTTTTCAAATGAATTATAACTTTAAAATGGAAAAAGATCATCCTCTTTTTCAGGGTTTAATGGAAAATACGAAGGATAAAAGGCTCAAAATTTATCCTATTTTTGGTTGAAGATTTTTCCAGATGCCAGAAAAGGATCTTTAGTTGCCTTGGCATCACCCAGAAGACTGTTGAAGATGTCAAAGATTGTTGAGGTTTCTATGGACTCATAGTCTTACGTGTTTGGACTCCTAGCCCTACGTGTCTTAGAAGACGAAAGGTTTATGTTGAAAAAAACTATATTTGAGGTGAAGACCATAGATGAGATTTACTTAAATGGCACTTAAATAGTTATTTGTAGAGTTGAATTCAAACAAAAAGTTCCCAAATGTGAACAAAATCCTCAACCTCTTCATGAAAGATTGTGAATCTATGCTGCATGTACAAATATGTGAGATGTGGGTTTATGATAATATTTTGAATTTTCCAATAACATTCTCCATTTACCTTGTGTAAACCTTTCTATTTGGTTTTTATTGCACTAAGTGTAAAGAACAATGTTGGAGAATTATAAGACGTAAGTTATGTATGAGATATTTGTTACCTCTTTATTACCTTTTCTTTTAATTGTATCCATATTTTGTATTGATCAAATGAGGAATTAACCTAAAATGGATGCCATTAGACAAAAGATAAATCCTAAGGCCAACTAAGGATAAAAAAAACACACACTCATTAATCTAGGAGTCAAGCATGCAAACAAACCTTCTCACAAAGAAGCACTAGTTGGTGATGGAATCCAACATCGCATAATCGATGTGTAAAGGGGATGAGTTTTGGTGTGTGGGAAAGTTACATCGGCAACCTGCTTAATGAACTAACGCCGTGGTGCAGGTTATTTCACCGAGTAGTAGGAAACCCTCCAAGGAGTCTGAGTGAGTCTAGCCAACATCAATCCCAAGTACAACACCACCTTCCCTGTGTTGTCACCTTGTGTAAGAAGTCTAAATTATTATGGCCTCTATGGTACCACCTACTATACCAAAGTAGAGGGGGTACATTCGACAATTGACACCAAGACCAACAAAGCAAGTTTGATTACTCTAAGGGCCCCAATGTGACCTCGTGGTTGAACCTTGTGTTAGAAGGGCTTCCCAAAGTCAATGATATAGAAACTAGATTTCACTCCCTAAATCAAGGCTTTATGTTTATTTAGTAGCTTTGGAAATTTATTCTCACAATCTTATTCCAAAGATCCACACCTAAGCTAAGATGGGTTTGAAGAGCCCTAGAAAAGTTGCTAAATTTTTTTAATTAGCGCTTGATTTTAGGTTGTTGTTACTCAAAGGAGTGGTCGTGAAATTGATGGTGTTTTGAATCGACTCTTTAAACCATGCAAGAGGAAAATGAAATGCAAGAAATTCAACTTCAATGAAAACTAGCTATGGGAAGGAGCAAGAGATTTTAAGCAAAGAAATAATTTCTTGATAGATTACTATGTGTGCAGTCTTGCAAAATGACCCAAATTTTAAAAATACCATGCAAATGTCATAGTTCACTTAGTACACCTATAAACCTACGTGGTTCCACATATCTTCTTGAGGTAGAGGATTTCATGCCATATTTGTTGATCGATGATGCAATACTTGATGTTGCATGGTGTCTTATTGAATTTGGGCATGGCATTAGTTTCATTCATATTTTTGGGCATCTTCACATTTCCCAATGTAATTCACATTTATCGAGGTAATTAATGATTCCCAAAGCATTTATAAAAATTGTTTTTGGCTATTCTTGGTTAACCAAAGATTCTCATGCCTTGGCACATTCGAAATTTATGAAATCTCACCTTATTAACACATTTTGAGGCATCTTCCACATCAATTGATGATATGTCCACCTTGGAGTTTGCATGAAGGTTTCATTTGGCATGTGTGGGTTTGTTCAACCATCCACTGAATTGGAGAGGAAATTGGAATGATTTAAGGAGGGTGATTACACCTTGCTGGATTCACATTTGACATATTAGAGCTGATTTAGAGGAGGCTGTCCATTTTTTAGGGTTACATTCATCACTTGTGAATCCTTCTTCACCTTGAAGAGTCATGTGTCCACTTGGAAGGGGATTGCAAGTATTTTTTTACATGTTTGATTAGGACATATCATTCACCTCCAATTGTAATTTGGGAACCATGAATAAGTTAGTTTTGAACCAAGAATGGGTCTCAAGGTCTAACCAATCTCAAGGGAGGGAAACAAGGGACTTGTTCCCTAAGTGAAAATTATTAGGACTTGTTCCCTAAGTGAACATTCTTAGGCTTAAAATTCTTAGAGTGGATAAGGTAGTTGTGTTATTATTTCCTTTCATTGAGTGAGAGTGAGAAAAAATGCATAGTATTGGTCTCTTGGAAAAAAGTAGCCATTCCCAAATCACAAGAAGGATGGGGTCTCAAGAATATTTTTTTTTTCTTAAAGTATTTAGTTGATAAAAATGTTTGGAGTCTCATCCAAGGTTCCAAATTATGTGTGCATGTCATAAAGGATAAATACATAGCTCTAGACTTAGTGGAGGACTATGTAATAATTCCTGTTAAAAGATACCAAAATTCCTCGGTTATTTGAAAACCAATTATCACATCATTCCCCATGATTGGAAATTTCCTGGTATGGCATGTTGGAAAGGGAGATAATGTCCAATTAGGGTTGGAATTGTGGGTAGGAATCATAGAATCCTTCAATTTACCTATTCCCCTCATTCAATAAATAGATCATAGAGGCTTCAACACTCAGAGAAAAATTTCAAAAGAACCCATTTAAACCTGTAGTTGGCAATAAATATAGCTCTCTTGGAGAGAGTTTGGTCTTAGGGAGGATCGTGTAGAAATATTGAAGGACTTCACAAGAATCCTTAAAAATATTGTTTATAAGACTTGGTGAGGAGGAGGATCAACTTGTATGGTATTTTAATCCTTGTTTCTTCATCAGTTTCTTGAATGAGGAACTCAAAGATCACACGTTGTTTTTATCCTTCTTCAACCATGGTATGATGAGATTAATATTCTTAACTATGCCCAATGTCTTGGTGAGCAAAGGGATTCACAAAAATACATAATCCTTTTTGAGTTAACTCAACAAATTATTTTATGATTAGTTGGATGGTTTCTACATAGTCATCTTATTGCTATCCTTACTCACTTGTACATGTTTTAGTCACACCAGAAATATGTTTCCTTGATAAAAAAAAAATGAAATATATCTATAGGTTGATGCAAATGAAGAAACATACCGATTTTTATGTCATTGTTGGTGATCCCCTGAGCGTCTTTGTCTCTTCTAAGGGTGTTCGAGTCTCCTATGTTGCTTATGTTGTGGTGTAGGGCCTCCTTGTCTCCATACTGGGCTAGACTGTGAAATTTCATTGTGGTGTAGGGCCTCCTTATCTCCACTGCGTGGGGGTTCTCTCCTCCCTCTCGATGATTGAGTGTATTCCCTATAAATAGGCGTATGAAATATGTATGTATCCACTACACGGGGTTTCTCTCCTCCATATCACTGTCCTCCCTCTCGCGGGATCAAATGGAATGGTTTCAGGGTTTTCGATCCACTTCACGGGGGTTCTCTCTTCCCTCTCACTCTTGACCTCCCTCTTGTTGAGCTCAAATGGTGGGGTTTCGAGGGGTTTCACTCTGCTAGTAGATAGGAATGATGGGTTTTGGGGGTTTCTCTCTGCTAGTAGATGGGCGCGACTAGATCACCGATGAATTCTGCTATAGTGTTGTTGTGTCATGTGAATGGGCGTAGGCTCATTATGCAATTTGAAATTTGTTATTTTCTTTGTTATTTTGTTTGAAATTTGTTATTTTGTTTTTTATGTTTTGATATATTCAATGATTTTAATATATATCAATTATATACTATTTAATATAATATATCTAATTGATATATATAATAATAATATTAATAATCTATTATTTTCTAATCAAATAAAGAAACACTTCAACAAAAAGATCAAGCCATGCAAAATAAGATTGTGTAATTAGAAAAGAAAAATCAACAAGACAAATTCAGAGTTGGATAATGACACCATTAGGAGGTTTTTTGGTTAATTTGTAGCCTTGTGCATGGCCATTGGTCCCTATATTATGACATATAGGTTCTAAATTATTTATATAGAACCAAAAAAAATTCATGACACGAGGTCTCACTTCAATGTATTTGGCCTAATATTTGGACATGAGTGTCATTTATATGTTTTTCATACTACATATGGGTCTCAGGTCCTTGACGATGGTTGTAGTAGGGAAACACACCTTAATCACTTAACCACGGTCAAGAGAGGGAAACAACAACTCAAGCCCCAAACATATAATATCTAGCTCAAGCACCATGAACAATTCCTCAAGTCACCACACAAGACCATGCATGGGTCAAAAGACCTTAGCTATAATCAAAGAATGAAAACAATTATCTTATAATATTGCTGAAGATTCTGAAGCTGATCAAGAGCCTTGAACATGTCCTCAAACCAACATAACAAAAAAATGGACTTTAAGAGGGATATAGGAATCACGATTGCGTTTTGTACATTGAAAATGGGTGTAGAGACATAAACATGGAAAGTTGGAAGCAATGGCCTAAATCCCTAACTAAACCTTTTCGGGCTCATGAACCACCATCTAAAGAGTATGGTATCTCACATTCTCAATGAAAGTTTGACTATGTTGAAACAATACTAAAATTCATTAAAATCTAAATGGTAATATTAGGAAAACCCAAAAAGATTTAGAGATTTGATCTATAATGCCAATACATTGAGTCTTGATCTATCAACCTCACAATCACATCCCTTACTACTGATGTGATGAAATAATTAGCACATAAGAAACATTGGCATATTTTCTTGGATAAGAGATTGACGTGTCTATATTTTCCTTTGTTATAGTAAGGTTGTTGTCATCATTGATGGTATGTTATGAAACTATCCTATTGATATTCTAACATCCCTTTGTATATTTTATTTGGCTTTGTGATAGTAAGGTTGTTTTCATCATTGATGGTATGTTATGAAACTATCCTATTGATATTCTAACATCCATTTGTATATTTTATTTTGCATTTTGAGCTTGCCATTTTATCTTTATTCAATTGAAGAATAGTCATTACTGGAATGAATCCTCACTTTTATACTCTTCCCTTACTATCTTTGTCGAATTGAAGAATAGTCATTATTGGAACAAATTATAATCTTCCCTTACTATCTTTGTCGAATTGAAAAATAGTTTTTTCATAACATGTTTGTTATTTTTTCCTTAGTACACATCATGTTATGAAATTTGTAATTTGTTTGTGATATTGTTAAAAACTAATTCTTAAAATACATGATGGGTTGCATCACAATATTTCAAATGTTTTTTCATACCAATTGTGTAAAAGGAAAGGATTTTAACAATATGATTACTTATTTCTAAACTTTTAATCATTTGTACGACTAAAAGTTTCCTAATTATAACGTGAATCCTAGATTTTAATAAAGATAGAAGTAATTGACATTTTCTTGCATTAGTTTTTTATTCAAAATTTTATTTAATAATTTTGTATAATCGATAATGAATAGTTTGGTTAGATAGCTTACCTTCAAAGAATTCTAGGTCATTTTGGCCATGGCACTTGAATGTATTTAGGAGTGTTGTGGTGCATTTCCAAGTTTATGTAAGGGTGTTGGACTCATAAATGTCATGTATGAAAATGAAATGCAAGAAATGCTCATGTATTTATTAAGGAATGTATAATTTTTCAAGAAGATATTGAACCAGAGGAACCTCCTCTTGGAAAATTTGTGAACCATTTCCCTCTCTAATTTCATCATCATTGTAATTATATATGATCAAAATAACGATCATTTACTCATAAAGGATTTGGAATGGCCTATAATAAAATCCTGGATGATTTTCCTATCGTGATGGATTAGAAAGGATTATAACATTTATTGATATATAAATTTCAATGGAATCTATTCAAAACCTTCAATTCACCATACCTACCCTTGTATTTTCTCTTCTTTTAATGTCTTTTTGAGTAGGTTGCACTATCCTCAAAGGATTTCTTGATTGATTACATATGTTCCCCATATTTCCCATTCAATTGGTTTGGAGTAGTCTATAATATGAAAGTTGAGGTATCTTCCATATCCTAAACCTTTTTTGTTCTTGTTGAATTTCAATTCTTCACACGGTCTTACAATTATTTTGGAAAAAGTATGCTTCACATGTTTGATTCCATACATTCATGAATGTTTTCTTTTATCAATTGATCCATAATTATCACATTTTGTTTCTATAACCTTTCAAATTGTTGGATAGAATCATATAAAGATGCATGTAATTGATTAATTTCTTGATTGACATTTTGCAAATGTTTTCCTTATTTACCCATTTTTAGATATTCAAGTGTGTCATGCTCGCTTACTTTATGTCTCGTTTTCTTGAACTTGTCACTAACAACCTTAGGGTGTTAGTGGCTACTAATCATGCACCAAAAATAGTTATTATATAATGATTTGTCTTTGATGTATCTCACTTGAATACTATTGTGAAAAGACAATGACCTCCTTATTCAATTTTAAGCAGGTATTGATCTCAATTGATTTTTGAATTTAAAAACACCTTATTAACTTTGAAAGGGTTTGTAACTCCACCCTTTGTATAATTCAATGATTCATTTGAATGAATCAAACTTATCTTTTAATTTGTACAATTCAATGTCTCGATAAACTATTGACTCAAAGAGAATTGTTCTCAATGGATTTACACTTTAATTTCACTCCAATGTCTTAAAGTTCAATGGCAATAAATGACACAATCAATAATGTGATGTTTTTGAAGATAATTCTTGAACCTTATACCATATTTCTTATTGAACTTTCAATTATTTTATTCCTTTTTACTTCATGTGTGTATGGTGTAAGGACTAGGTGCAATTGTAATTTTTAAGTGTCCAAACTAGACACAAATTAACTTCATCAAGCATCCAAGAAATCATCACCACACATGAGTTGAGTTGATGATGCTCCACACCAAATCGTCCCTTGGTGAAAATAAATTAGTAACATGAAGATCACACTTCCTTATATTAGTCTTATTAGGTATCCAGGTAAAGTCAGACTCAAATTTCCCAATGGATTCTCAAGAAATATTGTGAAAGTGATATTATTAACTAGGTTGGAGGAGGAGCCATTGCGTCCTTGGCTTAATGGTGGAGGAAAATATGATAAATGTGTAGAGTATTTCCCTACTGGTGTACATAAGTGAAAGACATATATACATAGAATAAAAATCACTTGTAACTATTATTGTTGATATGGACAATGGGGAGAGTTTCTACCAATATGATAGGTGTTTAGAGACCTAATGGATAGAAACACACTCAATGGTCCATCACTCACTTTTTCTAGACCAAAACCACATTATACCAATGAACCAACACACTCTACTTTCACCCAAGAACTATATGCTTGCTGGCATTTTATAAGACTCCTACCTTCCTATCAAGTCCTATGCATGCACACATAATATATTGTTACCCAAATATGTTTGCCCATCAAGTCCTATGCATGAGTACATAATAACTTGTTACTCAAATAGTAAAACATAGGGAAATTCTCCATTCAACATACAATATAGAAAATTAGAAACATGACATAATACATTTCAAATTATAGTCAAATTGAATAGGTTGGGATTGAGTGAGCTAGAATATGCATGTTAAAAGGTGAGAGGAGATGCATGGAGTGCTCTACAATGAGAAATTGGCTAAGAATCGGAGAAAATGGGTCAGGTTGAGGTTATATTTCCTTATTTTTTTAAACAATGCTGAGTTATATTTCCTTGATTTTATGGTGAAATCACACTTATGAGATCATATGCCACAAAGATTATATGGACACTACACTCGGATAAATGCTTATGGTTGTAACTGCTGTTCTCTCCCTCTCTTGGAATAGAGATTAGATTTAATAGGTATCTCTCTCACACACATATATAGTACACATGATACATTGCATCAAGAAATCACTTCACCACGTGATCATGCCACCAGAATCTAGAAACAAAATGTCTTTATATTCATCCATAACAGTCACTTACAACCTTTGAACATTTTACAGTGGATGGGGACATTTCCATGCCATCCTTACCTACCAGTCTAAACTGATCAACCCTTTGGACTATGGCCTCTATGGGATTTTATAATATTTACAAAATAGTTTCAGATCCTCAAATGATGGATCTGAAAATTACAAGTGTTTATAAAATCTATCATATTACAAAATTCTTGGAGATAGATCTTATTCATAAGTGATTGAATCTCTATCAACAATATAGTCTTTGACATCTGCATAGTCTTATGGGTGATGACAAGGAAACTCGAGATCCTTTTCTAGCACCTTGGAAAATATTCAACCAAAAATAAGATAAATTTTAATCCTTTTATCCTTTGTATTAGCCACTAAACCCTGAAAAAGAGGATGATCTTTATCCATTTTAAAGTTATAATTCATTTGAAACCTTCCTTGAATGATTTTCCAGCAAAACTATTTGATCTGGGAAAAAAGACTAATGTTCTACTTGTGTCTGCGCTTTCAACAACTTACATGCCTGAAACAGAGTAGAATAAGTTGTTGAAAGTCTTGGGATTCAACAGCTAATGACGCCTTTTCAAAACCCGGGTAAGATGCCGAAATTGCAGGTCTTTGAAATCATTTCCAAAATTGCAAAAAATGAATTTCTTCGATCTGTCTACTCTTTAGGATGTTCATTGAGGTTCACATCGAATTATGCTAGAGATTCTAAATCAGGATGTGCTCTTGGTTTAGGATATTTAAACATTATTTTGATCCTTGAGCATCTAACCATTTTAGCAAAACTTTCAAAACAATCTCTTACCTCATTTGATGTGTTCTTTATAGTCTGGTTTTGGGATTTAATAACCCTCTCAAGGAACTTCAACTCCAATACCTCTTATTTAAGCCTATTAATCTTTAATGTTTTTCTGACCTTGCTTGCTGATGTTTCAAGTATTTCAAGATCTAGAGCTTCAACTTCAGTTTCCTAACTTTCATCCATAGGTGTTTCAGACTCATAATCTAAATATGGAAAATTCAAAATGTTCCTATCAGCAACACTGCTTTGGCCCTCAATTCTTTGATCAAAATCAAGCTTCTTTTTTCCCTCCTTGAGACTGGATGAATGAGTTGGCTCTTCTGTCTGAACTGGTGACAGAGCCCTTATATTTCTCTTTCTTCTCTTTAGTGCATATGACTTATTTGTAGGTGTCTTCTTACCCTTAGGTTGGATCTCTTACTCGAATTCTCCCCAAAACAGGAGATAGTCCCATGCCTTCTCTCTTATCTGGAGTTCCTCCATCACTATAAGCTTGATGAGGCCATGATGGAAAAGCATGTTGTGCACCTTATCAGGATTATCTTGAACTTGGTGTGACATCTTGGTCAGGCTTATATGAAGGTAGTAGGGTAAATTCAGAGGATACTTGCCTGTAAAATGATTCATCAGTTTGAAGTGATAGAGCATGAATCTACCATATCGACCTTCACAAGTGATGTACACTTGAATTTCCTTAATAAAATGTTGTCATTTCTCCTCCAGGTAAGACCCGAGAACATCCTTCTACCAAATAATGCTTTGAAATTCAGGCTTAAGGTAAGACCTGAACTCAATATCCTTAGTGACAGTTGTTCTAAACCATCTCTCACCTTGCCCAGGCATCTCTGTTGTTTCTGCAACAGTGGCCTCATCAATTTGCATTATCATTGTACCCAAGGTTACTTTTTTTCTATCGAAGCTTCGAGTAAAGGCTTCAGCAACACCCTGGTGATATGATCCAGGGGATCAAATTTTGCTCAAAAATTCAAAGTGTTCGGAGTCGCTTCAAATCGAATGAGAGCGTAGGCCTCGTCGTTACAAACCCAACGCAACTCATTTGGGTTCAAACGAACATCCGGAGTGAGAGATATCGCGTTCTGTTCAAAATGACAAACAAGCAAAAAAAGGGGTGCTGACAGTACAGTCCATACAGTCCGTACGGACACTGATGTGGCATGCAATACGACACGTGGCAGACATTTATTTGGACAGTTGGCATGTGACATGGCATGCTTGCAGCGAACGGGATGACGACACGTGGCCCAATTAATGGCCGCCATGTGTCATATATCTATTGTTTTAAAATTATGTCGTTGGCCAGAGTCGACCCTGCGACCTCCGGGCAGGGGGGAGAGACTTGGGAAGAGCCGCCAACCGGCGCGCCACTGGTTGTTCCTTGTTATATATATGGAAAAATATGTATAAAAGTTTGCATATGTGTATAGTTTTGGGTGCGACCAAGCTGGGGCTTAGCCCCAGCCCTTGGTCGCACATTATGTTACATATGACCCAATGCTATACCATTATGCGCACACATGGTTGTGTTTTGTTCCAAAAGTTATACAAACGACCCACCATTTGTCTTTTGACCATTGGCTTGTGGAACGGGAGCGTATTTTTATACTTGTGCGTGGTCGCATGGGTCATACAACCTTGTCCTTGACAGTTAGGGGCTAGGTGCGCCCGTAACTATCCTACAGTTTGCACGGTTCACGCGGTTGCATCCAGTGCTAAGTTTTTACTCATAAATATGTGTGTGGGCTAGGTTGAGCCAACAAGGGTGCATTTTGTAGATGCAGAGACAACAGGTTTGAAGGGGAGACTTCCAGGAAGCCTAACTTCTTCAATTTTTGGCCAAATGAGGTGCCGAAAAAGCCCAGCTAGGGGTTTTTGGATGTTCTGAAGCCATTGGAGCAGTCTATTTGGCATTTTGACCATTGTAAAGAAATTTTTTGAGAACTTTGAGAAAATAATACAAATGATCCATTGGAAGTTGGACCAGGAGATGTAGCCCAAGAGATGGGTGAACTCCTTTATCATTTGTTGTGTTATGTGTTTTATGTTCACTGTTTTTGCTGCTGTTTATATGCATCTTGAATGAGTAAATCCTATTAAAGTTGTGTTCCAAAGTTGATCCATTTTCATTTTAACACATAAAATTTAACTTGCAAATATTTTCAAGAATACAAGTCTTCTTTATTTTTAGATCAAGTTGGTATCAGAGCATAGGTTTTTGAAGACTTGATTATTTGCAAGTGTTTTGTTTTCTGATGCTCACAAGGTTGAAACTCACAAAAGGAGAAGGTCAAATTGTAGAGCCACGTTCTCATCCTTCAAGGAGGAAGCTTATATCATCACCGCAATTTTCAAGGAGGCATTCACCAAGTATGGCTCATGAAGAGAGTCATGAACATGTTCCTACAGAAGATGAATATCTCAGAAAGGATGTCATGGAAATGAGAGAGATGATGAAAATCTTGATGGAAAGGAATACAAGGTTGCAAGGTGAAGGCTCCAATCCTTCAAAGCACAAGGGAGACAATGGTGATAAAACTCCAAATGGAAATGGAGGGAATGGTGCTTCTCCACCACCCTCACCTCCATCTTCTTCTTCTTCTTCTTCTACTAATTCAAGAC
>SNQJ01S0010794.1:397817-425911 GCA_010110895.2 Picea sitchensis | reverse complement strand
TATTAGCTACTATGAAGCACCATCACTAGTAGCAAACATAGCCACAACAATAATGAATTATGATTCAAATAATTTACCAATAAAAACCTCTATATAGTTTGATTTTCATCACAATGTCATCCCTCATTTCAATAACAACTTCAACTACCAATAGTGTAAAGAGAAACACAATCTCAACCACTAACGCACAACTTAGTGTTATCAATATTCACACTCTAGCAATTGCTATCATTACCAGTTTGGAGAGTTCACTCTTACCTAAGCCAAAAACTGTAGAAATACAATACAACATAGATGGACCTATGTCACAACAATGCATACATTGCAAGAAATAGGAAACACATTTGGCTAGGCCATGCATTGTAGATATCTCAATTGGATTTATTTTACAACAATGGCTTTAGACAATTCATACATTGTACTTTCACAATTGACTCTAGCATAGATTATCATTGTGAGCAACATGTCTACTACACTAGCTTGTGGATTTCCAAGAGAGGAAGCATGATTGGCATCACCCACAACAAATAGGTTTTGCACTCATGTTAGTTCTTAATAAGCCATTTCAGCTACATCAAGTTATCACCACTTCATGAGAAAGAGGCATTTTGATAAACCATTTTCAGCTACAACAAGTTAGTGCCTTTATAGGAAAGACACATTTTAATATTTAGTACCTAAAAGAAATGGGGGATGTTGCTATCAAAGGATGAAATCCTGATCCATAAATGTAATAGAGCCCATAGTTCCAACATAGCCCTAACTGCCAAGATCGGTAAACTAACTATTTTTAGGTTATAAAAATAGATGTGGGGATTAAAAGAAAAGGGAGAGATTGAGTAGGCACCATGTGGGATATCTACTCCATACCTCCAAACAATTTGTTTTCCCAAAGTAGAAAAAATCCTACAATAGTCTAGGCTATTGGCCTAGCCTCTATTTATACAATCTCAAGACCCTGGCATGCAGTTGTATTGTTGTGTGCATATAAAACTTGGCCACTCAAAATAATCTACTAGTGGCCCAAAAGGAGGTAGACTTCCACTCCTACTAGATACCTCTAGGTATTAGGCTATTAACTTATTTCCTTACATACAAGGAAGAAGAGATTTTATCCCATTAGAAGCAACTTAAGGTCATACTCTAGGACCAAAAGGAGGGTTTCATCCAAGATAGTATCCACCAGAAAGCCAATTCGCCTTATGATCATTCATGAGGCTAACTCTAATGTTGTCATCTACTTTCTAGTAGCATATAGCCTTAGTCCCATACATGAGACTAGATACTACCCCCGATTGTTATTTAACCTCCAAACAACCTACCCCTACTGTCTATTTGGTTTATAAATTTTTATAAAAATTTTCCTATTTATTATTGTGTTGATAATCTCGTTATTGTTTATATTACTCATCTTTATTTATATCCATTATACATATTCAAACATATATTATAATTGTAAATTTTTTTTAATGTTTATGATATAACATCTCTACCTAACATTTGGGTTAATATTTCCATCTCCTCATGGGAAGACATATCAAAAACTTGTGATATCCATAAAAACAATTTGTGTGATATCAAGTTAATTAATGGTGCTTAAAAATTAGAAATAGTGTACCTAGTTGGCTTCATGTTGACATGTTTACAATTTCTACTTAGTTCAAAGATATTTACACTATAACATACTCTTTTTCCATAAAATTTTATTTCCTTAAATGTTTTGTCCTTAACTCAAAGGTCAAACATTTATTTCCTTAAATTTTTTGTCCTTAGCTCAAAGGTCAAACATTTATTTCCTTAATGTAAGGTTATCCTATTTGAATGAAGAGGAATTACCTGCAATGTGATTTTTTATTCAAATCGATTACCTGCAACTAATCATTTGATTATAATGAACAACTCTAAGTATTTGTGATATTTCAAAATCTTCTTTACAATATTTGTGAGAAATTTTTAACTTATATATTAAGTTCAAATATGGGGTTGTAGTTCACTCCTGTGTTATCAAAACAATTAGTGCTCATGAAAGACACTATTATTTCCATGTTATTAGAGTTTGGGAATTTGAGATCTTTGTAAATGTCAATTTTTTTATCAACTTTATTTTGAATGCATCTTTCAATGTATATTATACATTGGTAAACCATTCAATTTTTTTATTACCACCTTATATATGTGGTTAAGTTATGCCTAACCATTTAATTATACAAAAACATCGAGATATATTAAGATATATGACGAACTTGATGGAACTCTCTGATAATTCTAATTGATTATAATATTCAAACCATATGACCAATTCAATGGGACTCTGATAATACTTTGAATGATTATTATATTCAATCCATTCATGTGCTTAATTATTCAAACCATATGCCAACTCAATGGGACTCTGATAATACTTTGAATAATTATTATATTCAATTCATGTGCTTAATTAGAGAGTGATATTAAATATTACACAATTATTTTTTTTTAAACACTTATGTGAATCATCAAAGTGATACAATGATTGTTGAATTTTAATTGTTGTGCATAGTTTTATAACTCTAACATAATATTTTCACAGGATGACTTTTATGTTGTTTTTTTATCAATTTATACATAGCATCAAATCACATCATATCCTAATATTTAATTAATAACTATATCTTTTATTAAAATGGAAGTTTTTGATGAAGTTAGGTGTTATCTCTCTAAGTATGGTGTTATTAGTCCTTGTCAAAGGCGTAGAGGGATTATAGCGATCGATAATTTGAAGACTTCATATTAGTTTTTCGTTTGACTACAAATTTTTGCATAATTTTTATTGTTCGAACTAGAGAACTAAAAACATTATTTTTTATGTAATAAAAAAAACCTTATATGTCATGATCTCATTCGATAATAGATTTGAGGTCTTATTGCCAACTTCGTTATTCCCAATGTTTTATATGTTGGCATATCCAAAAATTTTATCATCTACGGTCTTTTTGAATTTGTACTATTCATATTGAAATGTTTAAATATCCAAAGTTTTGAGCATGGATAGTCAGTTTTTTATTAGTTGACTTCATATTACTTTGTCCTTTGACTAAAACAATTTTGCATAGTCTCCATTGTTCGAACTATTGTTATTATTATTTTTTTTTATTTTTTCTTTATTGTTACGTACTTAGAGAGGCATTTTCATTATTATGTACGTAAACATGCCTGCCACACTGCATTCTTTCTTAAATGTTTGCACAGCACGAGGCCCTTCGACGGTTCTGAAAGCCTTAAGTGTTTACCTAACAGGTCTCACAGCCTTAAATGTTTACTCAACAGGCGTGTTACAATACAGTTTCCTCTGATTTTTTGATACAATCTTGTCTGCAGTGAATTTCGGCAATATTGTTCTTCATCGGCATTACTAGTTCACTGGTTGATGCTTGCTCATTGGTTTGTTGAATGCTGCTTATTGTTGTTTGATTCAAATTTGCAAAGTTGAGGTCGTACAGCTGCAGTTGGACCTCTTGGTGCTTGTTCACTAGTTTGTTGTTTGTTTCTTGCTCTTGTTTGCTTCAACTTTGCAAGGTTGGGGTCCTGCATCCACAGTTGGACCTGTTGTTGCAGTTTGCACGGTTTGGAGCTGCGCTTCTGTCATTCCTCCTTCACGAGTAAGTTTCAGTGCCATGGTTTCATTCCTATTCCTTATTTGTTGATTGCTATTTGCAGCTTGCAAGCAAGAATTTTCAATACTAGGAATGCCTGAGCCAAAATCCTCTTGCAGAACACCTTTGTGTGTGACTGCTACGAGAAGAGAAACAATGGTGTGTTTTTGTCTTGTCATCTTTCTTAAACGTCAATATTCGACATAGAACCCACCTCTGTCGTATCCATAGTGACATATAAAAAATAAAATTGAATTTTCTCCTCATTTTTTTCTGGTCCTGAAAACCATATATTTGGTGCATTTTTACCAGTCTGTTGTAACACACCCCACCACCCACAGGTCGGGGTACACTACCTTCAATCTCACCCTTGGACTTATTTCTCTTACCGATGCCTTTTTAAATTAATAAGGACACATAAAATAAAATATCTAACAACATGCACAGCAATAACCAGCAAGCATGCATATTCTAAAGATTCAATTAAACGATAAATAAATACACAGCGGAATACATTCATATACAAATAAATAATACCATAACAGAGAGCACTTATCTTTATAAAATAGGACACCAATTGGTTGCATACCAAGGACGTTCCACCCAACCGTAGACACTATTGCTCCAAATCTCAACAGTAGTGTCACCCCCGAGCCAGGGCTATGAATCCACAAGGACAGTTCCAGAGTGTTACTTGGCTTCCCGAAACAGTCAGCATTCAAGATTTCACAGGATTTCCCAGCACTCACAGCAATCCAAGTTCCCATCTCTCTTCTACCCAGCTTTCACCACCCAAGAGAATGGACCTCCACCCTTCTCTGCCACGCAGTCCCTCAGGCAGTCCTTCTCCTTCTAGGGCTCCAGCGCAACTAGTCTAGAATCTCCATGATGGAACTCTCAGGACTCGCAGTTGTAAACAAAGATGGACATGGGACAACGCACCTCAGACGTGTAGGCCTCAAGTCATGGTTGGATTACACCAGCGACCTATACAGCCAATGATACCATGGTTTCTCTTAAGCAGATTGTTTTCCTTTCCCCAAGCCAAGACACAGATGAGGAAGATGAACAGGTGACGGAAATGAATGGAGTGAGATATCCACCCAAGGTGCGAAAATAGTGAACAATCAGTGAATGACTGCGTGAGGGAAATAATGGAATGAAAGAAGAAGTGAAGGAGCGAATGAGCCAACCCCCCAATCAGACTAGGGATAGGCTTAAGTATTTTCGTGGGGAATCAAGAACCTTCTGGACTTCTCCAAGAAGCTCACATAATTTATCCACTCCCTTAGACAAAAGGGTAATTAAAATAGGAATAAACATTTATCCCCTCAAGCCCCCCTCTCTTGTGGAATCATAGCCCCCTATAACTCTAGTCCTTGTTTGTCTAGCAGCCAACGATGTCTTTATTATTAATAATGATCAAAACATTAAATTTCTTGGGAACACTGGCATTTTCATAATTGTTTGGGCACTCTGGCCTCTCAGCATTGTAACAATACATTATTTAAAATGAGGGTTCAAAACCCGGGGTGTTACATCCCCTCCCACTTATTTTGGCACTGTTCTTAGTGCATATACAAAATAGAGATCAAAATCTCAAAATTTATTCAAAAAGTTGTGGGTACTCTACCCGCATGGCATCTTCATGCTCCCAGGTAGCATCTTCAAGACCATAGCAGGTCCACTGAACTTTTACCAACTCTATAACTCAATTCCAGATCATTTTGACCTTTTTTTCCAATACCCACACTGGCTAGACCTGAAAGTCTCCCTCTATCTCTACCTGAATCAGATGCCAATCAATAACATGGTTAGGATCATGTACATATTTCTTTAGTAAAGAGACATGAAATACATTATGTGCATTCATGGAAGCAGGCAATGCAAACATGTATGCAACTGACCCTATTATGTCCAATATTTCAAATGGACCATAGAATCTGGCTACCAGCTTTGTACAACTACCCAATTTCAAGGAGATTTTCTTGGGCTTCACTTTCAAAAGTACATGCTCCCCTACTTTAAATTCTCTAGTTGTCTTGTTCTTATCTGCATAAAATTTATGTCTATCATGAGCTGCCTTCAAATTCTACTTGATCTTAACCATCTGGTCTTTCATATCCCTAAGCAACTCTGGCCCAAGTACCACTCTATTTGTTGGGTTGTCCCAGCTCACTGGAGTATTGCATTTCCTACCATGAAAAGCTTCAAATGGGCTCATTCTCAATGAATCTTGATACCCATTGTTATATGCAAACTCAACCAAGTGTAAGTAATCTTCCCACTTAGAGGGATTATCCATCACATACATTCTCAGCATATCTTCAATTACTCGGTTGACCCTCTCTGTTTGTCCATCTGATTGGGGATGGTATGTTGTGATAAAGTTTAGATTTGTATCAAATCCTTTAAACAATCCCCTCCAGAAGTTGGAGGTAAAATTTGTATCTTTGTCCAAGACAATTGTCCTAGGTATCCCATGCAACCTAGCAATCTCCCTCATGTAAATTTCTGCAATATTAGATGATGTATGGGTTGTTTTTATAGGAAAAAAATGAGCATCCTTTGTTAATTTGTCAACCACCACCATGATTTAATCATGTTGCCTTGTTGTCTTGGGTAATTTAGTTATGAAATCAATGGTTATCACTTCTTGTTTCTTCTCTGGGATTGGTATTGGTTGTAGCAAACCCGTTGGGTGCCTATGCTCAGCCTTCACCTTATAACATTCCATACATCGAGCGATGTAATTAGCAACATTCTTTTTCATTCCTGGCCAAAAGAATTGGATTATGTTGGGTTTTTTCTCTATCCTATATTCTTTCTGAGTTTGTTGACCCAGGGTTCAGGTCTTTTTGGTTTTCCAACAAACCCTCTAAAACTATCGTCCCTCCTGGTAAACCAGAAGGAAACACAGCGCACAGGGTGCACCGCGTTGTCTCACCCAAGATAGTCTTAATGGGTGGCTGCAATACTCATGTGTTTACAGTCTAGGATTGAGT
This sequence comes from Picea sitchensis, assembly GCA_010110895.2. Classification (NCBI taxonomy): domain Eukaryota; kingdom Viridiplantae; phylum Streptophyta; class Pinopsida; order Pinales; family Pinaceae; genus Picea; species Picea sitchensis. The sequence continues at coordinate 419,274 of SNQJ01S0010794.1, read as the reverse complement.
GAGAGATATGATAACTGTGTATAGGGAGTGCTATTGTAACTTATCAACATAGTATACCATTATTCATGATTAATGCCAGAAATATAATGACTCATTCATTTATCCCATCTATATATACTGAGACAATAAAGAAATACATGCATTCAATCACATAGCACAGATGTTACCATGGTTCACCCCCTCCTGGGCTACGTCCACAAAGATTTGGCTCTTGGCTCTTTTATTATCGTCGGTTTGTTATTACAGCGTCATGCACTTTACAATTCCCTTCAACTGGGTCAAGATCTATTATGAGGTGGACTACATCGCACCAGGCTCCTCAGCCTACGATCTCACCCTAAAGATCTACCCTCTTTCATCCTCTCTAGCTCAACAACTTACAAAAATAGGACATACAACAAAATATTACATATTGACTCGTTACAACAACTCTCTAGAATAACGACTAGTCTTCATAATGATCGACACCCCTTGTGATACCTAAGTATCTATATTTATACATTTCTGGCTCTTCAGCCATTACAATACATTACAAAAACCCTAACCCTATCGTCGTCAGGTCTTCCATGCATGTGTGTGTGTTGTTCTCCCTCCAGTTGTAGCTTTCCTCGTGCATGCATTATTTTCCAAAATTTCCTTTCTTTCCACTTTGGTCTGCTTCCAACAGGCCCCCAACACTGACATGTGGCTCATCCCAAGTCACCTAATCTTTGAGAACTTCGTCGATCTCCTTGGTGATCGCCTGGAAATTTTTCTTGAGCTATGTTGCTTGTGTTTTCACCTACGCAGTCTTCTCCTTGAGTGTGTCTACTATTTGTGTTGCAATTTCATAACTGATTAATCCTACGCACTCTGCTTGAGTCTATGCTATATGTGTCTTAGCTTCCTTTGACTATGCAAGAACTTCTACCACTCACTCTTGAAGTGGTTCCATTTGAGCTTGACACTCCTTCTTCTATGTTTTCATGGTGGTGAGTTCTGCCTACAATTTCTTCATATCATGCACCCCTTTGACGCGCTCTGTGATAGGCATTGTTTTCTGCTTCTGCTTGAGGTCTTGGATAGTTGTGCTTATCCTCTCTTCTTCCTTGTCCCATCTTTGGACTTGTTAATCCTCCTCTAGATTTGTCCAAAGTTGTGCTACATTCTCAAACAAGTCGTCTGTTGTGATAACATGTCACTCTATCTCATGTAGTTGCTCTACTGCTTCCTGCTTCATTTGCTCCTTTATTGTTTGTGGAGTAGTGGGTGTGAGTTGTTCTATAAGATTCTCAATCTCCTTCTGGTATTGATCGATTACCTGTGCAATCTAATCAATCTTCTATGTTGCTATGAGTTCGTCCCTCTACGCAGTGTTTGGAATTTTTTCATAAGTTCTTACCACTTTCTGCTCCAATCTATTCATGCACTCCCTTTCCTCTTGGGTTTCGAACTTAGCCTGCTCAAATATTATTTCCAACATGTCCTACTTCTCCATTGCCTGCTGAAGTTCGGCTAATTTTGTGCGTGCCCAAAACTGTACCTCTTGGGTAATGCTAACTTGCAACCTGTGTAAAGATTTGGATGGTATCCGCGGAAATACCAGTTGGATTTGGGCTAAGTCCTTCAGGGGTGTCTTCCCCACGATCTCGTCCATGCATAGCATACTGGGTGTAATATGGAATGTCAGGTTCAATTGCATTATTTTATGGATTGTATCTCGCTCTCCTTCTTCCAGTCTTTCCTTTGTCTATAATGTTGATGGCCATGTTCCCATGTTGCCTATTGTCTGTGCTTCCCCAATTTTTTTGAGGAGTTGTCACATTTCTGCCAGCTCCTCCTGAATCTTGTCCCTGTGGTGTGCATCATTGTCAAAATCCTTAGCTATACAATCTTGAACCATTCGGGCTATCATTTCTCCATCATCCTTCGTGATTGTGTACTCTGAAGGTGTTCTTTGCACCTTCATTTTCTTGCGCGCGCCTCCCATCTGAGTAGTTGGTCTCTTACTAAGGCCTAGCTCTTGGGGATTGGGACTTGGTGTGCTCCTTTGCACGGCCTCAGCCTGTTTTGGTTGTTCTTGGGCCGGTTGTGTGTTATCCTTCTTCCCCTTCTGGGACACTGTCCCTTCGTTTGTCTTCTTTGTTCTTGTCTAGCCTGTCCTCTGTTTCTTGGGCATTGGGACTTCTTGAGGATGTGTTTCTACCTGCCCTGCATCCTCTTCTGTTGTCCTTTCTAGCAAGTCTTGGGTGAGGACTGGAATATTCCACTCGTCTTCCTAGTCTTTTATCACCATGGCAATGTCGCCCTCTGTGATACAGTAGCGCATTTGTATCCACTGCTTATTAGGGTCCTTCCGCACCTGTATCCACATCGTCTGTCACATGGCCTTGAAGTTGGCGATATCTCGATATTGTGCGACAGCCTACGGTGTTATTCTCCACATGTTGGAGATGGCCTCCTAAAGGTCGCGAAGGTATCATTCAAATATAGTTGCGTTCATTTTCTTGTGCTTGGCATATGATGCAACACCAAGTGATAAATACCTCACTCCATAATTCGGCATGGGTCTAGTGCCGAAGAATGTGTAACTCGGTTCCTTCCATCCTACGATATCTATAAACAGGAGTAGCCATGAGTAGTGAAATTCTATTTCGAGATCCTGTGCATCATAGTCATCCAGAAACAAATTCACGAGATACGGTGCCCAGCTAACTAAGGTGCCTTCGAAGCACTGAGATGCAACTGTGGAAACCCCAGCCGGAACTTCCTCCCTACGACACTTCGCAGTAGTTTGAGGCCAAGATTTTTGCGGCCATATGTGTTGCGGCATCATTGACCCTCTTGATTATGATTCCTCGTGTCCCCCTGTCAATACCATATTTCTTCTTCATTTCCTCCGCAAGTGCTTTCTCCTTTGTCTTATCGTCGAGGAATTGCACGGGATCCATTCCCCTGGATGGAAACCCTAAGATGTGTGCAATAAGATCTACGTCTATGGAGACGAGCTTGTCCAACCAAATGTCTCTACCATGTGTGATTGCTAACAATTGTTTGACGCAACCTCTTGCGTATTGTCCTATGCCAAAGTGTGGTAGATCCATCAGACCTAAAAACCATGTTTTCTCCAATCCTGTTTCCCATTGGAGTGGTTGGTCAATCAGTTCCCCAACCGTATCCACTCCCATTGTATATAGGTATACCCTCTGTTGAAACATATATATTTTTCTAAACCTTGGACTAAAACAAATTTCATTTTTTTGTTTAAATACAAAAATGCACTTGGATAATCACCATCGAAATGAAGTCTTCCGATCAATCCAACAGTTTAAATGTCTTAGCAGATTATGGAGCCGCCTTTTCAATTAATGAATCAATCTATATAAAGGTTTGCTTTTGAAATTTCGGGAGTGGGGTTTTGCGAAGTATGAAGGTTCAATATTGAGCATCTTCGAAGTCCCGATACCCGAACTCACGAAAGTATTAAATTGTTAAGTTGGGTTCGTTAATGATTAACTAATATTAACAAAGAGTAAATCTCATCGTGACTTCGTGGTTCGGGATGCTCTTACATATAAAGGCTTCAAAGTCCTGATACCCGAAACCCCGACATTTTAAAACTAATCGCGATTAATTATGAAAGATAAATATGATTATAGTTAATTAAAACCTGTCGTGACTTCGCGTTTCGTAAGTCTTAGTTTAAACTACTTTAAAGATCCTCGAAACCCAAAACGTCGAAACTTGATTAAGTGATAGGTATGATTAATTAAGGCACTAAATGAGGATTATACTCTAAATAATCTATTGCTCAAAATTAACTTGGATACATTCAAATTCTGCGCTTTTCCCTAGATATCGACCATAAATGACATTAATATCTGATTTATGGAAATGATTCCAACTAAGATCATATTTTAACACCCAAATATTTTTTATTAAAGGAATTAAACGCGTTGTCAGTGAAGGTATACACATGTTTTTTGCATTTAAGGAAAAGAAGATTTTTAGTTTTGAATCGCTTTCTTGTTTTCTTAGAACTGGCTTAGCGAAATAACTAGTTTTCTGAATTCTCATTCTCTGTAACAAGTAACAGAACTCTGAATTTGATATCATGGCTCCACGAAAAGCGCCTAAAGCAGCTGGTGAAATTTCTGGCCTGAACACAGACGTTATTTCTGATACTTCACCCAGAAGTATAAACATAGTTAAAACCTAGACACATGTGTTCAACACCATACAATACGAAGTGGTAAATTGTTCTGATGATTCAAGCGACAATGAAAAGGATAACTTATCTACCAAATATAAGATTATTGCTCAAGCAAAACTGCATAAGATAGCAACCAAGTCAAAGCTTTTACCTTACACTGACATGATTGGATGGGCGCTGGATCATGTAGATATCCCGACTCGAACGATATTCAACTCTCAGAAAGTAGTCGTTAGGTCATTTCGACCAGAACACATACAGGTCATGTATAAATTGTTTGCAACATCAAACTTCGTTTATAACGTCAATTTTCTAGTGAATTTTAATAATAAGGAGTGTGATCGGTATGGAAAGAGTCTTTCCAACCTGATCAAATACTGGTGTTCACGCCCTGAAAAGTTTAGAGCCGAATCTCACGGCGTATATTCCATCTCATCGCTTGAACCACAGTTCATGTATATATCCATGATGATGTGCAGAATTTATGGAAAAGAGAACACAGCCCATTTCTTTCTACCATGGGTTCCCATTATTCACTCAGTGGAAAAAGGATTTTCTTTTGACTGGGCAAAGATATTGTCAGATAATCTGGCTATTGAAATCTCAGAATGCCAAACGAAGAAAACCAAAGGGAAACCAGCGTCATTCTTTATGTCAGCTTATGTTATGGACGCTATCTATTTCATGACGCCTTTCTCGCTGATGAGTTGGAGTTGGACTCCAGACAGTGAAGAACCAATTCATGATTACCATTCAAAGCTCTGGGAAGACAAGGAAAAAGATTTCTTTTATGAAATTTGTAATTGGGTAGTGGTGTTAATGCATATTGTTATATTTGGTCACCCACCGCCAAGGATTTCAGACAAGGTTATGGTTAGCCTGGGTAAAGTGATGGACTGGTACATAGAGGAAAATTTCTCTTATATCAGAGTTTTCGGATGCTTAGTCCCTCCATATGCATTACCGCAATTTTTATCAGACAGACTGGTGTGTTGTGAATTTGCACGACAAACTGTACTCGGTGGTATTAGCAAAGAGCTAAAAGTCGTGCAGAAAAAGGTATGGCCATCGTTTCCTTTGTCTATTGGTTCATTTTCCTTATTGGATTTCAGTCACTCCAAGGTGGAGTTTGCATCTCTAGAAGAGATAAATCTGGTTAACATTGAATTCAAGAAGCACGACCTGTAGAGGGTCATGGGAAACCATATGGTCGGTTGAAATCTTAAAAGATATGAACATGAGGAGTCACCTCATGACGAAATGTTCTGAGGGGTAAGATCTTACCAAGAATTTCTTAGCCGAGTTCGAGCTCTACTACCTGGTGAAATGGATGAGTTTTTTAATTTCCAAAAACACCAAAGAAGCAGCCTACCCAAAGTATTACAAGGGAAAATCCTAAAATCTCCAGATACACAACAAACAGAGACCCAAAATCTAGAAGCTGGAAGCTCTACCAAACAAGAAACCCTAGAAACCCTAGAGAAAGCTAAGGTCTCGACTCAGAAGGGAAATATCTCAGAGACAAAGATATTAGACAACCAGGGCAAAGATCAAAAAGAGACAATAATAAAGAGTAGAGAATATAGACCGTCATCTTCACCTGAGAAATCAACTACTGAAGAAGCCATGAAAAATTATCCACAGAAATTGGCAGCCCCATTGAGGTTGTCACACCATTACAGTTCACCAGAGGAAACCCTAATACAGAGGCAATGTTCATAAGTGATTTCACGCCTATCCCTGTCGAGGAGATACCTCCCACCGAGTTATTTTTCAGTAAGAAAAGAAAGGTCGTGGTGAAGAAAGAAATGTACGTGAGAGAGGATGCAATGGTAAAAAATCACAGAGTATTATTAGATGGGAAAAATTTGGAAGAAGAAGATTTTTCTACAAAGATGGCAGGCTCTTTGGGAGATTTTGCAATGACCAACTTATTCTCTGTTTATAATTAGAAAGAAAGGCTAAGGCAGAGGAATCAGATGATAAATTAGCTGCGAGATCAAACAAGGAATACAAAGAATAATATCAAAAATGAGGTTAGAAAAGGACTCGAACAGGCTAGAGCCAAAGACAGACAAGAAATTCAACAACTTAAATCTGATATTGAAGAAGTACACAAGACTTCTCAAGCAAGTCAAGGGAAGGTCATCCAGCAAGAAGAATTAGTAAGCCAGCTACAAGCTAAATTGAGTTCTATTGAAAGCTAGGTTGTAAATATAGTAGTGTTTCAAGCCCAGGCACTGGAAGTGCATCAGAAGATGGAAGCAGTACAACAAAGCTTGTTTTATAGGGTAGGGATCATCCAAGATTATTTTCGGGAGATGGGTCAACCATTAGATAATATTGGTTTCAGAGAAAAAGAGGCTATTGTGGCCCGAACCACCTTTCAAAAGGCAGATGTATCTTCGGCTAGAGAAGAGGTACCAGTAACTCCTAGATTGACTGTCACAGAACAAATCAGGGGTGATATCATACTAAAGGCGTGGGAGGACAATATAGCAGAGAGTAAGAAAATGGCCAAAGAAATAAAGGAATATTGTGAAGAGACTTTTGATTTGCTAGATAAAAAATCACTAGGCATTGGAAAGGACAATTGTGTTGGAGTACTAGGGCAAGTAAATGTTATAAAGCATCAACTGGACATCAAAGAAAGCTTAAATGAAGCTAAAATTGAAATTTTAGAGTTGAAACAGGTCGACGTCGCTCAAATGGATAGATGGTTGGTAAATCCAAATTTACAGTTGCAGTCAATAAATTTTGAAGGTAAAAGGATTGAAGATAGGTTGCCAAAATTACAGAGAAAGATGTATCTTTTTGAAGCAAAGGATGTGACAGAGCCTTCCATAATTTTAGTACAATTTCTAAGCAAGTGTGTTGAGTGTCTCGAGCCAGGTGAAGGAATTACTTCAAAGAATCAATGAAGTAACACATGCATGCACATTATGCCGGTATGAGAGAGAGATAGAAAGTAACCAAGTGAAATGGTTCAAGTTTTTATTCTGTAACCGTTAGCATCTAGGAGTAAGGAGAATTCCAACCATCTAGGGTTGGTAACCGTTTTTATAAATATAATTTCAAAAGACTTAAAGAGGGATTTTTTGGCCGATTGTAATAGAGAGATCTATCCTTTTCGAGAATTGAGACAAATGCAGACCAGAGACTCCATATTTCGCCAATCTTGAGTTATGTGTTCTTCTGTTCTTTCATATTCCATCATCTTTATTCATATGTCTTTGATGAATGCCTAATCACAACTTAGTACAACATCTACTGTGGTTATATGTTTATTTAGTCATCTGATTGTTTACATATTTTCCTTTGTGTTTGCTATTAGCAAATACAAGACCTGTGATTTAGTTAGATTACTAAATTTTATGCTTCATTAAAGGTTTCTCATATATTTTCTTCTTCTGTAGCAGAGTAAGATTCTTTTGTGATTGATGCATCACTTTGTTAACAGCTTCATGTTTTTCTCTCATCACATGCATTATTTTTGGATTTGACTCAGACAGGGAAAACGGCCTCTGAATTGGTATATCATTAATTCAATTTTAGGAGATTTCCTCATATAATTGAAGACAAGAAAAAGAAAACATAAAAAACAACAGATCTTTTAACTTTCTTTCCTCCATGACTGTACCTGTTGCAAGGCATCCTAACATTGAGCTCAGCCTCACAGATCAGACCAGCATTGCATTAAACTTGTTTAATACCATCTTAGAGACTGCTAACACCCAGGTTGAACTTGAACGTTCATGGGCAGTGATTGACCAGGACATAATCATCCAGGAACGTTGGGAAGCGAGGAAAAGACAGCTTAGAAATCATCCATAGCTTTTTTCCCTAAAGAATTGATTCTCTTTTCATATCAAAACTCTCTTTATTTTTCGGATGCCTTGACATTATACTTTGAATCCTTAAGTATAAACTCAGGAACAACATCTTTTTGCCGTCGTTGTCGAGGATCGAAGAAGTGAAGTTATTTTCCATGGGAAGAACGACATTGGTAAAGTTTCTTTATTTGATAGTGAACAAAGATTAAATACATTATAAGGCTAACTTTTATCTTTCACTTGGCGACTCCAACACTAATAAACTGGAATTTAATCGAAAAAATACCAGAAAGAATCCAGACGATAAGCAAACCTCGCATGTATCCAACCCTGAAAAAATTTTGAAACTAAGAAGATACCTTAAACAGACTACTTCATCAACAAGTAATATTTATCAACCCAAATCCACACAGTCAAATAATAAAGATCTACTTGAACAGTCGAATACCCAACTCCTTTTCAGAGAAACATCCATCGATAGAATCGAAACCCTAGAACCTGAGTTGGTGTTACCCAATTTTAAAGTTGAAACTTTTCCATCTGTCACCTTTACCAATAGAGGTAAAGGATCTATCTCACTTCCCGCTTCGATTGATGTTTCATCAGTTCCCGAAATTCAGTATACAACCTCTCAGAATTCAGAAGAATATATTATATACATTGACTCGACTCCTATTGGTTCTCCTATGTACACATCTTGTGAGTCTGAAGAAACCAGTCATATTTTTCAAATTTCCTGTCTCCCGATGGTCAATTCTCTTAAACCTTTCCTGTAACACCCTGTTTCCCCCAGCTTGTAAATATAACTGGACTAGCCAAGAACTATGGCAAACTCATGAATGTGAATAACATTTTGAAGTTATTGTAGGACTGCTGAGAGGGGATGTGTAGAAAAGAGACCACGATGGTGGTGGAAGGCACCTGGAAAGGGGGCGTTAACTTCCACCGAGAATTAAATACCGTATTTGGACTCCACTGGCCCGGAGAACCAAAAGCGGCTCGTTGGCCCTAAAAAATCAATGCCTCGCAGGCTGGTAGGCAGATGGCTTGATGAGGGATGGGATGGTGAACCACCCGTCCGTAGAGGCGTCAGGCCTGATCGGCATGAGGGTAATTGTGCCACACGCAACCTCGCGAGAGGATAAGGCATATGGTAGAAGCGATTAGGAAGGCAGACGCGAGGGGAACTCTAGCATTATGCAGAGTGAGTGATAGCAGAGAGGAAGGATTGCAACCTTTGCTCCTGGTCACTGGAAGACAGAGAGACGCAGTCTCATAGCATCGTGGTCTCATCTCAAGGGTGGCTAGTGGTAAATCTGTTGTGAGTCGCTACGCCTACGGTTGGGTGGAAACGAGCACCCCTCTCAGTAGTCACACCCGCTTCTGAAGTTATTTCTGATAAGTGTTTTGTTCATACTGCATCTTGAAATTCATATGCTGACATATATGCTCATAACCTATGAAATGGTGAACAATTACAGTATCAGAATGTCTGTGCAGTGTTTTGATAAGAAATGTTAGATATATGCTAATGACAGAATGACCACGCATGGCTTATATTGATAAATGAACTTAATTAGGCATGATTCGAACTAAGTTAGGCTTTCAGCCCGTTCTCGGGGAGTCGCTTACCCTTATATACCCCTGGGAATGCCCCGGTATAGACCTCTTCACGGAGATTCCCTCCTTAGAAAGGTTCACCAAGAACCCCGAAAAGGGTCTTGAACGCGCAAGTCTCATTAACCCTATACAAGGAGGAATGACCCTCTTAAGGTTCTGAGGTAGCAGTATAGCGATAGGTAACAAATCCACGAACGAGGTCTCGTCAGATGACCCATAGCCATTCACGACCATTAGATTGACAAAAGTAACCAGGGCATTACATACCTTGCCCCATTTTCCCTCTATCTTCGTGAACAACGAGGAAAACGGGATCGTAGAGCCCAAGGCCCAGGAGAACATTTGAACCATTGATCTTTCCACATCCACGAAGTAGTGGAGGAATACGTAAGAAGGGAAAACCTGAGCCATTGGATCTCATTCGGAAATCCCATCAGTCGTTGGATCGGGTTAAGATACTCGGAGTCTAGTCTCTGGAGTGTGCGCGGGAGGAATGGATCTAGGCCATTATATCTTGGCCCATTTACCCGTCAATCGTCCGATCGAACAGGAGGTGCGTGGGGTTTAACCCTTCTTACACCAGGCAGACGTCCCGACCTTCATCGGGATATCGGTATTCGGGAAATCGGAGTTCCTGAGGTCAAAGGAATCGGGACATTACAAGTCTCAAAATCCTGGAGAGATCAGAACCATCCATTTTGAGGATACATGTGGCAGAGATCGGAGCCATCGAGGAAGGCCCGACAAGGAAGCCGTCTATCGGCATTTAGGTCATCGGAAAATCGGGGATCCTGGTGACAAGAGGTTTGTGCACTTTGAAATCGTGAAACGTGATACCCCGACCAATGGGGGACAGTTGTCTGTGTATCCGGAGAAGTGGAAGCCCCCCTTGAGTGGGAGCCAGCTGTCGGCACAGAGGATAAGGAGGAGAGCCCGTTGTGTGAGGGCCAGCTGTCAGTGTAGCAAAGAGTCGGTATTAGGAGAATCGGGGATTCCGTGGTCGTGGAAACTTTACATTTAAAAGTCACGAACCCCGAAACACCGACGAGAGGTAAGGGGGTGGTCATATCGAGGGAGGTCGTATGGAAACCAAAAGACTAGCCCGGGGGACTAGCGAACGTTGGAGCGCGTCGGGAATCAGAGGATCGCGGATCCAAGGTGCATATGCACTTTGATATTAGAAAGCCTGAAACCCCAACGAAAGGAAAGCTATAAGACTGCGGTCTTAAGTGCACGGTCGTATGGACTAGGAGCCTAGCCAGGGAGGGGCTAAGGCCAAAAAAAAAAAAGAGTTCATCGACGATCGGGAATTGCTGAGTACAAGAACCCTTGACAACGGGAAAGACGAAACCCCGATAACTGAAATTAAGGTCAGGGCAGACTACGGTCAAGGTGCAGAAGGTCGTGTAGGAGAGAGAAAGAGCCAGCTTACGCTGGGTCTCCATGGTTTTTTAAGGGGTTCGATTCCGACAGAGGACCGGAAAAACTATATTTAGGTAGCAGGTATGTTACGTTTCCGCTTTATCCATACATAACCAAAAGGTCACCACACACCTTTAAAAGTCTTCTCTATAATCTCAAAGTTTCACCCTCTAAATTATCAATGGTTGTGGTCGGAGGAGGTGGTGCTGCCGGGGAGGAGGGGGTGGTCAAGTACCACCCCCACCCCAAAGTAGCTACTATGTATGCCCCTTTGGTCCTCCTAGACCCTCTCCATGATCTACCTGAAAATTATATGAAAAACCTGCAGAAGTTCACTGGGGAAGGAGATTTGACTGCTACCGAACACATCAATTTCTTTGACCAATTCATTGATATCCTTGGCCTCTAACATGAGGATGTTTATTCAAGACTCCTAGTTCAAACTTTTGAAGGACAGGTGAGAACCTGGTTCCAAGGACTCCCAGCAGGATCCATCGGATCATATGATGAGTTAGAAAATTCTTTAATCAGATAATGGGGAGAAAGGAAAGATCATCTTTACTATCTAACCGAGTTTTGAGCTTTGAGAAAGAAAAATTCAGAATCAGTTCTTGAGTTTAACCAAAGATTCAATAAATTATATAATAAAATTCTAGTTGAGGTTAAACCTTCCCAACCTGCAGAAAAAGTAACTTTTGTTGGGGCTTTTGATCCGGATTTCTCTCTACTATTAAGAGAAAGGAGATCTGTTGATCTCACTAAAATGCAGGATGACGTTGTAGAAATCAAATCAAACATGATGGCATCGAGAAAGTTAAAGGCTAAATTTTAAACAGGAAATAAAGAAACCAAAGGGTACATAGAACAAGCAAGACCCTCTAGATCTAGGAGGTCTTCTGAAGATAAGATTGATGACATGGTGAGAATAATCAAAGAATTGTCGAATAAAATCTTGAGAATGGAATTGGACCAATCAAAGAATGATCAGTTCCCTAGAAAGGATTTCAGAAGGAATCCTAACCCTCAAATACAACAAAGACAAATTAAGAATGAAGAACAAAAGATTCAAGCCCCCTTTAAAAATGAAAATTTTATAGGAGGAGAAGACATGCAAAATTTTGAGGAGTTAGAAGAAGATATAAATGATCTTGGTGATGATTATCAAGAACCTTATTTGACTAGACAAGATTATGAAAAATCTTTAAATACAGAATACAAGTCTGAAAATGAAGAGAATAGAAATATTACAAAAGATTCAGCTTATCAAGGAATCGTTGATAATATAATGGTCGAACTCCAACAGAAATACAATCTAAGGCCTAGAAACAGGAATATCACAACCGCCCCACTGAACAAAATTCTGCCAAGAGGGGAAACAGACGAGGCAGCTTCAAAAGCTGCTGAAAAACAAACTGTTAAAACCAAGATTGTTGACAAACAGTCTACCAAGACAAAGCCAACAGAAACACCAGTTATTAATACAAGGAAAGCAGAGGTTCCTGTGGCTGAAACAAAAACACCACAAATTAATAAACCAGAAAGGAAGGGGATAGAAATCCAAACCAAAGAAGTTGATAAAAAAACGGAAAATTTCAGTCTAGAAAATGAAATTAATAAAATCAAAATCACTATACCTCTAGTTGAACTGGAAAAAACCCCAGTATACAGAAAGCAAATTGCTAAAATGATTAATTTTTCATATAATGAAAGTCAGGCTCACATTATAAATTTAGAAGACGATAAGCCTAATATAATTTTTGGTCCACATTTTGAAGGTGCCAGAGATATTGTCGCCCCTTTCTATATTACGCTAATTGTGCACGATCACATGCTCCATAATTGAATGTTGGATTATGGAGCTTCTCACAATGTAATGCCCAAAGCCATTATGGATAGACTTGGTCTCAAAATCACTTGACCATATGGAGATTTGTATTCTTTTGATTCGAGAAACGTTAAATGTATAGGTATGATAAAAGATTTAGTAGTTAATATTGCACAGATTCTTGTAAAAAGAGTTCTAATGGATGTGGTTGTCGCGGATATAACTCCAAAGTATGGCATGCTATTATCCAGGTCTTGGGGCACAAAACTTGGAGGATCCCTCCAACTCGACATGACATACGCCACAATCCCAATCTTCGAAGGACAGTTCACACGATTGTACAAAGAAACAAGGTTGGCATTTATGGTAAGTGATATGTTGAACCCAAATAACTACCCTGTTTATATTGCCTATCAAGATTTACGGAATTGTATTTTATCCATTGATGATGATTTAGATGTATGTATAGAAGAAAATTGTATAGAAAAAGAAAAAGAAGAAAAGATAAGTAAAGATGTATATAGTTCTGGAGTTTGGAAAATGTATTTTGATGGTGCTTCATCTTGTGAAGGAGCAGGTGTTGGAGTGTTGTTTTTGGCACCCGGCGATGAGTTCATTATTCCATTTTCTTACATATTACAGTGGGGCGTATATTACACTAACAATGTATGTGAATATGAGGCACTAGTCTTAGGATTAGAAGCTGCCAGAAAATTAAAGATTAAGAACTTAGAAGTCTATGGTGACGCTGAACTGATCATAAAAAAAATTAATCGTCAATACCAGGCTAAGAACCCAAGGTTTATATCTTATAGGAACTATGCCTGAGATATAATCGAGAATTTTTTCTCATTGGTTAATGTTCATTACATCCCTAGAACTGAGAATCAACGGGCATATTCTTTGGCTAAAGCGGCCTCAACCTTTGTGCCTCCAACGGTTTTCAAACTTAAATACCATATAGATATGAGACATAGACCTTCCATACCGAATAATATTCAACATTGGCAGGTTTTCGAGGATGATGAACAAATCAAGAAATTTTTAGAAATGGTGGATGACTTTGTCGAAACACATGTCGACCAAGAAAATCAAAATGATCCCGCTTGGATCATGCAGGAGGGGGAAGATCTTCAAGAGTTTCAAGATAAGATTGCTAATCATCGTATCCTTGTTTTGAAAAATAATCAAATCCCCAAAGTCTTGATCCCCTTAGATAAGTTGTTTAATCATGACGACATTCCTTTGAAGTCCACTTTACAGCCTCAGCCAGAAGAAGTTGAAGATTGTGATATAGGCACCAAAGAAATTCCTAGGTTGGTAAAATTATCTAAGTACCTTCCTCCTGAAATAAAAAGTAAGTATGTTGAGTTGCTTAGATAGTATAAATATGTTTTTGCTTGGTCCTATGACAAATTAAGAACTTATGACACCATTATAACGGAACAGAAAATTCCTCTGAAACAAGGTGTCAAACCATTCAGGCATAAACTCAGATAGATTAACCCTAAATTGTTGCCAGTGATAGAGAAAGAAGTAAAGAAACTTTTGGATTCCAATATCATTGTCCCACTCAGATAATCCGAGTGGGTAGCTAATTTAGTCCCAGTAAGAAATAAAAACAGTGAAATCAGACTGTGTGTAGACTTCAGGAATTTAAACAGATCATCACTCAAAGACAATTATCCATTGCCTAAAATGGATCACGTTTTAGAGAAAGTAGTAGGAGGTAATAGAATGTCTATGATTGATGGATTTTCGAGCTACAATCAAAATGTAGTACATCAAGATGATAAAGAGAAAATTGTGTTCACTACCCCTTGGGGTACCTTATGTATGATAAAATGCCTTTCGGTTTAATGAATGCAGGAACAACTTTCCAACGAGCTATGGACATCGCCTTCGTCGGCGAAAGAGATAAGTTTGTTGTTATTTATCTTGATGATCTAACTGTTTTTTCTAAATCTGACGCAAAACATCTAGTACACCTCAAGCAAACTTTCAAAAAATGTCGCAAATTTGGTTTGTCTCTGAATCCCAAGAAATCTCATTTTTCAATGCAAGAAGGTAAACTCTTGGGCCATATAGTGTCTAGGGATGGAATTAAAATTGACCCAAAAAGGATTGAAGCAATAAATACTATTAATATTCCCAGGAATAGAAAAGAAATTCAGTCAGTTTTAGGGAAAATAAATTTTTTGAGAAGATTCATGTCGAATTTCGCTGAAATCATAAAATTGATTACAGATATGCTTAATAAGGACAGCAAGGTGAGGTGGAAAAATGAGGCTAAGGCATCATTCGAACGTATTAAGAAGGTCATATGTGAAGTACTAGTACTTGCAAGTCCTGATTATTTGAAAGAATTTTTTATTTTTTCATTTGCTTCCAAGCATACTATTGCAGTCGTATTGTTATAGAAGAATGATGAGGGTTTTGAGCAGCCGATTGCATTCTTTAGTAAAAGTCTCAGAGATGTTGAGCTAAAATATTATATATTGGAAAATAAATCTTACACAATGGTGAAATCCCTCAAATATTTCAAAACTTATGTACTACATTCAAATATCATTGCTTGTGTACCCATCAGTTATGTTAAGGATATACTGATTCAACCTGATAGTGATGGAAGGAGAGGCAGATGGTTAGCCAAACTTCAGGAGTTCGACCTGGAAGTTAAACCAACCAAACTTATTAAAGGCCAAGTCTTGGCTAAATAAAATCTAAAGGCACTCGGAATAAATCATCTGCAGGAGTACAAAGGATTTTTAGAGATAGACGAGCTTGATGTTACTGTGCCCACAACTAAAATTTTAGAAAAACTCTCTTCTTCAGCTTGGTACAGTGACATTGTTTCTTATCTAATGACCCTTTAGTGCCCCAATGACCTAACCCCATCTAAATCTAGGACATTGAAGTTACACACTGTAAAATATTGTATTATAGATGGTCAATTATATTGGAAAGATCCCCTAGGTTTCTTACTGAGTTGTTTAGTAGAATCCGAAACAGAAAAAGTTATAAATTAATTCCATGAAGGAGTGTGTGGAGGACACCACGCTTGGAGAGAAATGGATAAAATCTTAAGAGCCCGATATTACTGGCTGAAATTATTCACAGATGTAAACACTAAAGTCAGAAATTGTAATCCTTGTCAGTTGTTTACAGGCAAGTAGAAAATTTTGGCATTACCTTTAGTTCCAGTTAAAACTGAAGCTCCATTTCAGCAATGGGGTCTTGATTTTATTGGAGAAATCCATCCACACTCAAGTGCTCAAAATAAATGGATTATGACCGCTACATACTATTTTACTAAATGAGGGGAAGTTAGTCCTACGCAAAACGCAACAGACGCGGTAGTGATCAGTTTTTTGGAGGAGAATATTCTATCAAGATTTGGCTGTCCTCAAAAAATAGTTATTGATAATGCTCAGGCCTTCAAATCCATGGCCATAATAAGTTTTTTTCAAAAGTATAACATTGTGCTAGGAAACTCCACGGCCTACTATCCACATGGCAATGGATTAGCTGAGTCATCCAACAAAAGCCTGATCACTATAATTAATAAAGTACTGACTGAAAATAAGAAAGCATGGCATGTACATTTAAAATATGCTTTATGGGCTAACAAGATAAGCACAAAATGGTCAATCGAAATGTCTCCATTTCATATGGTATATAGTACTGATGTTATTTTACCCATAAATCTAGCACTGCCAGTAATGAAACTCTGGCAAGACTCAAAAGAAGATCCAAATGACATTACCAGGAGGATAAATCAATTGATTGAAGTTTAACAAAATAGGGATGAAGTAGATGAAAAACTACAGAAACATCAAGATAATATGAAAGCCTTATTTGACCAAAAAGCTAAAGATAGGGAATTTCTCCCTAGTGATTTAGTTCTAAAATGGGAAGCCATAAAAGAGGATGTTGGGAAACATGGTAAGTTTGATCAGATCTGGTGCGGGCCGTACAAAATTACAGCCTCCGAGGGAAAGAACGCATTTTTGTTAGAAAATATTGACGGAAAGGTCCTTAACGCCCCTATCAATGGGTGTTACCTCAAACATTTCATGCAATAATACAGTTCCAAACTCTCATTGTACATACTGGTTTGGTTTTCACTTTTATTATAATTTGCGTCCTTTGGTGGATTTTTATTTTCATTGTAAATAGAAATAGGTTAGTTGATTTCACTAAAGAATAATATATATATAATATATATATATATATATATATATATACATGAAGCTTTCCAATCAGCAAATAATTCTTGACATTTTTCATGATCCATCTCATTGTAGGATACGGGCCGATAACAGGTTGATAATCTCTAGCAAGAATATGTACTCGCATTGAATCTCCCTCGAAATAGGTGATAAACTAACAATTTGCTTAACAGAAAATATAGAAAAAATATGAGGTATGAACTTTCATCTTGTTAACCCGAGTTAAGTTTTCAGAAAAGATATTGGTGGAATTGTTGGAAGTTTCATGTGAGTTAATATTGTCACCTATATTTAAAAATAATAATAATAATAATAATTACAAAAAGAACTTTTCTTTTTTATCTTCGAAGAAGAAAAAGAGCTTCTCTTTGACTCTGAAAGCTTAAGAACAAGTTTTCGACTTGAGAACACGCAAGAATTCTAATGATATTCCTGAATTAATTGAAATACAAAGTATGTTTGAGTTAAACCTAATTTCTTTAATCCTTTTACCAAACTTAAACCAATTAAATTCGCTCAAGGAAAGTCGTTGGAAAATAAATATTCCGCGTGAAAACTTCCTGATAAGAGAAGATGTTTTGATAGTCAGAAGAGGATTATTTCAGAGTAATCAAAGTGAGTTAACAGACCTCTATTGCTAAAATATAAACGGATATCATTCATGGTATATTTTATTGTGTACATATTGATTGCCCTCACTTCATGTTTAATTAAATATAAGACAAATGGTGAAAGGAAATTCATAAAATGATTGCCCCCATCTAGTCTAAACATAGATGATGAAAAGAAATTCATAAAATGATTGCCCTCATCTCAACATTTAAATGCAAAGTTGTTAATTGAAGTGATGAAAGGAAATTCAATATAGGAATTAGATAACTTCACCAGGGTACTGAACAAGCTCGCTGGCAGTGAAGCAATGTCTATAATATATATAAGGTTGTTATACATGTATTATAACGTACTCTAACAACTATTTCCTTTTTCAAGCTAGATCTACATTCTAAGCTAACACGGGACTCCCTGTTTAAAACATTAAAATCGCTTTGCCTTGATGCGAATAAAATCAAACAAAGTCTGATAGATTGATTAAGCTTGTTTTGATTATCTCAAGCAATTCTAAAATCAGTTTAAGAGAAGGAAGTAATTAAAGCATGAATTCAATATTGATGAACGATTATGTTTTTAAAGTTTTCGGAAGTATGGATGAAGTCCTAAGTCCTTCTTTGTGTTTTCTTTCAGAATGTGTTTTCATAGAACTGCAATAATGGCTCCATTTACCCAATAAAGGCACTCGGTCTACATGTTCTTCTCATCTCGCAAGGAAACGAGATCCCTAGATGTAGCCTATGTTGAAACATATATATTTTTCTAAACCTTGGACTAAAATAAATTTCTTTTTTTTGTTTAAATACAAAAATGTACTTGGATAATCACCGTCGAAATGAAGTCTTCCGATCAATCCAACAGTTTAAATGTCTTAGCAGATTATGGAGCCGCCTTTTCAATTAATGAATCAATCTATATAAAGGTTTTCTTTTGAAATTTTGGGAGTTGGGGTGTCGCGAAGTACGAAGGTTCATATTGAGCATCTTTGAAGTCCCGATACCCGAACTCACGAAAGTATTGAATTGCTAAGCTGGGTTCGTTAACGATTAAGTAAGATTAATAAAGAGTAAATCTCATTGCAACTTCGTGATTCGGGATGCTCTTACATATAAAGGCTTCGAAGTCTCGATACCCGAAACCTCGACATTTTAAAACTAATCGCGATTAATTAAGAAAGATAAATATGATTATAGTTAATTAAAACCTGTCGTGACTTCGCGTTTCGTAAGTCTTAGTTTAAACTGCTTTAAAGATCCCCGAAACCCGAAATGTTGAAACTTGATTAAGTGATAGGGATGATTAATTAAGGCACTAAATGAGGATTATACTCTAATTAATCTATTGCTCAAAATTAACTCGGATACATTCAAATTATGTGCTTTTCCCGAGATATTGACCATAAATGACATTAATATCTGATTTATGGAAATGATTCCAAATAAGATCAGATTTTAATGCCCAAATATTTTTTATTAAAGGAATTAAACACATTTCCAGTGAAGGTATATGCATGGTTTATGCGTTTAAGGAAAAGAAGATTTTTAGTTTTGAATCGCTTTCCTGTTTTCTTAGAGCTGGCTTAGAGAAATAACTAGTTTTTTGAATTCTCGTTCTCTGTAACAGGTAACAGAACTCTGAATTTGATATCATGGCTCCATGGAAAGCACCTAAAGCAGCTGGTGAAAGTTATGGCCAGAACACGGACATTATTTCTGATACTTCACCCAGAAGTATAAACATAGTTAAAACCTGGATGCATGTGTTCAACACCATACAATACGAAGTGTTAAACTATCCCAATGATTCAAGCGACAATGAAAAGGATAACTTATCTACCAAATATAAGATTATCGCTCAAGTAGAACTGCATAGGATAGCAACCAGGCCGAATCTTTTACCTTACACTAACATGATTGGATGGGTGTTAGATCATGTAGATATCCCAACTCCAACGATATTCAACTCTCAGAAAGTAGTTGTTGGGTCATTTCGACCAGAATACATACAGGTCATGTATAAATTGTCTGCAACATCAAAATTCATTTATAACGCCAGTTTTCTAGTGAATTTTAATAATAAGGAGTGTGATCAGTATGGAAAGAGTCTTCCCGACCTGATCAAAGACTAGTGTTCACGCCCCGAGAAGTTCAGAGCCGAATCTCACGACGTATATTCCATCTCATCGCTTGAACCATAGTTCATGTATATAGCCATGATGATGTGCAGAATTTATGGAAAAGAGAACACAACCCATTTATTTCTACCATGGGTTCCCATTATTCACTCTATGGCAGAAGGATTTTCTTTTGACTGGGCAAAGATATTGTCAAATAATCTGGCTAGCGAAATCTCAGAATACTAAACGAAGAAAACCAAAGGGAAACCAGCTTCATTTTTTATGTCAGCTTATGTTATGGACGCTGTCTATTTCATGACGCCTTTCCCGCTGATGAGCTGGAGTTGGACTCCAGAGAGTGCAAAACTAATTGATGATTACCATTCAAATCTCTAGGAAGACAAGGAAAATTCTTTTATGAAATATGTAATTGGGTAGTGGTGCCAATGCATATTGTTATATTTGGTCACCCACCGCCAAGAATTTCAAACAAGGTTATGGTTAGCCTGGGTAAAGTGGTGAAATGGTACATAGAGGAACATTTCTCTTATATCAGAGTTTTCGGTTGCTCTGTCCCTCCATATGCATTACCGCAATTTTTACCAGACAGACTGGTGTGTCGTCTAATATCAATGAAGTAACACATGCAATGCTTGTTCTGTCGGTATGAGAGAGAGATAGAAAGTAACCAAGTGAAACAGTTTAAGTTTTTATTTTGTAACCATTAGCATCTAGGAGTAAGGAGAATTCCAACCGTCTAGGGTTGGTAACTGTTATCGCGCGGTTTGTAGGAAGAGTTTAGGTAGCATGAGTCAAGGCTTAAAACCGACGTAACAAGAGCTTCCCCACCCACTGTCACCTCGATGGGGGGCTCTTCCTATTTAGGATGGCTGGTCCAAGGGAGACGTCCCTAGGTAATCTGATTAATGAAAAGGCTAAAAGGGTAATGGATCAGGATAAGAGTGTCCTTTCACAGATTACCGCCAATGATGAGATAGTCAAAAGAGATCTTCCACTGGATGGCACCTGTCTGCGAGACAAGACAAATAAACTAGAATACGTGTTGCAGTGGGTTAGTACTTCAAAGCATTAATGACTATCTTCAAATATACATATGAGCAATGATCAAATGCTATTATTAACGAAGTCAATGATTGCTAAACAAAGACAGATGACTAATATCACTTCTTCAATAAATACATAGATAATGGCATTCAATGTATGAAATCAATCCTCGTTATTATCACAATGCAAATCTGCTCACATGTAAATATGTTTGTTGCGTCATAAATATTATTGCTGCTATATAGATGACGTCAGCCCTATCAATATGGTTGATTTTGAAAGAAATGAGAGGAACGTTTTATCAATCAAGCATGTAAAATACAACTACCAACTCAAACCTATCAAAAACTGATGATAAGGCCACAACGTTTCAAACCAAGCAAGAACAAAAAGGTGTGATGTCACCTAGGTTATTTCTGCTGCAACTATGACGTCAGCCCTAGAAAATGGTTAGTTAGAGAGGCAAAAAGGTCAACGTTTTGTAATTTGAGCCAATGACAATATTCAAGACCTTTATGGCTTCCAAGAGGAGACCTAGCCGCA
>SNQJ01S0010794.1:368179-389813 GCA_010110895.2 Picea sitchensis | reverse complement strand
CCATCCTTCTTTTTGACAAAAAGTATTGGTGCTCCCCAAGGTGAAACACTTGGACGTATGTACCCTTTCTTCAACAATTCCTCCAACTGCATTTGTAATTCTTTTAACTCTGGTGTGCTCATTCTATAAGGTGTTTTTGACACTGGGGTTTCTTCAGGCACTAGATCAATTGAGAAGTCTATCTCCCTTCTTGGTGGAAACCCTGGTATTTCTTGGAATACATCTTCAAACTCCTGTAGTACCGAGAAATCTTCAAGGCTTGGCCCCTTTGTATTTTTTGGCTCTTCCACATGAGCTGCATAAAATTGACATCCTTTTCTAAAACATCTCTTCAGCTATAAGGCTGAAATATCCCTTATAGATATGGGTCTTGGAACTCCTTTCACAGTGCTTTGTTTTCCATCTTCATCAAGACAGGTAAATGTCTTGCCATGAAAATCTAGGACAACATGATGCTTGTCCATCCAATCCATTCCAATTAGAATATCATAAGACCCGAATGGTATGATATTTAGATCAGCATGTGTATTCACACCATTAAGACTTATGGAACATCCTCTGACCATATCATGGATTCTCCTTTTGGTTCCAGTGGCTAGTTGGACCAAACTTGATTTTCCAAGCTTACTTTTCTCCAAATGTAATCTATCCACTATTTTAGGATCAATGTAACAATGACTTACTCCTTAATCAATTAAAATAGCAACAGGCTGATTTATGATCTTACCTTCCACCTCGATCATATTGGACTGGTACTCTGCTTGTCGATCATCTAAAGCTTCATAGATTCTTCCCATATCTTCAACTGTTCTAGCCTATTGGACATTGTGCATAGTATTCAGGTTGTCCTTTCTATGTGAGAAATCCTTGTACAGGTGATCTTCTTTGCATCCCAAACATTGGATAGGTGGTCTTCCCCTTTTTCCCAAGGAGTCTTCTTTCTTAGATTCACCCTTAGCATATTGATCTTGATTATTTCTATTAGGCTCATTCCTATTGAAGGGGGATTTGAATCCTTTCCTCTTCTGATCAGACTTCTCATTCTTCTTATCCTTCCAAGATTTTTGTAGGGATCCTCTTCCCTGGCCTTGCTCATACAAGTATTTATCATTCCTAATGGCTTGAGTCAAGGTCTTGGGCTCATCATACCTAATATTTTCTTTATAAAAGGATGGTAGTCCACTTAGAAATATTTTTATTTTCACCTTCTCATCATCAATGAACCTAACATACTTTAACAATCCCATGAACTTCTTCTCATATTTTTCCATAGTCATGCTTCCCGATTTGATTTCAAATAACTCATGCATTTTCTTGTCATAGAAATGCTCTGAGAGGTACTCCTTCTGGAAGTACTTCTTGAACTGCTTCCAAGTGATCCTATTCTCATTAATATGTTCAACTTGCTTCAGTTGATCCCACCACATTGCAGCTTTCCCATGTAAATGGTAGGTGAAAATCATGGCTTCTAGGTTTGATGAATAGTTATGAAATTGAAAATATCTCATGAGTCCAAGCAACCATGCTTCAGCATCATCCTCCCTTTCTCTTTCACCATCAAAGGATGGTGGCTTGAGCTTCCTCAGTTCTCCTTGTAAATTGTCCACCTCTTGTCTCCTTCTTTGGTTCCTAATAGGAGACACCTCTAGACTGCTTACGGAATCTTCTGATGCATAAAAATTTCTTGATGAGTAAGGAGGTGAGTGGTGTTTATGAGTTCTGCTAGCACTTCTTGAATTACCATCTCTTCCATGATCATCTCTTCTTTCATGACACATGCCTTCTTCCTCTTGCTTTGATCCATTCTTGGCTTGACTTTGCAGCTGATTTAATCTCTGTAGAACTCGAGAATTTATCTAATGATGCTCCCTCATCAGCCTCTCGTTGTCTCCCTTGTAGCTCTGCACTTCTATTTTTAGGATTCTTACAGTTTCTAGCAATGTTTCTTTCTCCCCTCGGCCCTTGCATCCATTAGATTCTATCTCTACATTAACAATTATGGTATTTTGGCCTTCGGAATCCTTATCATGGCTGGAGGCTCCCTCTCCTTCTTCCATTTCTTCAATAAACATTCTGAGCTGATGTGTTTAAACCCCTTAATTCTGCAAAATGTGCAAGCGACCATTTTGTTAGAATTAATCATATGATAAACAAAATTTTCCAAATCATGTTACAAGTCCTTTTTTTTCTTCTGAATTCATGAAGAACATATATGTATCAATCTACATTGTATAACACTCCAATGTTATCCCTTAGCCGATACATAATTTAATTTTGCACAGGAACTCCTTTCAAACCACCTCCCTAGGTGACCACGGCTCGAAACCGTGGCCAAATCCTTCATGGCACTTCGCAACTTCGAAACCTTCAGCCAGGACTAGATCAACGGTCCTCATCCTTATTCACGATCACCGATTGAGATCCACTTCGAGACTCTGGGCTTCCGCAGTTTGGCACTTTGACCTCCGATTTCCCCTAGAGTACTATGTACCCGAAGTTCTAGATCAAGCACCACGTGTCCACCTCAAATCAACGGTTCTAGTCCACTTCGGCCTTCAGAAGTCTCAACTTACCCCGCTTGCTTCCTCCTGGAACACTTTCACTACAAGTTCACGATCTGTCGATGCATGTCCTCCCATAGATCGACGACTATGAATCTCTTCGGCTCTTCAGGCTTCGGGAGTTTCAAACTCTCCACCTTCACTTTCTCCCGGAGTTCTTTCACCCGAAGTCGACAATCCGTCGACACGTGACTCTCACAGATCAACGGTTGTGAATCGCTTTGGCTCTTTTATCTTCGAGAGTTTCAAACTCTCCGCCTTCACTTTCTCCCAGAGTGATTTCATTTCAAGTCGACAATTCGTCGACGCGTGTCTCTCATAGATCAACGGTTGTGAATCACTTCAGCTCTTCGAGCTTCGGGAGTTTCAATCTCTCAACCTTCACTTTCTCCTAGATTTCTTTCACCCGAGCTCAACAATCCGTCGACGCGTGTCTCTCACATATCAACAGTTGTGAATCGCTTTAGCTCTTCAGGCTTCAGGATTTTTAAACTCTCTGCCTTCACTTTCGCCCAGAGTGTCGATCCTCTGAACCGCTGCGAGATAAATTACCGTGTGTCTTCTGGGATCAATGGTCAATATGTAATCCAGCCTTCAGGAGTTCTTGACCCAACACAAACTATCACATCCTTTTTCTCCAGAGTGCACAGTCTCTGGACTACACGATCTGTCACCACGTCGAGAAATACTAGAAGCGGACACGTGGCCCAATCAGGTGGGTGACACATGTCACGTTCTAACTAACATTTCAATCCTCCATAGGTTCAAAACTCATTGACACATGGCACACATCCCATGTGTCCACATCATCCCAGATGATGTTCGCGAGCCATCACTTCGAAATTTCAGGCTTGAAAAGATTTTATGCTTGCATTCTGGGGTCCACATCACCTCCAGGTGACGTCATCATTCCCAACCACTTTGGCTCTTCGGGCTTTGGGAAATTGGGCTTCGGGATTTTCCACATTAGCGCAATTCCAATTCTCCCGAACTTTGAATTCCTGAACTAGCCAATTTTTTGTCGCGTGTCTCTCGTATCGGACGGTCTATATCAACTACGGACTTTGGGACTTTGGGATTCTTTTACTCACTTAACTTCTTCTTTATTCCTCTCAGAGTATGAGATCGCCTGACACATGTCCCCTACTTGAATATCAATGGCCACGAGTGATTATGGAGACTCAACTCACTCACTCTTTAATTTCCTTGCCGATCTCCACAAAGTGAAGATGCTCGTCCGTAGTGGGAACGATATCCACCATTGATCTATTGATCTAGAAAGATCAATGATCCTGAGTGATTGTGAGCTCACAACTTGCAGAAACTTTAATTTTCTTCCTGATCCCCACAATGCCTCCCCACTGTCGATTTCTCTCCAATGAGATCTGACGATTGTGACTTAACCTTTGCTTCGCCTTCATCGGAAAACCCTTGTTCACCTGCCTTCCAATCCAACAATCCTGGATTTCTCTTGATCCCACAGTGGTGATTGCTCTCGAATTTGAAAGGGACGGTCACGATCCTTCAAACCCTTATAAAGGATCTCCGGTGCTCTAGCTCCTACGTAGATTCTGACACGCCATTCCTCCTAAGCTTTTAAACTTCACAGTCATAATTCGATCTCAACCACCAAAATCTAACCAACAGACCCAGCCCATACCAGCCTGGTGTTTCAACCTGAAGTTCGGATACCAATCTGT
Organism: Picea sitchensis; assembly: GCA_010110895.2. Taxonomy (NCBI): domain Eukaryota; kingdom Viridiplantae; phylum Streptophyta; class Pinopsida; order Pinales; family Pinaceae; genus Picea; species Picea sitchensis. Next base: position 385,552 of record SNQJ01S0010794.1, on the reverse strand, counting down.
AACACACCTCACCACCCACAGGCCAAGGTACGCTACCTTCAAGCCCACCCTTGGACTTCTTTCTCTTACCGATACCTTTTTAAATTAACAAGGACGCATAAAAGAAAAGATCTAACGACATGCACAACAATAACCAGCAAGCATGCATATTCTAAAGTTTTAATTAAATGATAAATAAATACACAAGTGAATACATTCATATACAGATAAATAATACCATAATAGAGAGCACTTATCATTCTAAAATAAGACACCAATTGGTTGCAGACCAAGGACGTTCCACCCAACCATAGACACTATTGCTCCAAATATCAACAGCAGTGTCACCCCCGAGCCAGGGCTATGAATCCACAAGGACGGTTCCAGAGTGTTACTTGGCTTCCCAAACCAGTCAACACTCAAGCTCTCACAGGCTTTCCCGACACTCATGGCAATCCAAGTTCCCAGCTCTCTTCTACCCATCTTGCACCACCCAATAAAATGGACCTCCACACTTCTCTACCGCGCAATCCCTCGGGCAGTCCTTCTCCTTCCAGGGCTCCAGGGCAATTGGTCCAGAATCTCCATGTTGGAACTCTCAGGACTCGCAGCTATGAACGCACCTCATACATGCAAGCCAACACACCTCAGACGTGCAAGCCTCAAGTCATGGTTGGATTACACCAGCGACCTCTACAGCCAATGATACCATGGCTTCTCTTCAGTAGTTTTTTTTCCTCTCCCCAAGCCAAGACACGGATGAGGAAGATGAACGGGTGATGGAAATGAATGGAGTGAGATCTCCACCCAAGGCGTGAAAATAGTGAACAATCAGTGACTAAATGTGTGAGGGAAAGAATGGAATGAAAGAAGAAGTGAAGGATCAAACGATCCAACCCCCCCATCAGACCATGGACGGGCTTAAGTATTTTCGTGGGGAATCAAAAACCTCCTCGCCTTCCCCAACAAGCTCATGTAACTGATCCACTCCCTTAGACAAAAGGGTAATTAAAATAGGAATAAACATTTATCCCCTCAATCCCCCCTCTCTTGTGGAATCATAGCCCCCTATAACTCTAGTCCTTGTCCGTCTAGCAGCCTGTATTTATTATTAACAATGATCAAAACATTACATTTCTTGAGCATACTAGCCTTTTAATAATTTTTTGGGCACTCTGGCCTCTCAGCATTGTAACAATACATTATTTAAAATGGGGGTTCAAAACCCGAGGTGTTACATATGTTCCCTTCCAAAACATCTTGTTCCCCTTTAAATGTCGATGTTGGACACAGAACCCACATCTGTTGCAGCCATAGTGACATATAAAAAACGAAATCGAATGTTCTCCTCATATTTTATGTTCCTAGAAACCATACGTTTGGTGCATTTTTTTTAGGTTGTTCCCTTCCAATCACATATTCCCACTTCCATGTCCTGGATATTGTACCATAGCTCTTTCAAAAATAGCAATGCAAAGGGGTTTACAAAACGAATTCAAAGTTGTCAATGCGAAGGAAGCATCTGCCAGGACCTTGTGACAAGGCATGTTTTTATTCTCTAGATCAAAAACCATGTTTAGTTGTTGGTTTTATGTTTTCCTTTGTGTCTTGCAAAGCATCTTCTGCCACTGAAACGCTTATAGGATGCATGCGTGGAATAGGTTAAAAAATGATATGCCTTGAATACTCGATCTTTGTGCTGAGAAAATTTATAGTATTCTTTCATTTGTGTTGTCTCTTCTGTATGGTTCACTATTCACTATACATTTGTTTGTTTTTCATATGTTGTAGCGACCAGGGGGATTGAATTTGACAAGAAGAAGGTTGAAGGATACATAGCAGAATTGGTATGCAGTTCCGGGCTTATAGTTTTCATTTTTCTTTTTTTCCTTATTTGCATATTATCTTAATATAGCTAAGAAACATCTTGAAAATCACAACTTCAGAGATGAAGCAAGTAATAGATGTTGAGTGCTATGAAATAGATACAGACTCCATTGTACATGACAACATTGACCAGGTATTGCATAGCAATGGGATTTTTAGATTGGATGCATTCTCGTATACTATGGGAGATTGCCTCTTCGATGCATTTCAAGTTCTGTTTCATTTCCGTTATTTCTCGACCGGCCTGCGCAATGAATTGATAGATCATTTCTTGGCCTACTTAGAAAATGGCGACATTGAGGCATTGGAGTCGTATCAATACGAATTGGCATATGATTTTCTTTTCCAGTTGCATGGAATATATGATGTCACTACGTATTTTTCAAAGATGTGGTTGTCTGCATCTACGACTCTTCCTGCACATGAGAGGGGACTTTGGGAAGATAAATTTTGTATACGGTGGCTATCCAAGCAGTTGAATATATCAATTGGAATATGGTCATTGACAAGAAAAACAAGATATCTACTATTCAACAAAACTGCATCTAGGGATCCATATTGCATCTTGTTCCATGATGCCAATTCTGTCAGTGGTCATTATGAACCACTACTCTATAGAAAATTATCCATATGAAATCTTGGAGGACCTCATATTTACTTGTCCCTCATTTTCAAAGACCTTCAATCGCGTTGGAAATGAATTATGCATCATATACACTCCCATGGATTTCACATAGCGACAACTATTGCATCTAGTTGTGGAGATAGTTTGTTCAATGCAATTTGCTATTTGGTGGCAACTGAGTTCGATGTGCACTCGGTGCGGCTTTACAATGTACAATCATTTTGCAATGCAATTATAGGTGGCAGCCAACAAGATTTTAAGTGCTTGCATCAACACCTTTTACCATATCTCCTAGAAAGTATGTCGATAAATGGAAGTTGACAACAATACCTTGTAAACATGGAAATCCCATATGAGAAAGGAAATGTAGAGGGTGGAAAATTCTATTTGCAATTGTTATATATCATATTCAGAGTAAATATCCAGGCCTGGTCGGCCCTGTTAGATCATACTGTCCATTCCTATTGTTGTTCTTGAGTCTGTACTTAAGGCTTAAAAGTACAGTGTCAAGGCATCCAAAAGTAGGTGAAAAATGGGTATGAGGGTAACGTCAACCTTCGGTAAAGGAAACTAGGGAAGATTCCTACGTTGGCGTTGTCTAGCTTCCAACTGTTCCTGAGTAGTTATATCTTGTTCAATGGTTGCCCATGAACGTTCAAGTTCGTCCCGGTTATTAGCAGTTTTAAGGATTATGTCAAAAAGGTTTAAGGCAATATGCGTTTGGTTCGATAGTCCGGATTCGATATTAGGCTGTGTTGCTACAGGGACAGTCATGGAGGAACAGTAAGAGTATGAAAGGATTTAAAGAGAGATTAAATGTTGTCTCGATTTGGTCGAATAAAAGATAATTTTACGTTTAAAGAATAAAATAGGAATGCAAATTGAAGGCTCTTTCCCGTAACTGTATTATATTTTAATAAAAGGAGTGAGGTGATAGAAAAACATTTAGCTGCATACAACGCAAGGTTCCTGTCTAAGAGAAAACTCACATATAAACAGAAGAGGCAATTAGTAAGGAAATAACTGACATATCAAAGAATATATATAGAATTCTGAAAGTGCAGATTGGTCTTACACCCGCTGATAGCTGGTGCAGAGGAAAGACAAAAAGCAATTACAGAAAACCGAAATCCTTTCGTTATAGTAGTGGTCGTACTAAAGTATAACAAAGCACATCAATTATGAATAATGGAATGGAATGAAACATGAAATACGAAGAAACAAACTTGTAACACAGTCTGGACGGAATCGAGAATCTCCAGATTTGCTTATATTAACTTCTCGAATGCAAAAACTCTATTACAATCGATACCAAAAAGGTCCAGCCTTGTTTTTTCCTTTCGGTGATATATTTATACAATTTTACAGATCAGTTAGAATCTCAAGGGTTTCACAAATTCGGTTACAACCGAGAGGAGCGCAATCACTCCCTTTCTCCTACTCTATTTTCAATTGGTGCCAGGTGCTCATCTTCGCGCAGATTCGGTGCAGGCGCTACATTTTTCCACAAACTGAGATACGAGCTGCGAAGGTTCTGCTTGACAGCTGGCCTCGGCGAAGTAACATTCTCGAGCTAACTGCTGCAGCTTGTCCCCCATTTGTGCATCGACGATGTCGAGGGCACTTAGTTGTGCGTTGGGTTGGATTAAGTGCTTGTCAACTTGAGCCATGTCCACCCTGTCCATCTGAGAGATATCGGTCGAATCTCTCTCATCCTTCTCTTTTAGATCGAGCGAGATTTGTTCTACATTCATTTGCATTAATGTTTCTGCATCGCCTTCACTGTCCATACCCAACAGCTCACCATCTATAGCATTGAAGGCTTCTTCTAATGAATTGGTTACTTTTTGGGCATGTTCCTTGCCTAGGGCAATGTTATGCTCCCAATCCTTCAACAGAATGTTACCTCTAGTTTGTTCTGAGATGGTGAGTCCGGGAGAACCTGCCGAAACTCTGTTGTTCGTAGATATCACCACCTCCTGAAAGGCGACCCGAGCTGCTTCTGCATTCCTTTCTCTGACAGTCAGGTTCTCGGAAATCCGATGCATCAACAGGAAATCCTCTCGAATCACTCCCACTTTGCCTAGCAAACTATGTTGTGCAGAAGAGATCCTGCTCCAAATCTCGATTGCTCGAGATTTAAACCCCTCGACATAGATCACCCTGCTTTCAGCGACCTCTACCTGAGCCTACAGCTCTGCGATCATAGTCCTCTATTGACCCGCATGTATCCGACCATCTCGGATCACTAGATGTGCTTGCTCCAGCTTGGCTTTGAGCACTTCTATTTCATTTCTATCAGCTAGTCGGGCCAGTTCTATTTCCCCGCTCAACTGACCTTTAGCGTTTTCTGTGGCCGAAGCTACTCTGGCTTCGAGAGTCTTGATCAGGCGATTTTTTCTTTTGAGCTGGTTTTTCAACAATCCGACCGAAAATTGATTCGCCGAAGCATACGCTCCTAGCGTTCCTGCGATCTCCGTGGCAAATTGTTCATTCTTTTTGTTCTTCCCATCGGTCATAACCTTGAATTTTTTAGCGGTCGATTCTCCCTCCTGGTAGAATTCCCTTTTCACCACCGCTTTCCTCTTTTTGTCAAAGAAGAACTCGTTTGGAGGAAGTTCTTCTACTCTGATAGGCCTCAATTCCTCATTTAAAATCCATCCTTCTTCTATATTTCCTTGCGTCGACTGCAGGGGGTAACAAAAGTGATGAGTTCCCCGATTTGTTTCGCTACCTTTCCTGGGGTGACGACCGGGTCCTACTTCTTCGGAGGTTCAGGGGTCTTCGTCTCAATTTCTGGATTCTGGGTCTCTGGCGGGTCCAGATTCTGTGCCTCTGCTTCGGGCCTCTTCGTTTGCTCCCCCTCATTCTGGCTTTTTCCTGAACCAGAAGTTGCATCTTTGGGGCCTTCATCATCCTTCGGTTCCGTCTCAGAAACGCCCGGGCTTCCTCCTCGCAGCACTGCAGGAAGACATCTTCGTCTGTGTTCCTGGAATCTCAATACAGAGGTCGTGTCTTTGGGTACTAAAGATTGAATCCGAGCTAGCACTTCCTCATAATACCTCACCCCTCAGAAAATGTCATCCGGGGGTGAAAACTCGTGTTCAAACCTCTTTAGCCCACAATTAGCTAAATGGTTGCTCACAATTTTCTAGGGATCATGTTTTTTATACTCGATGGAGACCAAACTCGGGTCTTCCAGCGCTGCAGCCTCAGCTTTGGCGTGCCCGAAATCCAATAAAGAATAAGAATTTAGCCGAACGGGAAAAAATGGTCACACCTTCTTTGAAGATGCTTTGAGTTCTTTACTCACCCCGCCAATCACTGTTTGTCGGGTGATCTCGCGACAAGCCAGCTTGTCGGGGATGAACAGTGGTAATTCAAGTGGGGAAACAGTAGCTCTGAACACTATGAAATTGGAGAACTATGCCTCCACGTACCAGTCCGCTATACCACTCAGATTTGCAGCAATGCTATCCAAGATGCGAGGTGGCGAGTGACCAAAAATGGCGATGTGCAGGGGCACCATCACCCAGTTGAAAATTCCGTAAATGAATTTGTCCGCTTTATTCTCCCACAGTTTGTCGTGATATTCGTGTACAGTCTTTTCATGGACTGGATTCCAAGCCCAACTCATCAAAGGGAATGGTGTCATAGAACATACCGTGTCCATAATATATGCAGACATGAAAAATGAGGACGGTTTCCCGCTTGCCTTCTGCTCCCGATACTCTGTGACCCGGTTGGCCAAGCTGTCCGAGAGTATCTTTGCCCAATTAAACGAGCAACCTTCTGCACCCCGAAACATAAGAGGCACCCACGCAATGTAGAAATGCGATGTATCCTCCCTTCCGAATAGTCGGCATGTCATCATTGCCACATACTTATACTGTGGCTCCAGCGAAGCGATTGCATAAACGCCCTGGTCATTTGCTCTGAATTTCGTGGAGCGCGAAACCCAATCCTTTATCAAACCGGGCATGGTTTTGTCATATTGAGCGCACTCCTTCTCTTTGAAACCCTCCAGGAATTCAGCATCATACGTGTATTCAGATGTTGTCGGGAGCTTATACATGGTTTGGATGTGCTCCAGTCTAAAAGTCCCTACCGTGACCCGTTGGTCGTTCATGATAGTTCTGGTGGGTAGGTCTATGTGATCCAACGCCCATCGGATCATATCATAATATGGGAGCAACCGTGGTCTAGTTTCTACTCGGTGCATTCCGGATTGCACAACTATCTTGTATTTAGTGTTCAGGTCATCCTTTTCGTTGTCGTCGGAATCTGAATGATTCACCAACTCAGATTGTAGAATATCTTAAACAAACGACCAGCTAGGGACCGAGTCGACACTCCGAGGCGAAGTGTCGGAGACATTATCTGAGCCTTGCCCTGCAACTTCGACATTCGCCTTTGCTGCTTCTCGTGGAGCCATAGCTGAAGCTTGTGTTTTCGCCCTTCTGCAGTAGAACTTGGGAAACACGTAGGCCTCGGGGCGCGGGATATATTTTGCCTTATCAAATTTTACCACCTTTTATCAATTCCTCGTTGTTCGCTACTTCGTGGATTTTCTTTTAACATTTTGAGTCCCCAACTCGCGAGATCGCGAGGACCGACTTTGGCTTAATTAACAGTAATCATGCTTTGGAGCATCATTAATTTTATAATCCATTTATTTTCCATATCTCAACTCGGAACTTCGAAGGCAAGTTTCTGGGAGATTGGTATGTTGAGTCGCAAAACTGCGAGATGGCGACAATTAAGGCTCAGTTTAGGGGAAGAAAATCTTATATTAGGCGACTAATTAATCTTGCTATAATTACGTCTCGACTTCGTGAGTCAGGATTTTAGACGCCGTAACTTTCGACACGACAGTGTCGAGTCGCAAGACGCCGAGAACAGATTTAATCATGGTTAGATTTTTACCTTTAATCCTTGACCAGGGTTATCACAAAAGTACCTCGTGTTCTCGGCTCTCAGGGCTGTAAAAATAAAAAATTAGGTTCGACGAACGCCGAGGCGCGAAACCCCGACGACGTCAAATCATGAGTTAAAAGATTTTACCCTAGTTAATGACTCGGGCGAAAATTGAAAACAACTTCGTCGTTTCGTGACTCGGGACGTGTGAACTCAAGGATTAAAGTATCCGACTTGCGAGATCCCGAAATAAAACCAAAAAAAAGAGAACGTTCTTACAAAAGTGGACTTGTTTTGAGGGTAGAAAAAGCATCGCTGCTTATTCGACAAGGTTGCAGAGTTTTCAAAGCTTCGGGGAGGAAAAATCAAAAGGACATCTTTAGATTTCAAGTATCAAAAATTGAAAATTGTGAAGGGTAAAAATAAAACAAGGGCGGCTCCAACACCTACAGTATTGATTCAAACTATAATCGAACAATTAACATCTCTCGGACGATTCTGTATATTTTATATTTTACGGTGAAGGAACAAGCCATCTTCCACTGGGGCAAGTTGATTTCCATTGAAATCTCTTCTCAGTTATTGCAATACAAAAGGTAGAATAAATTATTTATGTCATCTTATTTAATTTTTGTGGTAGCGCATTGTTGTCCATTCCTTGGATTATCTATGTGTAAGAAGGTAAACTATGAATTTGACCCAGTAACCTTCTGGTACCAGATATTATGGAGACACAACGCCTCCCAACATTTTTATGAAGTCTTTAATGATTTTGTTTCAGTTTTTAAAGGGTTGATATTTGGAAAGGATTTTCCTCGAATGTCTGACCAGGCGACCAAGTTCCTAGATAGGAAGGGCACACTAGAACAAATGGAGAACTATAATATTATAAGGATTTGTGGGTCCAAACAAAATCCTTCCTTCCTTCCTTCCATGTCACATATATGGTACAATGTTTTTTGTTGAAATAGCAAGGCATTACACCTACTGGTTGCATTTTTTCCATGAAAAGAGAAAAAGGAAATTCATCCCTCTGCCTTGGAAAGTCGGGGATTTCATAGTCAGGAATATGAACAAGATTGATAGTTTTGCAGGCCACTTCCACAGCTTCAATTTGAAATGTGCTGAAAAATTAAAAGGGTTCGACCATGATGGTATTTTTGTAGAACACCTATTCGTTGTCGGTTTCAACAGTTCTTTCATTGACACTATCTTGAATGAAGACGAAGATAATGCCTCTGGAAGTCCTACTCATGACACCAACGACCTGGAGACAATACTCAGCACCAATGAGTCGAACAAGCAGAAACGAAAAGGCTCGGGTGAGAAAAGTGCCCAATCCTCGACCGCCACACCCAAGACTACAACATCTCGGAGCAGCACTCCAATGGCCTACCCAAGCAAGAAAGTCACACACAGTTCTTCAGGCGGAGGAGGAGATAGGAACCCTCCCTCCGGAAAAATTGAAAGTTCTCACAAACTTTATGCATGCAAAACAAGTGATTTTCAAATCACAATTGCATATCAAGCTACATTACACATGGAGTGATGATATTAGTGAAAAAACATGTAAAACTTTTGGAGCATATGCATTTCAAAGAAAACAATGTTGAGATGGTGCTCACAAAAGTAATTTTCCATGGATCAGAAATTGCAATATTGAATCTCTATGTTGCTCTGCATGCAACATTCTCCAACATACTAAATGTTATTTCCAATGCATTAGAGCATTTTCATCTGAATAAAACCATTGTCATTGTAGAAGACTTCAATATTGACATGCTACAAAATAATGCCAGAACAAAAGAATTGGAAAAATACATGTGCAGATACAGTCTCCGCTTTCTTTTGGATAAGATAAACCATGTACAAAACGCACTTATTGACTATGTATGGTCGAATGTGCCCATTTCTCAATATGGCGTCTTTATCTTAGACACATACTGTTTTGATCACGATACAATTGGTATTGCACTTGCATTATGAAATATACATCAAACATATTGCAAGATCATATTTCTATGTCTCAAAGAATATATGTCTAGCTTGTTGCACAAAACCAAGTTATCCAACTTCTTAGTTTTTCCTGGTTTGTAATTGATTTTGGACACAAAAAAAAATTATACATTTTTTTATATATACACATACATGGATGAAAAAAAAAAAACGGTACATTCTTCTAACACTATCTATTACTCTATTCCTTTTATTCTAGTTTATTTATTGTATGTACATATTCCTTGTTTTTCCTTACATATCAACTTACGTTCATGTTCATTGTGTTATGTACTTTCCTTCAATTTAACAAACAGGAAAACTGGAAAAGGCAAAGAACTCTTAACCAAAAATGTAGAAGAATACATACAAAGGTGCATACTTCTACATGTATTCCATATCCAATTGTTTTCCATTTACTTTGTCTATATTTATTCCACTAGTTTGAAACTCTCTTGTTTTTTTTTCCTTAGATACTGCATATATTCCTATATATTAACTTATCTTCATGTCAATTGTATTTTCTGTGCCGCTACCTTGAAATAAATAAATTTGTACTCTGTCTTTTTTTCATGTGTTCCTATGTAGCAACTTGGCTTCATGTCCATTGTATTCTCTATATTGCTACATTGAAAAAAGAACAGACTAATTGAACATGATGATGGAGCCTTATGTGCCATAGCTGAGAAAATTGGAGTACAATCTTCCAAAAGGTATGGCTACAATGGTGCCAGAGAAAATACAATGTGTATGCCTAATGCACATCCATATCGAGTAAGAACAATATACACATGTTCATAGCCACTATTTCACAAGTGACATGGGCATGTGCAATGAAACATCACAAACATCAGCACAACGACAATGCCAAAGGTAAGGATTCATAGATTATGTTCTTGTTACGTTTACGAAATAAATATCCACAGTTATTTACTCTACTATGCCATGGTAAATGTGTTTATGTCATTTATACTACATGTTTTTTAGTTCACAAGAACTATCGACAAGTAGAAGTGAAACCTCCATCATAGTACAAGGTCCAGAGACTAAGAGGTATGGTTACAAAACTCTAATCTGCATACGTTATCCAATTTGTGCATATATTGAAGCTTGTGATATTTTAGAATATGCTTGCATACAAGAATGCCAAGTCATATATTTTGTCTATTGCTTGTTGAAATAGATATAAGAAACATCTATTTTAACTTGAACCAGGGTTTGTTGAGCTCCATCTATATTTCATGGATGAGAATGTTTTTCCCATAGTTTATTTGTTTATATCGCTTGATAATTATCATACTAAGTGTTGTTGTGTGAGGCATAAAGTTCTTTGCTCCCTTTATTTTTCCTCTTCTATACTTACCTGTTTTTCCCTTTTCTTCTTCCCCTCTATTATCTATTTATGGTTCTATACTTAGTCACATATCTATGATCATGGGTTCTCGAGGTGGCGGAGTGAGAAATTCTATATCCATCTATATCTTCACATCATGAGTCTGACCGAACGTCGTTCGTTTCCATACTTACCCAATTTTATGGCCTCAGGTTCCCGCGTAGGCGCTATCGAACTCTCATGTCCCGTGTTAGGGGTATACATCTTGCACCAAAAACTTCGATGATCTACCATTCGACCCCGGACTCCTAGAACTCGCAAGCCTCACTCTACCTACGATGACTCCATCTGAATGCTTCCATATAAGAATATCAACTCATATATTTTGTCTATTGCTTGTTGAAATAGATATAAACAACATCTCTTTTAACTTGAACTAGGGTTTGTTGAGCTCCAGCTATATTTCATGGATGAGAATGGTTTTCCCATAGTTGATGTGTTCTATCGCTTGATAATTAGTAGACTAAGTGTTGTTGTGTGAGGCATAAAGTTATTTGCTCCCTTTCTTTTTCCTCTTCTATACTTACCTGTTTTTCCCTTTTCTTCTTCCCCTCTATTATCCATTTATGGCTCTATACTTAGTCGCATATCTATGCTCGTGGGTTCCCAGGTTGGCGGAGTGAGAAATTATATATCCATCTATATCTTCACATCACGATTCCGATCGACCGTTGTTCATTTCCATACTTAGCTAATTTTATGTCGCGGATTCCCGCGTAGGTGCTATCAAACTCTCATGCCCCGTGTTCGGGGTATACATCTTGCACCCAAAACTTCGGTGATCTAGAATTAGACCCTGGACTCCTCGAACTTGCAAGCCTCACTCTACCTATGATGACTATGTCTGACCGCCCCGCCTTTCCATACTTAGTAGATTCTTCAAAGTTTTGTGGGTTCACGAACTCCCAGGTTCACAAAAGTTTCAAAGCATTGATGTGTTTCTATCACTTGATAATTATCAGACTAAGTGTTGTTGTGTGACGCATAAAGTTCTTTGCTCCCTTTATTTTTCCTCTTCTATACTTGCATGTTTTTTCCTTTTCTTCTTCCCCTCTATTATCTGTTTCTGGTTCTATACTTAGTCACATATCTATGCTCGTGGGTTCCTGGGGCAGCAGAGTGAGAAATTATATATCCATCTATATCTTCACATCACGAATCCGGTCGGCCGTTGTTTGTTTCCATACTTAGCCAATTTTATGGCCGCGGGTTCCCCGCTAGGCCCTATCGAACTCTCATGCCCCGTGTTCGGGGTATACATATTGCATCCAAAACTTTGGTGATCTAAAATTCGACCCCGGACTCCTCAAACTCGCAAGCCTCACTCTACCTACGAGCTTGTTGAAATAGATATAAACAACATCTCTTTATACTTGAACCAGGGTCTGTTGAGCTCCAGCTATATTTCATGGCTGAGAATGTTTTTCCCATAGTTGATGAGTTTCTATCACTTGATAATTATGAGACTAAGTGTTGTTGTGTGAGGCATAAAGTTCTTTGCTCCCTTTCTTTTTCCTCTACTATACTTACCGCTTTTTCCCTTTTCTTCTTCCCTTCTGTTACCCCTTTTTGGTTCTATACTTAGTCACATTTCTATTCTCGTAGGTTCCCGTGGTGGCGGACTAAGAAATTCTATATCCATCTATATCTTCACAACATGAGTCCAACCGACCGCCCTTTGTTTCCATACTTAGCCAATTTTATGGTCATGGATTCCCGGGTAGGCATTATCGAACTCTCATGCCCCGTGTTTGGAGTATACATATTGCAACCAAAACTTCGGTGATCTACAATTCGACCCCAGACTACTCAAATTTGCAAGCCTCACTCTACCTACTATGACTCCGTCTAACCGCCCTGCCTTTCCATACTTAGTCGATTCTTCAAAGTTTCACGAGTTCACAGATTCCCGGGTTCACAAAATTTTCAAAGCATTTTTCCCTCCCGTCCATCCCCGCCACCTTCACCCCTTCCCAATGCACATTAATTATTCTTTTACTAGTGACATCTCACCACAGAGGTTCGAAAATATTGGCATTAATAAGCGGAAAGCTCGAGGACATCTCCTATTAAAACGCATTCATGGGAGAATATTATGGAATCTAATGAATATTTTTGTGTCAATCTTGAATTGGCAAAAAATTGTTGGCTATTTTAGTTTTCTTAAGGCATCATCGTAGCAAGAATGCAATATTGTGCGAGCCCACTATCATTTACAAAGGTGTTGACATGATGCCCCTCTTTAGTATTGTGCATATATTACAACTTGGCATATTTGAGAATATGCTTGCATATGAAAAATGTTAAATCATCCTTCAAATTGGAACATGGTTTGCATTTGGACCACAAAAAATACTAATAAAATAAAATAATATGAATAGTATTTAAGTAAATATAAACAAATTATCTTTTAACTTGAACCTGAGTTTGTCGAGGTCCAGGTATATTACATAGTCGAGAATGTTTTTCCCATAGTTAATGTTTATGCCGCGAGTTCCTGGATTGGCGCTATCGAACTCTCATGCCCCATGTTCTGTGATATACATCTTGCACCCAAAACTTTCGTTATCTACAATTTGACCCCAAACTCCTCATACTCGCAAGATTCACTCTACCTACGATGAATCTGTCTAGGTCCATCTGACCGCCCCGCCTTTTCATCATTAGTCGATTTCCCCGCCACCTTCACACACTCCCCAATGCAAATTGATTACGCTTTTATTAGTGACAACTCACCACACAAGTTCTAAAAGATTGGCATTAATGAGTGAAAAGCTTGAAGACATCTCCCATTAAAATGCATTAAACCAAGATTTATGGGAGATTATATTACCATCCTCCAGTGTTCATTCTAAATATTATCAAGAAACAATTATTGTCACATGTTGCAATACAAACAAATCTTCATAAAAACATTAGTTTTTATCACAGGCACCCCACATGCACCCCAGTCGCCTAAATTGAGTGATATTTGCATCCATCAACTAAACCTCTCTATTATCGAATTAGCAGAGGTAAATATTATGGCATCTGATTTTTTTTGTGTGTGGATATTGAACTCAGAAAAATTGTTATTTACTTTAGTTTTGTTAAGGCATTATACCCCACCTTACCATACTTAGTCGATTCTTCACCTCCTATTGTCACAGATTCGCGAGTTCCCAGGCTCCCAGGTTCACAAAAGTTTCAAAGCAGTTTTTGCTCCCGTCCATCCCCGCCACCTTTGTATGCTTCCCAATGCACATTAATCATGCCTTTATTAGTGACAACTCACCAGAAACATCGAAAAGATTGGAATTAATAGGTGAAAAGGTCAAGGAACTCTCCCATTAAAACGCATTAAGACAAGATTTACGGGAGATTATATTATCATGATCCAACGTTCATTTTAAATAATATCAAGAGCAAACGAACGTTCTCATCACCTTATGGGTGCATCTCAATAACATTTATGTGGAGATACCTTGAATATTTTCGGGCGCGAGGACCAGAGTTTTCAGTGGTCCAGAGCTTATGACTACTACTCATCCCCTTCTGCCCAGAAGGAAGTTATATCGATGTCTGGAATTACACGAGCAGATTGTGTCCCCGAACTTTTTGATTGTAAGGAGTTGGTCACCTGTTACGTCGAAAATTATATTTCGAACCAGCGGATTATCCAGTTGCGGGACCATTCCATAGTCTCCCTATCACCTCAAGTATTTCGAAAGATGTTAAGACTTCCCGACCCAATGCCTAATTTCAAGGGTGAGATTTGCAGAGAGTTCTTAAAGAAGCATGATAATGAATTGGACCTCTTTTTAGAGTTCTTAGAGAACCCGGCGGTCGATCCCTGGGACATGAACAGATTACAAGTTAGCGCATTTAAAAACCCTTTCTGGGAAATTGCATGGATTTTCAAGAGGATAACGGGACAAGAAAGTGCAGCCAATATCTCTCCGATGATTCTGTAAATTTTATATTTTACGGTGAAGGAACAAGCCATCTTCCATTGGGGCAAGTTGATTTCCATTGAAATCTCTTCCCATTTATTGCAATACACAAGGCAGAAGAAATTATTTATGTCATCTTATTTAATTTTTGTGATAGTGCATTGTTGTCCATTCCCTAGATTATCTATGTGTAAGAAGGTAAACTACGAATTTGACCCAGTAACCTTCTGGTACCATATATTATGGAGACACGACGCCTCCCAACATTTTTATGAAGTCTTTAATGATTTTGTTTCAGTTTTTAAAGGGTTGATATTTGGAAAGGATTTTAACCAGATTTTTTACCAGGCGACCAAGTTCCTGGATAGGAAGGGCACACTAGAACAAATGGAGAACTATAATGTTATAAGGATTTTTGGGTCCAAACAAAATCCTTCCTTCCTTCCATGTCACATATCTGGTACAATGTTTCTTGCTGAAATAGCAAGGCAGTACACCTACTGGTTGCATTGTTTCCATGAAAAGAGAAAAAGGCAATTCATCCCTCTACCTCGGAAAGTCGGGGATTTCATAGTCGGGAATATGAACAATATTGATGGTTTCGTGGACCACTTCCATAGCTTCAATTTCAAATGTGTTGAAAAAGTAAAAGGGTTCGAACATGATGGTATTTTTGTAGAACACTTATTAGTTGTCGGTTTCAACAGTTCTTTCATTGACACTATCATGAATGAAGATGAATATAACGCCTCGGGAAGTCCTGCTTGTGACACCGGTGACCTGGAGATAATCCTCAGCACCAATGAGTCATACAAGAAGAAATGAAAAGGCTCGGATGAGACAAGTTCCCAATCCTCAACCACCACACCCAAGACTACAGCATCTCGGAGCAGCACTCCAACGGCCTACCCAAGCAAGAAATTCACAAACAGTTCTTTGGGCAGAGGAGGAGATAAGAACCCTCCCTCCGGCAAAATTGAAAGTTCTCGCAAACTTTTCGCGAGCAAAAAAATAAAAACAATAGTGCAAGAATAGGAGGGACCGAGGGGAGAATTTGATATCCACAATCTCTCCCTCGAAGATATAGAACTACAAATTGACATTGACAAAATGTTCCCCGACGACGACCAAGTAGAGAGAACTGCTCCCCATAACCCTGAGATGGAAATAATTGGGACCGATACCTTGGACGAAGAAGAGTCTTTTTCATTTCAGAGCGTTGGTTTTGATAGCGAATCCAAAATATTGGTTATTGAAAAGAGATATGTAAAGAATAAGAAAGGGAAATCTCGTTCAAAGATGAACCTATGGAACATGCGCCCTTCCAAGATCTCCTAGATACACCGAGCAACTGGAGATGCTCTAGACAAATCTATTAGCGACCTTGAAGTGGAGAACGTCAGGTTAAAGGAGCAAATCAAAGAATTGGAGGGAGCTCTAATCCCCCTTCCACTGTTTTCTACTCCTTTGGCAATGATCGGGCCCATCGCACCTGCAGCTATGTGGAAAAGAATATAAACAGAAGAATGGAATTAATAACATAATATTGGGAGATGTCAAAGAGTATGGTCTCTTTTGGAACAAGAGCGCATGTTTTTCATGAGTATCTGCAAGCAGATCTCAATAACGAGCAAGGTTTCTACCTCGATCCAGTTGTACCATTTGGTGTTAAAGTTACTAGTATGACGAAATTCACAAGAGAGGAGGATCTCCCTTCCCTGGATCGAATAAACCAACTAAACGCATGCTAGAAAAAAAAGGTAAAAAACCTTAATGGTATCATTCAAGCATGTAGCCAAGCCATATCTAGAAGAGACAAACTATTCAAGAAGCTAACTGAGATAGATCTAGTTGCAAGCATCAATGAAGTCCAAGACCCGAAATTGATATTCAACTCCTTTTTTTAACCAAGCAAGCATTTGATGATAAAGTTCAAATCTATAAAAGACTGTCATTTGAAAATTTCTATGGCATTCTTGAATATGGTAAAGATGACGTGAAAAACTGGCTAGTTAGTTATTCGATTAAAAACCAAGATATTCAAGAAGCATTACACAACCTCTCTATTGACCTAAGGTAATTTGAAAGTGAATTCTCCAATATCAAAATCTGGCTTGAAATCTATGTGGCACCCATGAGGAGCTACATCAAGGAGTGGTTCAAAAAGGTTGTCGACAAGATTACCAATGAAGGGAAAAGGACGCTTCAGACAGTTCCCATAACCATCGAGGAAAGCCATAAAAGGACATCAGCGAGCAAATGACAAGGCATTGGACACCATCATAGTAATTTGATATTGATCACATTCTTCTGTCTTTGTCGATGTCTTCATCCAGTTACTCTACCTCTTTAAATACAAAGCTTTAACCGAGGACTGACAATTTTCTCTTTCTTCTTGCGAGGTCTTGTTGTTTTCCATCACCGACTTTCTTCTTTCTACAAGCTTGATTATTTTACATCTTTGTTTTGTGGTCTGCGGGAGCCCCAATCCCATTCATTATGGAAAACGCATTTAAATTTCACAAAATATGTACTAAACTATATATTTTTTTACAAATTCCAAGACAGTTATTTTGGGAAATATTCTCAAATGTATTTTGTAACTCAGTTTATCTGAATATAAAATATGTGAGGTTGTTGTATGG
>SNQJ01S0010794.1:351898-368169 GCA_010110895.2 Picea sitchensis | reverse complement strand
GCACCTGCAGCTATGTGGAAAAGAATATAAACAGAAGAATGGAATTAATAACATAATATTGGGAGATGTCAAAGAGTATGGTCTCTTTTGGAACAAGAGCGCATGTTTTTCATGAGTATCTGCAAGCAGATCTCAATAACGAGCAAGGTTTCTACCTCGATCCAGTTGTACCATTTGGTGTTAAAGTTACTAGTATGACGAAATTCACAAGAGAGGAGGATCTCCCTTCCCTGGATCGAATAAACCAACTAAACGCATGCTAGAAAAAAAAGGTAAAAAACCTTAATGGTATCATTCAAGCATGTAGCCAAGCCATATCTAGAAGAGACAAACTATTCAAGAAGCTAACTGAGATAGATCTAGTTGCAAGCATCAATGAAGTCCAAGACCCGAAATTGATATTCAACTCCTTTTTTTAACCAAGCAAGCATTTGATGATAAAGTTCAAATCTATAAAAGACTGTCATTTGAAAATTTCTATGGCATTCTTGAATATGGTAAAGATGACGTGAAAAACTGGCTAGTTAGTTATTCGATTAAAAACCAAGATATTCAAGAAGCATTACACAACCTCTCTATTGACCTAAGGTAATTTGAAAGTGAATTCTCCAATATCAAAATCTGGCTTGAAATCTATGTGGCACCCATGAGGAGCTACATCAAGGAGTGGTTCAAAAAGGTTGTCGACAAGATTACCAATGAAGGGAAAAGGACGCTTCAGACAGTTCCCATAACCATCGAGGAAAGCCATAAAAGGACATCAGCGAGCAAATGACAAGGCATTGGACACCATCATAGTAATTTGATATTGATCACATTCTTCTGTCTTTGTCGATGTCTTCATCCAGTTACTCTACCTCTTTAAATACAAAGCTTTAACCGAGGACTGACAATTTTCTCTTTCTTCTTGCGAGGTCTTGTTGTTTTCCATCACCGACTTTCTTCTTTCTACAAGCTTGATTATTTTACATCTTTGTTTTGTGGTCTGCGGGAGCCCCAATCCCATTCATTATGGAAAACGCATTTAAATTTCACAAAATATGTACTAAACTATATATTTTTTTACAAATTCCAAGACAGTTATTTTGGGAAATATTCTCAAATGTATTTTGTAACTCAGTTTATCTGAATATAAAATATGTGAGGTTGTTGTATGGTGATTTTCAATGTTTAGTGTTGTTTTTTTAATTTTGTATTTTTTTTTAAATTAACTCATTTCCATGTACATGTTGAGGTCATGATCCTGTTTAGTATTGTGCATATATTGCAGCTTCCTATATTTGAGAATATGCTTCCATATACAAAATGTTAAGTCATATATTTTTTTCTCTATTGCTTATGGGTTTTAGCAAAATTTGCGAGCCGAAAACACCCTTCAAATTGGAACATGGTTTACATTTGGACCATAAATAATCTATTAAGATACATTAATATGAATACATTTGAAATAAATATAAACAAAATATCTTTAAACTTGAACCTGACTTTCTCGAGCTCCAAAATTGGAACACCCTTCAAATTGGAACATGGTTTACATTTGGACCACAAATAATCTATTAACATAAATTAATATGAATACTACTGAAATAAATATAAACAAATTTTCTTTAAACTTGAACCTGACTTAGTCGCATTTCTATAATCGTGGGTTTTCGGGTTAGCGGACTGACAGATCCTCATCTCCATCTATATCGTCACATAATGAGCCCGACCAATCGTCATCCCTTTCAACACTTAGCCAATTATCTCACTGTGTGGTCCCAACTTAGTGTTATCAATTCTTATGCCCTGTGTTATGTGATATACATCTTGAACCCAACACTTTCGTGATTTACAATTCGGCCCCAGACTCCTGGAACTCACAAGCTTCACTATACCCGGGTTCACAAAAGTTTCAAACCATTTATCGCTCCCTTCAATCCCCGCCACATTCCCGCCCTTCCCAATGTGCATTCATTATGCTTTTACTAGTCACAACTCACCACACAGGTTTTCTTATTGGCATTAATAAGCGAAAACCGCATTAAACCATGATTTACGAGAGTCCAACCGACCATCGTTGCTTTTCATACCTAGCCAATTCTATGGTCATCGGTTCCCGGGTTGGCGCAATCGAACTCTCATTCCCCGTGTTTCGTGACATACATCTTGCACCCAAAAATTTTGTGATCTACAATTCCATACTTAGCCAATTTTATGGTCGTCGATTCCCAGGTTGGCGCTATCAAACTCTCATTCCCTGTGTTTCGTGATATAAATATTGCACCCAAAACTTTCGTGATCTACAATTCTGTGATATACATCTTGCACCCAAAACTTTCATGGTCTACAATTCCTCCAACTCGCAAGCTTCACTCTACCTGTTCACAAATGTTTCAAAGCATTTATTGCTCCCTTCCATCCCCGCCACCTTCGCGTCCTTCCCAATGCACATTGATTATGATTTTACTAGTGACAACTCAACACACATGTTCGAAAAAATTAGCATTAATAAGCGAAAACCTCGAGGACATCTCCCATTAATACACATTAAACCGCAATTTACGGGAGTCCGACCGACCACCATTCCTTTCCATACTTAGCCAATTTTATGGCCGTGGGTTCCCGGCATGGCGCTATCGAACTCTCACTCCCCATGTTTCGTGATATACATATTGCACCCAAAACTGTCGTGCTCTACAATTCCACCCCGCACTCCTAGAACTCGCAAGCTTCACTCTACCCGGGTTCACAAAAAGTTTCAAAGTATTTATCTCTCCCTTCCATCCCCGCCACCTTCGCGCCCTTCCCAATGCACATTAATTATGATTTTCTTAGTGACAAATCACGACATAGGTTCGAAAGGATTGGCATTAATAAGAGAAAACCTCGATGACATCTCCCATTAAACGCATTAAACCACGATTTACGCGAAAACCTCGAGGACATCTCCCATTAATATGCATTAAACCGTGATTTACGAGAGTCTGACTGACCGCCCTTCCTTTCCATACTTAGCCAATTTTATAGCCGCGGGTTCCCGAGTTGGCGTTATCGAACTCTAATTCCCTATGTTCTATGATATACATCTTGCACCCAAAACTTACGTGATCTACAATTCCACCCCGCACTCCTTGAACTCGCAAGCTTCACTCTACCCGGGTTCACAAAAAGTTTCAAAGCATTTATCGCTCCCTTCAATCCCCGCCACATTCACGCCCTTCCCGATGAAGATTAATTATTCTTTTATTAGTGACAACTCACCACACAGGTTCAAAAGCATTGGTATTAATAAGTGAAAACCTCGAGGACATCTCCCATTAAACCGTGATTTACACCAGATTATATTATCAGATATCTTCTTCATATGTTATGTTTCATATTACTTTATGGGAAGATTTCATTTCATACTAATTGCTTTATTCCTGTCCTTTATTTCTGGGTAGATTCTTTTTCAATAATTGTTGTAAAGTAAGATATAAGTTATATCTTAAATTATTATTCAATGTAATTTCAATATAGGTTTTAATATTTACAAGTTTCTTATCATTTCATTTATAAAAAACAATTGAACATAACTTTTTAATATTTTTTTATTTTTTTCATTTAATTTTACATATTTCAACTTTCATTTGCTTATTGTTAAAGATCTATTCTAATTACCTTTTACTTACCATACTGTTAATTTCTGTTTTTTTAACAATATTCCTTGTCTCTCCCCATCTTCCAAAAATCATCATCATAAATAATTATAATGTGTCGACTATCATCTCCATTCCCAAATTTACTTGGCAGGTACTAAGCTACCACACAACACTTTTTAATATATTGAGTGTTAATTTACATTGTATTAACAATTCTTTTAGTACTACAAAATTATTGTATATTAACCATTATTTTAGTACTACAAAATTGTTGCTAATACAATGAGACCAAATTATCGTAATTTATAAGAAAATGTTAACCTCCTTGTTATCATTAGATAATTGATCCATGAAAACGAAATGCTAGAATACATGGACTTATGCTCATGTGCCAATTTAAAATTAAAATTGTATTAAAAGGAAAACATTATAATCGCATTATATTAAATATAATACAATTTTGATGTTGATTTGTATAATAACAAGTTGTACTCAATCTTCCAAAAATCTAATATATGTCCGAGAATTTTTTTGTTTTATCTTTGAAATGAATCTTAAAACTGTTATATTATCTATATATTTTGAATTATATAAATAAATCGATTTTTTATATTGCTTTCTTCATATATTTTGAATTATATAAATAAATTGATTTTTTTTATTGCTTTCTTATGAAGAAGAGAGTTGGTTTTCTCTACAACATTTGTCCTTATTCCAAATTCCAAATTGACAAAAAAGTGGACCTAATTAAATTTTATAATACATTAGCAAGCATGTAGGAGAGCCTAACATGGATTGGTGAATACATATTCAAATGCATTTTGGTAACGTTCCTTGGAATGTATCAAAGGAAATATTGTCATTGTGTCATTTGATTGGTTCAGTGTACCATTGGTTTGGCATAATTTGATTGAGTCATTGTGCAATTGGCTTGAAAACATTCATCATGTTGGTTTGGCATTATTTGATTGAGTCATTGTACCATGTTGGTTTGGCATACATGTCCTCACATCCGATTTGATGTATCTCTTCATGTGATATTATGTACTAACTTAAAGTGAATGTGAGATGGCTTGTCCTCACATTCGATTTGATGTTTATTTTCATGTGATATTATGTACTGACTTAAAGTGAATGTGAGATGGCTTGCGAGGCTGGAATATTATGTATGACTTAAAGTGAATGTGAGAATATTCTCCCAATGCACTTACACAAGATGAAGATTCATTTATGTATTTTATTTGATTAATTTTCCAATGCACTTAATGCACTTACACAACATGAAGATTCATTTATATATTTTAATTTGATTAAATTTTTTTAATAAAGAATTGTTTACAATGTCAATACTTTTTTCCATGAAAAAATCAAACAATTCTAGATATTGACCATAATATTTGCCTCCTATATATACACTTTGTGATAAATAATACCTTAAAAAAATTTCATATATATGAGTCAAATCAATTACATAACAGTGGATCAATGACATGATAAAGTGAGAAGACCACATCTAAGTATTGTAATACCTCAAATATAATTGAGTCATATCTTCTAACATTAATGTTATAACAATGATAACATTAATGTTATAACAATGATAAGATGGATTGCAAAGTTTCGAAGAAGGTAGAGCCCCACCTTTGAAAAGGGTCCTAGATAAATGAGAAACCCTCGTACCGACAAAGGTGAGCACCAAGATGGTGGTTCCATTACTCGATGGAAAGGAGCCATAAGTGTCCATGGTCTTCAATTGAATCTAGAACATCGACACCTTTGATTATAATTCTTGCAATGTGATAAGGAGTTGAGGTTAAACATGGAGCAACCATCTAGTAAATGATGGAAATCCTATTAGACGGGAAGTGGCATGTTAATGATGAAAAGGTTATCAATGTGTTAGTATGTACTATTTTAACAATGTGAATATGCATAATGTTGAAATTTCTCTTAACCAAGCATCTGACAATTAATTATAAATAAATTACTTATTGAATAAAAGAACACTTGAGTTATCAACTAAACATTATAGCGGAAGCATAAATAAGAAAACTAAAATCTCACACACTTTACACAAATATATTTTTCCCATCAACTAATATTATCATTCAAATATCTTCAAAGCTTACAAGGGCTCCCTTGCTAGGAAAATGACCCAAATAGAAAAGAGACAAAGTACATATGCACCTGACTAGTTGATCTCCTACCAAAACTATTGTACGATCATGTATGGAAACAACGCGACTCTTACCATGATACCTGTGTTGCTTCGCACTATCTACTCGACTGTAATGTTGAAACCCACACTATTATGCATGACCTGTACCAGAATACCTGCACTGTCTACGAAGCCAATCCTTTTGTTGTAAAGATGTTATTTCTCTTCCCTTGGCCTAGATATGCAGATGGAAGTCCTTGTCCACCTATTGAAGATCTCTTTGAATCACAATCCTTCGTGATTCAACTCTCTTTGTATCAACACTTGGATGAATGTGCTCTTCACCCAATCAATGAGATCTCGCTCACTCATTCAGTGTAAGAAAAATTCCTTCTCTGATATCTTTGTGTGAAAAAGTATATTCTCCTTCACCCTAGCCTTGATTTTATAAGTTTGAGTTATGACATAACCCTAATCTCTAAAGGTGTAGCATCCCCAGTTTTAATCCCCATAAATTGTAATGTAATTGTATACATGTGAATTGGGTTGGTGAACCGATATGATTGAGGCAAAGAACCCATATTGATTAATATGGTCAAGGGCCTAATTGTATATTATGTACATTGAAATAATTAATAAAACAGTAATCTCTGGTTGTGATACAAGAGGGATGTAAATGTTGGGGAGCTATGATTCCACAAGAGAGAGGGGTCCAAAGACGATTGTATTCATGGGTATTAATCCAACCCACAGTTCTTGGAATTATTATCATTGTGTAAACCTTTTATTTTGGTTTTGAGTGTCCCCAAGGAAAATCATTAAACTCATGTAAGAGGGTGAGTGTGAGTGGTCACATCCCATAGTTATTGGAGAGTATGGGTTCAAGTACAATCATCCTTGCGAAGAGTGAGAGTCAAGCAATCAAGGGAAAGAGAAGGAAATTTGCATGGAGAAGGGAGAGAGTTTTTGCATGCATATTTTAGGTAACAAAGGAAGAGGGGAGTGTTGGGAAGAGCACCATCTATGATTTGATTGAGGACAACCTTTGTTTGGTTATGTGTTATGTTGGTGTTGGAGCAGGCAGGTTTGGAGAACAGCGCAACAAGTGAGGCAGAACAACGTGCCACATTTTGAGGAAAAGCCACGCACGGCAGGATTTGCGGAAATCGAGAGAAAAAGTGGACAAACTTGGCCTAGTTAGGGTTAGGGTTTTGGGATGTATTGTAACGGTTTCTAACCCACTTTTGTAATATAAATAAGGGGTATGAGGTAGATTAGGGGATCATTCGAGATTTTATCTAAGATTGAATTGTTAGAGAGTTAGTGCGACAAGTCTATTTTGGAGAACCTATTTTGGAATTTTTGGGATTGGAAGTCTGTTTTGAGAGTTGTAGAGCTCATATGAGGTCAAAGTAGCTGAGGGTCAGGTCGCAAGTTTTGGAGCTTGGTGCGATCTTTCTCTGCCTCACTACTCACTACTCTAATGTAATACAAGCAATGTTTTTTGATGAATAATAATAAAGAAGCAGAAGATTTTTATGGACGTAGCCCCGGGGGGGTAAACCACAGTAAAACCATGTGTTCAATGTGTGCTAATGTGCTATTTATTCTATAGTTATCATTGAATGGTTAGATAGATGAATGGATGATTCATTTACAACGTGCACTAGATTAAATATGAAAATGAATAAATGGATGAATGGATTTGATGAATAGTAGAATATAATGCATGGTTAAATAGAAATAATAAGAAGTAAGAAAGAACATCCCCCAATCCCTTCCATGACTTCAGACATCTGCATCCTCCAGTCTCCCATAAGCCATCTCAGGTGAGACTGTGTTGTGCACTCTTTGCGTGGTGTATCTTTCTGGTTTACCAGAAGGGTCGATGGTGATAAGGATTTTGTTGGAGAACTAAGGTAGAACCCGGGTCAACCCATAAGTCCAACAAATAGTTTCGTTGTTGGCTAGAACTCAAAAGGAGATCCATGAAGGGTTTGGTAAAGAAGATGCAGTGATGGAAAGGGATGTGCAGGCCATGGAATCCTACGAAGCAAGAGATTGAAAGATGGTTAGAGACAAAGAAGTTGGAGTTCACACAAAATAACAATAAGGGTTCCAGGTATACACCGTGCCAGTACTTGTAGAGGTATGTGTTTATTGATTTGCATGAAGCATGTTTTTGCTTCTTCCCACAGTTATTACAGGAATGGTTTTTAAGATTGAAGGATACCCATCTGACTAATCGGATTAGACCAATAGTGTGGATTACTGAAAATATAGCACGGTTGGAAAGGTTTAATAAGAAATTCATGCGCTCAGTGAATTTTTGGTTAGACAATATTACTACAAGGTTTATCACTGAGTTTTCAGTTGATACAGCAAAATCATACACTACTGCAGAGAAGGATTTCTTGAGGGGGCCCAAAGGGAGGTACATTAGGTCTCTTTACACGTCGATCGAGATCTTATTACATGATAAAGGTGTGATGACCATGGAATCAAATAGCTAGATCACTCTGCACGCATGGGGGAGTTGGGGGGAGCACTAAGGAAGATCTGAGAAATGCAGAAGGCTTTGGAGGGTAGCCAGAAGAAGGAGACAATGGACCCCATCATGATGGATGATCAATAGACCAGGGAAATCATAAGGAATGCAGGTGTGAAGCACAACGGATGACCATACCAGTATAGGATGAATAATAAGAAGAGGGTTGTAGCGGAGTGAGAGGGCTTGGAGAGCGATGAGGAAGAGGTAGAGGATCTTTGTGCCATGGGGCAGATTGAGGATATATTGTGCACCACATATGAGAGGAAAACCAGAGGTCATGGGTCCGGCGCAGACGAAGGCTCTCCATTATAGATCCGAATTAGTGTGGAACCCACAACCCCATGTGCGACTAACACAAATGAAGAAGAAAAAGCAGTTAACTAGCAAGTGATTAGTGGTAGAAGAATTTTGTCATGACAAGGCTCCAGTAGCAGAAGTGCAAGTTCAGCAAGTAGCAGCCAGGTTTCTACACCACGCGGAGGTGGTAGTTCAGCAAATTTCACAATGGCAGGACAAGATCCAACCATCAGGTTACCATAATTCTGAGGGGACGAGTCAGATGACCTAGAAAAACATGTGTTCATCTGTGAGAATATATGGGAAGCAAAGCAGATTACAGATGAGGATACAAAGGTTGTGGAGTTAGCAATCACTTTTTGTGATCGCGCATTAAATTTTTACATGGGTCTCTCAACAAATAACCCAACAGGAACACCTACAACTGTAGCAGATGTGAAGAGAAGCCAAGTTCAAAAGACCAATTTATGAATGAAATGATAGAGATAAAGCAGAAACCAGGAGAATCAATATGGGAAGTGGACCGGAAATTCAAGAGGTTAAAAGGTAAGTTAAATTACATTATTATTGTGTAAATGTGTTGAACCTACATAGAATAGATCTAGTTTGGAATTGACATACACAGTTGTAGAGAAATTAGAAGAAAAGAGAAGCAGGAGAGAAAGAATGGAAGAATTCTCATTAACCAAATGAATGAATGATAATTTACACATGATATACTATGTATAACTCAGCCAATGTCCACTGGAGGAGAAGCCAATGTGCCATAGTGGTGGTCTAGAGTGATCTGGACACACACCAATGGTTACGGGATTAAATTTCCACCTAGTCTAGTCTCTCGGGCAGTTACGAGAGTAAACTGCCACCTAGTTGAGTTAACTAGTCTAGCAGTCTTCAGTTAACAGACTGAAACAGAGTGAAGTGAGGAGGAGATCATGGAATCATGGGTAATGCGCTAGTCTAGTGATGATCCCAAGGACAATGCGCATTATTTGGTGATGATCCCAATGTTGCATGGTGATAATCCCAATGTAGCATCTAGACTCCACTCAACTGATCAAACTGGAGATAATATTCTCCTTAGATGAAAATTCTTCCTAAAATATAGGAGAATGAATAATGACTAATAAACAAGGAAAAAACTTAAGAAAAAGAAATCCTAGGTGTGTGTGAAGTAACTCGAACACCCCCCTTGAACATAACTATGGTGAAAATAAAGAATGGGTCCCGACAACGAGGCCATGTTAGGTACCCAAATACAAAAGATACACTGAAATAAAGTGAGGAAAGAGGGAAAACCTCATGGGAAAAACCCCCCCTCAAGGTACAATGTGTGTAAAAAGAAGAACTAACAGTTTCTAGGCAATTGTGTCCTTCACTCCAAGACGACTTCACAGAGAATGGAACTTCTACTCAGTGAAGGTCTTGGTGAAGATGTCTTAAGTCTATTCGGCTGAAGGACAGAACTGCAGGTTGATGATCCACTCATGTACTAAGTCCCGAATGTAGTGCATGTGGATCTCGATGTGCTTCGTCTGTTGCCTATGAAGTGGAGCTCTGCAGAACTTCAGAGCGATCTGGTTGTCACACCAGATGACGATTGGCCAATGAAACTGAATTCCCAACTCAATGAGAAAATGTTGTAGCCACGTAGCCTGAATGGTTATGTTAACTACCCCTCTATACTCTGCCTCGGCTGAAGATAGAGAAATATCAGCCTACTTCTTGCTCGACAAACAGATAAGCCCAGAACCAATACTAAGTGAGTAACCACATGTGGATTTGTGATCAGTGTTATCACTAGCCCAGTCAGAATCACTGAACCCGATGAGATCCAATGTAGAGTATGTTTCATAATGAATCCCAAATTTGATGGTGCCTTGTACGTATCGAACGATATGCTTTGCAGCCTTCAAATGTAGCTTATGTGGCTCCTGCATGAACCTGGACACTGTGCCAAATGCATAGGAGAGGTATGGTCTAGAGTGTGTGAGATACAAAAATCTCCCCACGAGCTGTTTGTATAGTGTGATGTCAACCAGTGGAGTGTCCCCACCATCCTCAAGTTTGAGTCTTGATAGGAAAGGAGTCGAAGCAGACTTGTAGTCTGTCATGTGAAATCTCTCAAGGATATCTCGTGCATAATTGGCCTGAGACAATTTGATGCCTGATGCATCCTGACTGATCTCAATTCCAAGGAAGCAGTGTAGCAGACCCATGTCCGTCATCAAGAACATGTCATGCAGAATCCTCTTGACTGCAACAATCATTGAAGTCGAGCAACCGGTGATCAACAAATCATCAACATACAGAACTAAGAGTAGAAGTGAATTAGTTGTCCTGAGCATGTAAACATTTGGGTCTGATTTACAACGTACAAAGTTTTGTGACAGTAGGTAGGAGTCCATATTGGCATACCATTCCCTCAGAGCCTACTTGAGGCCATAAAGAGACTTCTTTAGTCGACAGACCAAAGATGAATCCTGCATAAATCCTTGGGGTTTCTCCATATAAATCTCCTCATAGGGATCATCGTCAAGAAATGCATTCTTCACGTCCATCTGATGGACTTCCCATCCCTTGGATGTCGCAATGGCAAGTGCCAAATGTATGGAATCCATCTTCACTACTAGAGTGAAGGTCTCATCATATTCAATGCCATGCACATGCTGAAATCCTTTGGAAACAAACTTGGATTTGTATCTATTAATTTTTCCATCCACTGCGCTCTTGGTCCTGTAGACCCATCTACACCTAACAAGTTTCCTTCCTGAGGTGAGTGGAACCAGATCCCAAATCTGGTTCTTGAGGAGGGAGTTGTACTCCTCCTGCATGGCAGATTCCCAAAAGGGATTTCCTACAGCCTCGCCATAAGATTGTGGATCTGAATATTGAACCAATAAAATATGTTTGGGTGGCAATGGTTCAGTGTAAGTGAGTGCAAGATGAGTCTCCTTGAAATCAAATCTAGTCCTCCCAGTATCAGTTGGATCACCAACAAGATCCCCTGCATTCTAAAGAGTAGTCTGGGCCCACTTGGGCCTCTCCTTTGGCTCTGCATCTACATCTAGATGCACTGACTCTGCATCTGACTGTATTGACTCGGTATCTAGATCATATGAATCCTTTGAATTAAAACTATCATTTGAATAAGAGTCGGCATGTGCATGCTCATCATCTTTGGTAGGTGGAAGAACAAAGTTGTCTCCTTCCAACTGTTGAGGTATATGCAAGACAATTTCCTCGAATTGGACACTACGCTCAATGATGAGCTGGTTCGAGGAAAGATCAATGAGTCTGTATCCCTTCACAATGTCAGGGTATCCAACAAAAATACACTCTGTGCTTTATGGATCAAGTGCCTTCCTCTTTTCAGAGGGAATCTGGGCCATGCACGTGAACTGAACATACGAAAGTGGGTCACTTCCGGTTTGAGGCCGCTCCAAGCCTCGTAGGGGGTCTTATCCTTGACAGATCTATAGGGAGATATTTTTTTTATGTAGCTTTCACAATTAAGTGCTTCGGCCCATAATCTCTATGGAAGTGACTTTCCATGTAGCATGCAATATGCCATATCTTTTAGAGATCTATTTTTCCGCTCAGCAACTCCTTTTTGCTACGTAGTATAGGGAAATGTGTGTTCCAATTGAATCCCTGCCTCATGAAAAAGATTATGGATCTCATGGTTGACATACTCTCCCCCGATATCATTTCGGAGGATTTTGATTTTCTTTCATGACTATGTCTCAACCAGGGCTTTGAAATCTTTGAGGTGTTGAAAGACCTCTGATTTTTGCATGAGGAAGAAAATCCATGTAAAGTGTGAGAAATCATCAACAAAAAAGAGTATGTACCTTGCTTTGTTGATTGATGGATGCATAAAAGGGCCCATAAGTTCATTATGTATCAGATCTAAAGGAGAGGAAGCTCTTTGAGTCTTTCCTTTGTCGAATTTCTCTTGAGGGTATTTTCCAAGAACACATCCCTCACAAATTCCTTTGGAGAAATGGATGTTTGGTATACCATCAACCAATCCCTGCTTTCTAATTTTTTTCATATATCTGAAATTCAAATTCCCGAACCTTTCGTTCCAAATCCTACTACTTCCATCAGCATGGGTAAGCAGTAAAGCAAAATCTAGTTCAATAAATTCAGAAAATGTGTAAAGCCTAGATTGATGATTTACCTCACTGGTAGCAACCCTGGAATTGGTTTGCATGTCATAGATATCCACTGCATTAGGTGTGAATATGAATTTCTTTCTGGTGCCGAAATTTTTCATCTGATACACCGAGAGAAGATTGACGAAAATTTTGGGAACGTGCAGCACATTCTTGAAGCTTTCATTGGTGAGTTCAATTCTTCCTTTGTCGATGACCTCGATTGGAGATTTTCCCCCCATCAGAATAGGAGGACCTTTTCATGCATCCAATGAAGAATAGACTGCTTTTATGGAAGACATGTGATGTGATTCTCCTGAATCTACGATCCAAGCATCGAGAGAGGAGTTGATGGCAATCAAATCATGGCTAGAATTTCCTTTCTTTGGATTTTGATCTTCTGGCTTCTTCTTCTTGGCACCCTCGGGGATGCGATATCCAAGGTTGTTTTGTTGAATTATTTGAGTCATTAGATCTATCTGTTTCTGCATACATGCAGATTCTAGATGGAATCCTTTTTGGCAGTATGTGCATTTCTCTCCTTTTCTTCCCTTTCCACCTTTGGATCTGGAGGCATCGTTGAGGGGTTTTGAGTACCCTTCCTTCTTCGGATTTGCATGAGCTTTCCTTTTGTATTTATCTTTAGATTTATGATATTGATGATCGTTTCCATCTTGCACAGTGAGTGCATGCGCCTTTGGGCCTTTGATTTTTCCCATGTTGATGAGCTTGGTCTGCTCTTGAGTAGGAGATTCGATAAATTCTTCAAGAGAAGGAATCTTCCAGGTGGCTCTAGAGGAGAATATAACTGAATGGAATGTGGATAAAAACACTGAGAATTCAGGACCAAGTTTGGAGAGAATGGTGAGAACCATTTGTTTCTCCTTAGATTTATCAACCACGCAAGCCTTGAGTTGAGACAGTAAATCCTTATATTTTGTAAAGAAATCTTGGATATTGTCGAAGCTTTTTGGATCCAATGTGAGAAATTACACCTCAAGCATGTGTCCCCTCATCTCATCCTATTTTCCAAAGAGCCCTTCCATGGTGGTCCAGGATTCATTGGGGGTTTTATAGGAAGATATGTGAAAAAGGAGATCGGGAGAAATGAGATTGCAAATTGTTCTAAATGATTCATCCATTCAATTTAGATACTTGGATTTTTCTATGGTTGATGTTGGTTATGTCTCTGTGTTCATGGTTAACCTGTACAATCCCCTACTTTGAAGATGCATGATCATCTTCTCCTTCCATGCAAAGTAATTGTAAGGTGTAAGGATGAATTCTTTTGAAAAATCCATTTTTCCGTTGTCTTCAATCTTCGGTACCTGCAAAACTAATTTGGTGTGGATTTTCCCTAGCTGTCCGTTGACTCTGATACCATGTAAATGTGTTGAACTTGCACAGAATAGATCTAGTTGGGAATTTACATACACAATTGAAGAGAAAATAGAAGAAAAGAGAAGGAGAAGAGAAATATTGGAAGAATTCTCATTAACCAAATGAATGGAGGATAATTTACACATGATATACTCTGTATAACTCAACCAATGTGCACCGGAAGAGAAGCCAATGTGCCATAGTGGTGGTCTAGAGTGATCTGGACACACACTAGCAGTTATGGGAGTAAACTGCCACCTATTCTAGTCTCTCGGGCAGTTACGGGAATGAACTGCCACCTAGCTGAGTTAACTAGTCTATCAATCTTTAGTTAACCGACTGAAATAGAGTGAAGTGAGGAGGAGATCAAGGAATCATGGGTAATGCGCTAGTCTGGTGATGATCCCAAGGACAATGTGCATTAGCTGGTGATGATCCCAATGTTGCATGGTGATAATCCCAATGTAGCATCTAGACTCCATCCAACTGATCAAACTAAAGAGAATATTCTCCTTAGAGGAATATTCTTCCTAAAATATAGGAGACTGAATAATGACTAATAAACAAGGAAAAACCTTATGAAAAATAAATCCTAGGTGTGTGTGAAGTAACTCCAACATACTGGTACACAGCATAGGCATTTGTTTGTTAATTATTTGTTTCCACACTTGAAGTATTCTTTGAGACAGTGGAAATTCCAAAGTCAGGGTGAGACCTTGCAGGAAGCCTTACAGCTGGAGAAAAATCAATACAAGCATACATATCTAGTTGTGGAAGAGATGAAGCAAGATCTGAAGAACTTAACATTCCAATTAAATCAGAACAAATGAAAGGAGAAAAGAGAAGATGTCTGGTGTACAACGTGCAGGACATAAGGTCATCACAAGAATGAGTCTCCATTATTTTCACAGCAAATTGGACTAGGTATGACAAACCCTTAAGCCCCAGGAGTACCATGGTGCGAAATTTGCAAAACATATGGTCATGATCCCTATCATTTCCCCTTGATTCATAAATACTAGAAAGTTTTGAAGAGTACATATTGCAACTTTTGTAAGTCATTGGGACATGAAGACAAGGACTGTAGAACTTTAGAGATGATGAAAGAAAGGATTGTAGATACATATGGGGTGTAGGTTGAACATGTAATAGGGCAATCTGAACAACAACCGCAGTATAAGATTGCGCAGCAGCCACAGTAAAACTCGTGGAGTTTTTTGCAACACAACCACTGTATAATGCACATCAGTTTCAAGGGAAACAATAGTATAACTCTACACAAAAGTGCACAGCACCATAGTAGTATAATAATCAGCAATCATAGTATAATCAAGGACCCCAGTATAACACATCGCGTGGAGATAATTGTTGGATCATGTTTTCATTGATGCCAATGGTTTGATTTATTGATGTCATTGATTGATGTCAAGTGATTGATTGATGTCAAATGATTGATTGATTGATGATTGATGTAATGTAATATGTATTTTCCTTGATGAGAATGCATAGATGAAGATGGATTAATGAGTTGTCATTGATATGATGAACATGGATCAATGAGTTGTCATTGATACATGATGAACATGGATCGATGTGGTTTCATTGGTATATGATGCATTCTTGGAAAAATGTATAGATGACTTATTATTGTCTTATCATTATTGATAAGGTGCACAAATGGATGAACTCCAAAGTGGTCCCCTTATGGTGAAATCCCTCACTGGAAGACGCTTTGCGGATTGAGTTATCCTAGAAGAATGGTTAGAGGACCCATGCTTGTATGTGGAATAATGAGATGAATATCAATGAAGTTGTTGGTGAAACTATCCTAGATGGATAATGTTTTTCATACCATTTCCGGTGGTATGTGGAACGTCACATAACTCCTCACGGTTTGAGAGTTATGGCCTTACGAAGTTGGAGGACCCTCACATGTTGGCTTGAAGCTCACAAGGTCAAAGAAGTCAAAGTGCTTGAAAAGAAGAAATCAGTTTTTAAATGATAAAGTAAAGTGACAAAGTCAAGGTGGATTATTTAAATAATAAAGAGAAGTGACAAAATCAAGAAGGAATATTTAAATGATAAAGTATTGGAGAACTTTC
>SNQJ01S0010794.1:328067-351888 GCA_010110895.2 Picea sitchensis | reverse complement strand
AAGTGACAAAGACAAGGTGGATTATTTAAATAATAAAGAGAAGTGACAAAATCAAGAAGGAATATTTAAATGATAAAGTATTGGAGAACTTTCTATTTATGGAAAGTGGTTAACCCTAAAAATAAGGAAAATAGGTTAACTGACCTAGAAATGGGTTAAGTGACCTAGAGGATGAAAGCATAAATAAGATAGCAATTGTCTCTTGCAAAACATCTTCTTAGTGGATCAATGGAGAGCTTCTTGTGAGAATATCTTTTGGAGTATTGATGGAGAGCTTCTTGTGAGAGCATTTTGGTGTGGATATCTTGAGCATGATTGAAGATATATTTTGAGAAAGAGAGTGTGAGGAGGATCTCATGGACACATTGAAGTTTCGGCAAGTCTGAGATCATGACGGAAAAATTCTTGGAATTACAGAAAAATCCTATTTTCTGGTGCGTACGCGGGTTGTCTATGTATAGGGTGTGTATATGCAAGCTGTCAGTGTACAAGGAGCGTACAGTGGGTAAAATCATGGAGATTTTTGATTGAGTTGATGACAAGTTGTTGAAGACTGAACCAGGTTCCAAATATGCATTCTATGGGCTCAGATCTATCACTGAGACATTGGTATGATTACATTATTGTCTTGATGGATAGTATTGCTTGTTGTGTTGTGAATGCCTAGGGAATTCTTGGTATGGTTGCTATGATGTGGTTTATGTTGGTTGATGGAGTGAGCAGCGCTCTTATGATTCAGTATTGATATGATGGCTATATTATGTTGGTTTCTTATGCATGACTAAGTATCATTCATATTGATTGGTTGTGGAGCATGAGTAAGCTATTAGAGAGCTTGGATGTGTTGTGACTGGCTATACAGAACTATCGCGCGCGAAGAATATTATGTCAACCCAACTGCATATGGCATGCTCATTTGGAGGAGTCTTGGCTATTTTTCTTTATACTCTGACACGGGACAGGAAAACTGGCAACAACAATTACATGAATTATCCACCAAGAGATGTGCCAGAATGACGTGCGTGCTGAGGTGGGATAGGGGTAAGAAAAACTCCCACTTTTTATGGATTAAATGATTTAGAAGATTTTTTTATGAAATATGAAATAGAAGTTATGGAAAAATAGAGATTACCAGCACTAGATATTGTGTTAAAAGCTACACCTTCTAGATGGTGGGGTACACATAAGCCCAAGATAAACAATTGGTTCTAGTGCAAAAGGTTACTGCACATCATATTCGGCGCAGGACAGGAGCAAAAATATGAGGAGAAATATCAAGGATTTGGAAAACCCCAAGAGCATGTAGAGAAATGCATAATTCAATGGAGATTAGTACCACTAGAATAATTCCCACACCACTTTATTCACATACTAGAAGGCATTCCGAAGAACTGGTATACAGAATAGGAACAGCGCAGAGAAACTGCCAACTGGGAAGAAATACAACAGAGATTTGCAGTTACATTTTCCTTTGAGAATGATAGTCCAGATATTGATACAACAACGAAAGTGGTAAGAGACGGGATATTTGAAGAACCATAGTTTGAAATAATTCCAGCATCTTAGAGGTAGGCTAGTCAGACAGTCAAACAATTGCTACATTGTTATCATGTAGCAGAAGCAAAAGAACCTGAAGAAGATAACCTGCACAATATCTAGATCCCATAAGTAGAAGGTGAAAGGGAAGCAAAATGTCCCAAGTTGGACTCAGAAGATTATGATGCTCCTTTAAAGATTAAGAAGGTCAACATTGGAACCACAGATAACCCAAATATGGCTAGTATTGGAGATTACTAGGATCGTGAGACAGTAGAAAGAATAACAGACTTACTGCGCGAGTATAGTGACTTATTTCCAACAAGATTTTTATAGATGAAGGGGCTAGCATGAAATATAGGAGAGATGAAAATCCCATTGAAACCAGAAGCGAGACCTATTAGATAGAGGTCGTACAGAGTGAATCCAATATACAAAGAGAAGATAAAGATGGAAATTGATAAGATGCTAGAATTTGGTGTTATATAACTTGTAGAAGAGTCAGAATGGATCATTCCTATGGTGGTGCAAGAAAAGAATCATGGAGGGATCAGGATTTGTGTATATTTGACAAAATTGAATGATGCTTTCCTACATGATCCTTTTCCTACCCCTTTTACAAACGAAGTTTTGGAAAACGTAGAGGGTCAAGAAGCTTATTCTTTTATAGATGTATTTTCAAGTTATTGCACTAGAAGATAGAAACAAGACAACATTTCAGTATACAGTTATGCCATTTGTATTGAAGAATGCACCAACCATTTTTTCAAGAGTAGTAGTAGCATCTTTTAAGGACTTTATTCACATTTTTTTGGAGGCTTACTTAGATGATTGGATAGAATTCAGTTTGTTGAAAGATCATGTTTAAGTACTAAGGTTT
The DNA here is from genome assembly GCA_010110895.2 of Picea sitchensis. Lineage (NCBI taxonomy): Eukaryota > Viridiplantae > Streptophyta > Pinopsida > Pinales > Pinaceae > Picea > Picea sitchensis. The sequence continues at coordinate 349,472 of SNQJ01S0010794.1, read as the reverse complement.
ATGTTGGATGCAGACAGTGTCAGATCTCATTAAATATTAAGAAGTGTATTTTCAACGCACATTTTGACATTTTGTTAGGGAATGTGGTGGGTAAACGGGGTCTTCTGGTTGATCCTACCAAAATTGTTGTCATAGTTAACTTACCACCACCAAAGTCAGTGCGCCAGTTGAAGAGTACATTGGGCCATACAGGGTATTACGGAAATTCATCAGGGGATATGCATAGATCACTGCTCTAATGGAGAAGATGTTGAAGAAGGATACAAAGTACCAGTGGAATGATTACTTCCAGAAGCGTCTGGATATTTTGAAGGAGAAGATGATTAGTGCATCGACTTTAGTATTTCCATATTGGGATAAAGAATTTCATGTGCATGTAGATGCATATGCAATTGCATTAGGAGCAATATTAACACAACCAAGAGAAGGTGATATAGATCACCCTATTGAATTTGCAAGAATAAAGTTATGAGATTTAGAGTAGAACTACAACACTACAGAAAGAGAAGGATTAGCAATGGTGTATGCTTTGCAGAAATACAGACATTACTTGTTGGGACAGCACTTTAAGATGTTTGCGGATCATTTAGCTCTAAGATACTTAGTTAATAATCCAGTGTTAGGGGGAAGGATATGCAAATGGATATTACTATTTCAAGAATCTGACTTTGAAGTTGTGGTGAAGCCTGGAAGATTAAATGCAGGACCGGATCACTTGTCCATGATAACAAATGGAGAAGAACCCAGTAACTTGGAAGACAACTTTTCATATGCACAATTGTTTTCAGTACAAATTGCAGAGTAATATTTTGTTGAAATTATTGATTTTTTTAGTACAGACTTGCACCAAGAGAATTTACAACTGCGTAGAAGAAAATTTTGGTGGTCATAGTTGCAGACTATCAGTTGATTGCAGGTCATTTATACAAACTTGGAGCGGATAACATCTTGAGAAGATGTGTGATGGAGCATGAAAGGCCCATTATTTTGGCAGAAACACGTGAAGGAATTGCAGGAGGACACTACGCAGGAAAAGCTACCACGCAGAAGGTATTGCACGTAGGATTATGGTGGCCCACAGTTCATAAGGATTCAAAGGAATACTGTCAGAAGTGTGATGTTTGTCAAAGAGTTGGGAAGCCATCTGGGAGGGATGAAATGGCACTGAGACCATAGGTTACTTTACAAGTGTTTGATAAATAGGCCATAGATTTTGTAGCTCCAATTAATCCACCAGCAAGAACATCAGGAGCCAGATACATTATTACGGGAACAAAATACTTAACCAGATGGGAAGAGGCAACACGAGTAAAGGATTTTAGTGCAAATACTACAACACGCTTTTTATTTGAGAATGTAGTGACAAGGTTTGGATGTCCAAGAATATTGATGAGTGATCAAGGGACTCACTTCATCAATAGTACAATTGAGGAAATGCTTGAATAGTTTAATATATACCACCAGAAGAGTACTCCTTACCACCCTCAAGCAAATGACACAGTGGAAACCTTTAACAAGATTTTGGAGAATGCCTTGACAAAGATTTGCAATGTAAACAGAGATGATTAGGATTTGAAGGTACCAGCAGTACTTTGAGATTATGGAACTACCTACAAGAAATTAACAAGACAAACACCCTTTAGATTGGGACAAGAGGCAGTAGTTCCCTTAGATGATTTAATGTCAATTATGCGCATTGCAGCAATCACTAACATGACAGAAAATGGCGCAGCACAGGAAAGATTGACTCAATTGATGGAATTAGAAGAAGACAGAATCATGGCATTTTTCCATCCAGAGGTATAGAAGGAAAAGGATAAAGCATGGCATGACAGACATATCAAGAAGAATAAGTTTAAGGAAGGATATCTGGTTCTCCTCTATGGCGGCAAATGATTACAGCACCCAGAGAAGCTCATAATGCAATGGTTAGGGCCATATCAAATAAAGTATGTCACAAATAGAGGTGTTGTATAGCTGCAAGACTTAACAAGAAAGGAAGTGCAAGGAATGGTGAATCGTAATCGACTGAAACTTTATATGGAAATCCGACCTACTAACTCTCAATAGTTGCAAATGGTGAATAGTAATCGACTGAAAATGTATATGGACATTCGACCTACTAACTCTCAATAGTTGCAGTGTAGCAAGTAGACTTGTACATATTGTAAATATGAGCTAAAAGAAGAAAAAGGAAGATAAAAACAGAAAAATGAAGAAAAATCCAAAAAAAAGTAATTAGGAGGAATAAGTAATTCAAGTATGACATCGCACAGCAATTGATGCGACGTAATTTGGAAGACTACGCGCAAGAAAATTAGACAATGCACAAATGACAGGAAAAAGTGAAAAATAAGACAGAACATTAATGATCAGGTCTATAAAAAGGGAAAAGCATGGGCAAGTTCGACACTTAGCGAATTTTGAGCAACTGAGCACTTGAGAGCATGAGAAAAGGGTGATAGAGCAAGAGGAGAAGTCAGTCGATTGAGTGCAAGAATGGTTCAATGGCGCCCTAGAAAATTGGCGCTCATGGCCGATTTGGGTGAGTAACCTGACAATCCAGTAGGAAGAAGGAACAAATGGAAGACCCAGAGCATTTCGTGGAGTTGGAGGATGTAACAACATCTGAGACTGAATCAATCAGTCCCACCAGAATATAGGAAGAACTATCAACGGTGGAACAAGTGCAAGCAGGTCCAAGCACAGAAAACCCTAATGGCAATGCAAACCCTAGTTTCGAAAATCCTGCAACAACAAAGGAAAAGGAAAAAACGAAGCAAATATCCAGCGCAGAAAAAGTACAGGTGGAAGACATCATAGGCCAGTAGGAAATGGAGGGAGAGGAAGAAGAAGAACCTGAGGAAAAATCCATGAGGAAAACATAGAAGCGGGTCAAAAGAGGAAAGCACCAAGCACGGGGGAAATTACATTACCCCATCTTCCTGACGTTGTAGTTGTAGTGGAAGACATGTTAAGGAAGGTGCCAAAGCTAAACTACATGGACAATGACATAAACGACACAAAAAAGTTTCCATACTTCGCACAGGAAGCATACTTGGAGGACAGGGGGGAGGTAGGACCCCTAGGGAAACCTATTCTAGAGCTCACGCAGTGGGTCACAGGTCTCTACAATTCGGGCATGATGAATTTGTTGGACATATTGCATTTTGGGCACGGTAAAATGTGGGATTGTGTGTGAAATAGTTATTGGCCAAGGTACATGGGGGTATCATGTGGATGGATAGGCCAGTCCCCATCAACGTTGACCTCATAGTAAAGATCATAGGATTTCCTACCAACGGGGCAAATCCAAAGGACTACCTAGACAATAAATCCAAGGATAAAGAGATTGCAGAGGAAGTGAAAACACAGTTCGGGAAAAATAGGAGAACCTGAGGACTCATCATCAAGGACATTAACAATCAAGCAACAAGGTTTGCTACAAAATTGATGGCCTACAAATTGTTGAGAAAGTGCAGAAAGGAAGAAGCCCCAACAGGAGTGATACCAATAGTTGCGCAGTGCGCAAAGGGTGTAGTATTCAGTTGGGCACCATATCTGTTAAATTATTTGTTGGTAGATTTTCGAGATGCATAGGATAATGGAATGAAATTCCATTACTCTTGGTTGCTAATACTGATAGCATTGGTGGGTTGGTAGGAGCCCAAGTTTTCCACTTTTCTAGACAGGAAGGAAAAGTGTTATGCAGTGTGCTACGAAACATTGTGGCAAGCAAGGGACCCCAAGAACCAATAAGCTAACAGCATGGTATTCTCCATGTTCTTAGAGAATATGCACCAAAAGATAGAAAATTTCTGGCAAATCCCAGTGGGAGTGGTGCAAGAGAATGAAGGCATTGCAAATTTTAAAGCATGAAGACGTCATTTATGGATCTAGGCCACAAGGGGCCCGAAGAAGAAGTGGTTGGAAATGAGATATTGCACATCAAGTGAAGAGGTAGAATGGATCGTAAATGATTGGCCTGTGTAGTGGAAGGTGCCAGCAACACAAAATAAAGGAACCAAACCTAAATATCTAGCAGAGGAAGGAACATCCAAAAAGACAAGCAGTCCAGCTAAACATACTAGGAAGGCTGCAAAGCACGGCCAAGCTTCAGGAAGCAGCGGAGTCAACAAAAATCCCAGACAAAAAGAGACAGTATTAATTACAAAGGTCAAAGGAGATGGTGATAAGGATAGTTCTCGTCCGCAAGAGGTAAAATATGGGGAGACATCAAAAATGAAAACTGAGGCCCAAACCTCAACCCCAACTAAGAAGAGAATGGGAGCACAGGAGGAAGAAATCAGAAAAAAGATGAAGTATCATAAAAATCCTTCAACGAACACTATCACAGAGGATGATGTTGAGTTGGTAGTAGACAAAGTTGAAGATAGAGGAGAGGATGTAGTACACGTAGAAGAGGCATAAATGGAGGATATCATGGAAAAACTAGTAGAATTACACGACATCTTGCAGAGACTGCAACTCAATACAGTGCATCATCCAACAGTGTAGCAGACATAAAAAGAACATGAAACATTATTGCAGAAGGAGCATGAAGAGACCATGAAGACAGGAGTAGTGAGTAATGACAAATTCATTGTCACACAAGACATGTTGGATATTGATGAACAGACAACACAGAGACCAGTAAAGGATCTGGAGCATATGGAGTTGGTCATGGCGAAAATACCCACAAAAGCCTTATATGGACTGCAAGCAAGTGTAATGCCGAAAATACAATCTAGAGCTAGGGCGAATGCCACTAACCTAGCAATCGACTGTGAGGTGAAGGAGATTTTGCAAGTAACATGTGAACAAATCACGATGGAAAAGGAAGAAGAGAAGTAGCATGTCGACTGGAGAACAATCTCACAGAGATATACAGGAGTATACTCGACTGGGCGCAGGAACAGGAGGTTACAACAGAAGTTAAGATAGAACAAATTGTGCAGGCCATGGAGAGGTACAAGAAATAAATAGCGAAGCTAATAGAAAAACTAAGTTTGAGCACACCTCCAAAGGCGCGAGAGCATAGGGAACAAGAGGCTACTACGCACGTAGGGAGTAGAGCATAGTTGGTTAAAGAAGTCGCATAATTGTATAACAGGACTACATAGATTTGGACAAGCCTAAAGGAGGACAAAACAATCCAACAGTTGAAGCCGAGGGAGGAAAAACTAAATGTGGCAGTTCAGGACTTGAAGAAAAGACAAAAAACCATGGACATTTCCCTTAGAATGAAGGTAGCGCAGGAATTGAAAAATTTGCAGGAAGAAGTAAAGAGAGTGCAGGAGAAAAAACAAGTAAGGCAGGTTGAGTTGGAGTCATTCCAGCAACAAGCAGAAGGGATGATCTACAAGCTTCAAAAAGAGAAGGGAAAATGGGAACAAGCGCTCACAAAAAACAGAGAAGTGCTGACAAAGCACATAACAGCGTAGGGGTTGGAGACATTAGCATGGAAGAGTGCAGAGGCCAAAGAGAAAGTGACAAAATTAGCAAAGAAGTTTCAAGTGTTGGAGGTAGTGTTGTAGAAGGTGCATTGAGGCTAACGTGGCTCGGGACGAGCCACATGTTAGAGTTGGGGCCCTGTTGGAGCAGGCAGGTTTGGATAATACTGCACCAAGGGAGGCAGAATAATGCACCACATTTTGAGGAAAAGCAGCGCATGCGGAAGGATTTGTGAAAATCTGGTGCAAAAGTGGACAAACCTATCCTAGTTAGGGTTAGGGTTTTGGGATGTATTGTAAGGGTTTCTAACCCACTTTTGTAATATAAATAAGGAGTATGAGTTAGATTAGGTGATCATCAGAGATTTTATCTAAGATTGAATTGTTAGAGAGTTAGTGCGACGAGTATGTTTTGGAGAACCTATTTTGGAGTTTTTAGGATTGGAAGTCTGTTTTGAGAGATGTAGAGCTTGGATGAGGTCGAAGTACTTGAGGGTCAAGTCGAAGTTGTGGATCTTTGTGTGATCATGGTCCGCCTCACTACTCACTACTCTAATGTAATGCATGCAACGGTTTTTGATAAATAAGAATAAAGAAGCTGAAGATATTTGTGGATGTAGCCCCAGAGGGGTGAACCATAGTAAAACCATGTGTGCAATATGTGCAATGTGTGCTAATGTGCTATTTATTCTGCAGTTATCATTGAATGGTTAGATAAATGAATGGATGATTTATTTACAGCGCGCACTAGATTAAATATGCAAATGAATGAATGGATGAATGGATTCGATGAATAGCAGAATAGAATGCATGGTTAAATGGAAATAATAAGAAGTAAGAGAGAACATCCCCCAATCCCTTCCATGACTGCAGACATCTGCGTCCTGTAGTCACCCATAATCCATCTTGGGTGAGACTGTGTTGTGCACTCTATGCGCGGTGTAACCTTCTGGTTTACCAGAAGGGTCAATGGTGATAAGGGTTTTGTTGGAGAACTAAGGTAGAACTAGGGTCGGCCCATAAGTCCAATGGTTGGAAATGAGGCCTTTGTGCTTGTAAAATAGACTGTAAGCATGTAGTGCTTTTCCTATTGAGAAAATGGCTCAAGATCCATGTGGAGGCTATTGTGAGCACTCCTGAAACAGCTAAGAGTTCCTAAAGTCCCTAGTTGAAAGGTTCTTGGCCAACTCAGTGCACTAGAAGCTCTGATAAATGAATGGTACAACTCGAGGGACTGAGTGTAGTGAAGGGGGTACATTCCTTGGGTTGTGCAGGTTGTGGGGAAGAGAGCATTGGTGGATTGGAACTGTTGTAGGAGTAGAACTTGGGCTTGGGTTGCTAAGTGTGGAGAGTGAAAAACGAGAGGGTCAGATCTCTTTGTGGACTCATAGCCTTATCTTGGGTGTGGCCTACAGTTGATTTTTGGAGTAGCAGTGCCTATGGTTGGGAGGTTCATCCTTCGTATGCAACCAGTTGTATTATATTTATAAACAAATAATTTTTTGTTGTGTTTATTATGAGTATTTTGTTTGTAAATATTTTATTTGAATGTTATGTGATTCTTGGGTGTTTACTAGATGCATTCATGATTTATAAATGTTATAGATGCATGGTTAAGTCAACATGTTGTTTGTTGTGAATTTTTATGGGTCTTTTGCCCCTTGGTTTTTTGTTATATGTATGGGACGTTTTTGGATTCGTTTTCAACAGGCTAAGTCTTTTTTGTAGTGACAGAACTCGCCATGGGTGTTGGGTACGTTACAGAATGGTATCAGAGCTGAAGGTTTCAACAATGGCCTTCAAGGGCCTACTACCTAACAATAGAAGTTATTTGGATCAGATATGTCTTTTGGGTGAAAATTATTTTTTCTACAGGACAGAAGATCTTGAGTAAAATGATGTTTTCTTTAATGTGAGAGGTGTATAAAGCACCTGAAAGTTGAACTTTTGGTAAGCAGATTAGTAGTTTTAAGCAACTGGCATTTAATCTTTGGTGATTGATTGACAAATTATTAGGTTATTGTATGAAGTTAAAGTTATCACATATAAAGCCTTTACAAAGCCAAATGAGAACATGTTATGCCCATTGTGCTTGGAGATCCATTGGTTTTCATAACCAAGGATTAGAACTGAGTTTCCAGATGAAATGAACTTCTGGTTTTCTGATCTTGGTTTGTTACAGAATGGAATTTTATCCAAAAATTATTGAATGAATTAAACTAATTTCTACAAAATAGTATTGAAGGGGAGAAATTGTAGTTTAACACTACCATGATATCCATGCAAATTGTGTCAAAGTATTTCCTTGTGGCCCTAGTTCTCTAGCAAGCCATTGTTCGCTTGATTTGAGCCTCGGGATCAAAAGTTGTTCCCCAGAAGATTGACGCTCGGGAATCGTCGATATTTCCCTACGATGGTTTCCTAGTCGTTGATCTACTATGGGAGTTAATATCCCACATGCAAATGAAAAGGTTAGACGGAGCGGTTTATAAGAAAATGGAAAACCTTAGTTATTTGTGTGCGAAGCACAGAGTCATGGAACCTTGTGAAGCTTATGTGCATTGTAAATTTTGACTATCAAAACCCCCCCCCCATCAAAAAGTGTTCCATTGGATCGGGTCGGGGCAGTTTGGATGGAGGTCGCATGTGGTGGTCGGTGTCACAATGCCCTAGTGGATCGGCATCGGAGCAGTTGGTTGGAGGTTGTGCATAGTGACATGTGGCTTAGTGCCTCAGTGGGTTGATGGGTCGGTGGATCAACGTCAGGTCCATTTAGCTAGAGGTGTGTGCAAGTTGTTCAGGTGGCCCAATATCCCGATGCCTTGATGTCGGATCGGAGTCATTGGGGTGGAGGTTGCGTGGGAGAAGTTGATGGGTCAGTGCACCGATGTCCCAGTAGCCATGTGTCATGTTAGGTGGTAGGCCACATTAGGATTATGTTCCCAAGGTGTCAGTTAAGTCACGGGATCATGTGCTTGATGCATTGCACAGTGTTAAAGGTTTATGTAGGGCCCGGTGGTTGGTGCCCCGGTGGCTCGGTATGTCGATGAATTATATTGGGTCAGTGTCAGGATCATTGGTTGAAGTTACATGCGGTAGGGATATGCCCTAGTGTTCTGATATGTCGATATATCAGATCAGACTGGAATCGTTGGGAGAGTTGGGTCGAAGTGGAGTGCAGTAGCGCGAGTGCCCGGTGGATTGGTGGTCTAGTATGCTCGATGGTTCGATAGATCGTATTGAGATAGAAAGTAAAGTTAGACAAGGAGGTAGGGAGATGTTTACCCCGGTGCCTGGTGGGCTGGTGCCCTAGTGGGTCGATGGCCCAGCGACTAAGAACCAAAATCAGTGCTATAACAACAAATAAAACAGTCAAAATATCAGAAAATTTTTGGTGTTTTTGAGGTCACAAACTTGCAAGCCATGTTTGAAGACCTAAACAACATTTTTTAGGAAATCAAATTTGTACATAATTGTGTGTCCCTAAAACACACAATTTCTTCTTCTAAAATGATAGATCTCGAAGAGAGCTTTCCAACAAGATAAATTGTTCGCCAAACATTGATTTTATGAAGAAGTTACAACCAAAATAGTCAAGGGTAAAATTTAGTACCATTTTTCTTTTAGAGGGAATAACTCCTAGCCTGGGAGATAGTCTGGGGCTCAGGAGTAGTCTATGGAAATATCATGGACTATAGAAATAAGCCATAAAGACAAATTTGAGTTTTGGGTACCTAAAAATGTGTCGGTAGAGGAAGAGCACACCCATAGAATGCAGGGATATAAAAGGGAAAATGGTCAAAACTTCTAAAGGTCGTAACATTCTTCTCAAAGCTCAAAATTGAGCAAGAAAGTAGTCATTGGAAAGTTTCCATTCTTGGTGCAATCCATGATCTACCTTCTAGTGGTTAGATTTTTTCTGAAGGACTTGCTTTGATACCAATTGTTGGATTATTCACTAATACGGAGAGGGGGGTGAATCAGTATTAGGCATTTTTACAACTTTTAATCACAATATGCAAGTAGTTAAGATATAAACAATTTATCATGATTGCATTCAAGATAACATAAACATATAACCACAAATACATAGTACACAAGAATTTTGCGTGGAAACCCAAATGGGAGAAAACCACATAATGTGTTCTTATATATCAAAATATTACATTCATAGGAAGCACCAACTGGAAGGAGGCACCAACCCCCTAATTAATAGGCTCCAACCTAAAGGAAGATACAACCCCCTAGATTCTCCAGCTCCAACTAGAAGGAGGCTCCAACCTCCTGGTTTACAAGATCCAACCCAAAGGAAGCTACAATTCACTTTCCTTTCCCCTTCCTCCCTCCCTTGAATATAAATAATAGAATCAACATGTTACTACTATTGTTCTTGATACTGATACATAATCATCATCAAAATTGATCCAAGCCTAATCACCACATAAAACTTATTCCAAGATCTCCAAGAATATCCTCCAAATCATGTGCTCAAAATCACAATGACATGCATCAAGCCATGTGCCAAGACATGCCTCAAGCATATGTCAAGACCTCCAAGATATTCCTTACATGCCAAAACCTCCAAGACATGCCTCAAACATGTGTCATAACCTCCAAGATATGAGCCTCAAGATATAAAGAAGAACATACCTTTCAACATGTGAATAACTTGGTGCATGAGATATATGATATTCAAACCTTTGTCATCTTCAGCATCAAGAAGAATACCTTCTTCAAAAATTTCCTCAGCCTGGCGGGGCTGAACTGAGCAACAGGTGGGGCCTTGTGTGACGATACTAGGACAACCGGTGGGGGCCTCGCAAGACACCGTATGCTTGACCCTCGAGGGTCTACTCAAATAGGGTTTTCTAAAAACCCTTCTCCAATCTACGGCTCCAAGCACTCCCTCCTTCACACAAATCAGTTACTACACTTTTGCTGAAAAATCACATCCTTGCTTGGTGATCAAATGAGAGGTTCTTGACGTGTATTTATACCCTTCCAAGTAAATACTTTACTTGACTTTAGGTCTAACCTGTAACTTCTTGTTGCAACCATTTTTCTCCTTTTTCTGATGTGGGGACTGACTTATAACTTATTGTTGCAACCGTTTAGGGGATTTTTAACTATACTTTGGGGCTTCATCTTTAAGAGGGTATAATTTCTCAACCCTGAGGAACCATGTGGTGTACCACCTACTATTGGAAAAGAAATGAAGAGGACTATCCATCTATGAGAGTTGTGTAGGTATTTTAAATGCCCTTCGTACTCTTTTTCTCTAATCAACTTCTAGCTTCATGAGCACGCCTCTTGGGCTTCTTAACCATATTTCCAGGGATTTTTGTAGACTTCTTCAAAGTGTCTTCCCATGAGGGCCATGCTTAAAGCTACACCATAAGGGAACCACTTTGGAGACCTTAAAATACACCTGTCACATCTAGAGGCTTGTGGACTTCTTCTAGGGTTGACATCAATGATAACCAATTTTCCAATAGACACTGCATGTTACTTGGTAAATCAATCACCCTCATCAGCGTTGGATGCCATGAATCCACATGAGGTACGGACTGGTAAGAAACCCTCTCTTACACATATCAGGGTTTTTGGTTATGATGCTTATGTACATGTTCCAAAGGTAAATAGGAGTAAGTTGGATAAAAGGGTTGAAAACTGTATTGTTATTGGCTATAAAGATGATCTGAAAGGTTATAATCTTTGGAACCCATAAACTAAGAAGGTAGTGTATAGTTGACATGTGGTATTTAGATAAATAAAAGATGTTTTCAAATAGGAATTCCTACCAAGGGAGGAAGAACCAGATAAAATGTAGTTTGAATTGAAGGATAATGAATCAAATTCTATAGAAGAACGGGAATTTGAAGAAAAAGGGACTCATACTCGAGTATTGAGAAGATCGGTTCGAGAAAGAAGGCAATTGGAAAGGTATACTCTGCCTGATTTCCATTCAAATTTTTCTTCGTTTATTACTGATGATGATCCTAGAAATTTTAGGGAGGTAGTGGATTCAGAGGATGACAAACTCTAGAATAAGGCCATGGTTGAAGAAATGGCAGCCTTGTACAAGAATGAGTCTTTGGATCTAGTGGATTTGTCGACTAGAAGAAATTCCATTGGCAGCAAATGGGTGTTTAAGAAGAAGTTGAATGCAGAAGTCAAAGTGGAGAAATACAAAGATCGATTAGTAGCAAAAATGTATTCCTAGGTAGAGGGAATTGACTTTAGTGAAATTTGTTCTCATGTTGCCAAGTTAAATTCTATTAGATTTATTTTATTTGTTTCTTATGCTTTTGATTTTGAAGTAGCACAAATGTATGTGAAGACAACATTCCTACATGGGGATCTAGAAGAATAAATCAACATGAAGCAGACAGAAGGATTTGTAGTGAAGGGAAAGAAATATCTGGTATACAGGCTAAAAAATTCCATGTATGGGTTAAATCAATCACCAAGGATGTGGTATCAAAAATTTGATACTTATATATTGCAACATGGCTTCACAAGAAGCAAAGTCGATAACTATGTGTATTTCAAATTAGTAGGTGATTGTCTTATTTGTTTGGTCTTGTATGTGGATGATATGTTGATGGTATGTCGATGATAGGAAACAAGGAGGAAATTATACAAGATGTGAAAACTCAGTTGTCCTCCAAATTTGACATGAAATATATTGGTGCTGCAAATTTTATTTTGGGCATGGAAATTAAAAGAAATTAGACTAATGGGAAACTCTGGTTGAACCAAAGAAAATATGTTGAGTCAATATTGCGGAGGTATAATATGCAAGAATGTAAACCTGTCAAGCTCCCTATTCTTATAGGTGTAAATTTATTTTCAGATCAGTGTCAGAAGACACGGAAAGAGGAAGAGGGCATGTCTCATGTTCCATATGCTAGTGTGCTTGGTAGTTTGATGTATGCAATGGTCTGTACTAGATCAAACATTGCACGTGCAATGGGAGTTTTGAGCAGGTATATGTCAAAACCAGGGAAGGAGCATTAGGCAATAGTAAAGAGGGTTTTCAGGTATTTACATGGCACTACTAATTATGGATTGTGTTACCAAGGAAGATCGAGATTGGACAAAGTGTTGGACATACATGGAATTGTTGATTGAAACTGGGCTGGAGATATGGATCTTAGAAGATCTATAAGTGGGTATGTGTTTAACCTATTTAGAGGAGCAATCAATTGGATGAGCAAAATATAGTTTGTAGTGGCACTCTCAACTACAAAAATTGAATACATGGCAGCCACTCATGCAAGCAATATCATTTTATCAAAGACATGGATGAAGAGAAGAAGGAGTTGTTGGTGAAGGTGGACACTTTGGATAATGATGTAGATTCATTAACAAAGTATGTGAGCACTGAGAAGTTCTCTTCGTGTAGAGAATCAATGGGTATTTATGCCATATATTGTTGATCATGAAATCTTATGACTCTTGTATGCAAAGAAAACAACAAGTGGTAGAAAGTTGGGTATGTTTTATATTCTTTGTATGATTGTGGGTCCCCCTATTATGGGTTTCAGGGGAGAAGCCCCCTCAAAAAATTGGGGGTTTATTCACCAAATTTTTGGGTGGTCTTTCGCCTCTAGCGGGGGAAGTTTTTCACCTTTGGCGGTTTAGTGGTGCATGGTATTTCATCCCATGGTTTTCTGAGGTTTTAATCTAATTTAGGTCAATGGATTAGGGGGTTTTGGATTCCACGGGACCCTATATATTGTATTTTAAATAATGAAGTTGGATTATGAATAGAATTAGAGGTGTGGCTCTAAAATAGGTTGTTGGTTTTCCCGGTTGGATTTCTAGGGAAAATATCTATGCATATGTGTGATTGCAATTGTTTTATTTTATGTGTTAAGAATCTATGTGTGCATTGCATTAATGTAAAAGGTTTAAAACTTATAGGATCATGGGGAAACTCTATTAATACTTGTCATTTACCTAATCCTTGGTATTATGGTAGTGTAAATATTTAATATAAAAGGAAATGAAGATTCGTAAGTGAATAGGAACATCCATCCAACCTATGGGAAGATGAAAAAAAAGGTCATATGTTCGTATATATATTTGGATCACTTTAATACAGAAAATTAATGCATGGAGTTATTCAACTCTCAGTCTATCTGTTACCTAATCCTTGGAATTATGGTATTGTAAAAATTATTGTAAATATTTAATCTAGGATAAAATGAAGAGTCGTAGGTGAATAGGAACATCCATCCACACACAAATATATACCAACCAAGCTCTAATACCACTGATAGGCAGAGGATTGAATAACTCCACACACACACACACATATATATGTGTGTGTGTGTGTGTGTGTGTGTGTGTGTGGAGTTATTCAATCCTCTGCCTATCATTGGTATTAGAGCTTGGTTGGTATTTTTGTATAACTCCATGATCACCTACACCCACTTGTCCTTGTAGAGGTCGTCTAACATGACAGCACATGTTTCTTTCATTTTCTAAAATATTTGATTGTGGGAGTGAAACACCCAAATAATTAAGATAGCATATGATTCCCTACATGGGGGATCCACAATATCGTTACGTTGTTAGAAGGCCACACGACAACAATTGTAGGATTTCCACATTTTGTCAACTCCCCAAAAATCAACAATTGCTTACCTAATAGGAAGCCCTAAATGTAATCCCACATTTTCCAAGAAATGGTTATTGTGCAACGAATCCCATGCATTTTTCATAACTACAAGACAAAATCCTTGGAGATTCTTGATTGTTCTCATACCTTCTAAGAGAAAATTGGACTAACATACTCTCTTAATGTTTTGTCATTCTTCCCTCTCTAGATCGTTAGTAGAAGCCTCCATCCATTATCGTTTTGTGTCCATTGGAAGGTCGAGGGCTCTTGGGGTATTCAAGAAAGCCATAGATAACCAGAGTCAAAAGAAGATCTAACGCTTCATATTGGGTTCGATCTGTGCAATATATGTTTTTGTGATGGTGTGGTCTAGATGCTTCTTCAAATTTCTATGAGGGTTGAGGGACAATAATACATAGAACTAGATTTTGTAATCACGTGTAACAAAATGTTGAAGGTATTTTTCAATATCCTATATGGTTTCCATAAGAAAGAATGGAATTTTTCTATATGCTAACAACAACAATTATTTTCTATATGCTATATTAGACATTGCAAAACCATAACAATAATAATTAGAAATTTAGTGGTCTTCTATGAGGGTTGAGTGCATCTCATCAAATTTGGTGGTACTCGTCTAAGTACGAGCAGTCTGAGATAGAAGTGCTTCATCCAACAATAGTGACCCATCAATCATTGAATTGAAGGCACATCATTGAAGCAATGTTTACGAGGTCAAGTTGAACGACTTTGAGGAAGATAGAGGTTGCCAAAGCAAATATTTTTTATTGTATTACAAAGATTGTTGTTGTAGAGATTCCATTTTTTGTTTATGAAAATGCATTAAGTTATCTCAATCGTTGGTGTGGTGCTCAATGGAAAAGAGAATTACCCAAAATGGTTGAGGAATATCAAGCATACCCCAATATTCAATGATCTTTGGGATGACATTTGTGATGGTGATACCAAATATACAACAGATAAAGGGCTTTCAATATGGGTGAGTAAAGACAAGAAAGATTATGCCTTGATTTGTCTTTTGTAACTGAAGAGGTGAGTCATTATATCAGATGTATCAAAGATTCTTGGAGTGTTTTAAAGAAGTTGAAAGATCTGTATTATCACATTCATAATTGGAGCTAATTAAATTGGCGATGAATCTCTTTAACCTCAAAATTAAATACATCATGCACGACGTTGATGCTATTGGTGTAAAGATAGAAATTTCCCTCACAACCTTCATCAAGGCCCTCTACCCCACATATTCTCACTATCTTGAATCACTTCAAGCTAGTGGACAACTAAAGTCCCTCAATTTTGATTCTTTGATAGAGAAAAGTGCAAAACATGAGAAGGATTTTAGGAAGAAGACAAATCAACCTACTAGAGAGACTGTGTGCCTTAATAAAAAAAAAAGGGAATAATCAATAACATGATTCTTCAAGAAGAGAAATCAGTAAGAAAGGACATGGAAAGAAGAATTCCAGAGGCGGGGGGTAGGCACAATCAAGGTGAGATGTCTAAGATTCACTGTGTTTGTTGTGGAAAGAATGGACATGAAGCAAAGACATGTGGAATCCCATGGGAAAAGATCAAAGACAAGCAAGAAAAAAATCAATACAAAGGTAAAGCTCCTAAATCCACTCATTTTGTTGTCTCTCACTGCAATATTGCCAAAAATGAAGATTCCTTCAAAGCTTCATTTGATTCTTGGAGAGATGTTTGGTTGCTTGACACTAGTGCTACATGCCACATGGCATTTTAGAGAGATGTTTTTTAAGAATTGAATGACAATGTAAAGGGTGGAGTGTACTTTGTAGATATATCAAATCTCAAACTTGCAAGATTTGGCACCATTAGGCTCAAATTGCCTAGATTCTCAAATTTTATTTTGCATCATGTTCTTTATCTTCCTGATTTTCAGAGGAACTTGTTATTTATTGTGCACAATCGATAACAAGGCCATTACATTCACATGTTTGATGGAACAATTGAAATAAGGAGGCCTTATGATAACATGGTCATCATCACAGGATGTGAGGATGACAAATTGTTGAAGTTGAAAGGGACATCTACATGGGCACACAATTCTACATATATTTCTCACTATGATGAAGGTACATTGTCTTCTAGTCTCTTGTGGCATGCTATATTTGGGAACATCAACTATGATAGTCTTTATCTACAAAAGAAAAATGGTGTTTTTGGTTTTCCTACCATTCCAAGGAACTTGAAGCAATGTGAGGCTTGTATCCTTGGGAAACACAGTAAGCAACATTTTCANTGGCATGCTATATTTGGGAACATCAACTATGATAGTCTTTATCTACAAAAGAAAAATGGTGTTTTTGGTTTTCCTACCATTCCAAGGAACTTGAAGCAATGTGAGGCTTGTATCCTTGGGAAACACAGTAAGCAACATTTTCATCAAGAGCATGTAGAAGGATGGAATTGATACACTTTGATTTGTGTGGCCCCATGATTTTTCCATTTTCTTTCGGTAATAAATATATCACGACTTTTATTGATGACTACACCAGGATGTGTTGGGTTTACTTGTTGAAACATAAGTCTCAAGTATTTGAAAATTTTTAAAAATTTCATGTATGGATTGAAAATGAAGCACAATCTAGTATATTATCACTCTTTGTATTGATAATGGAAGGGAATATATTGGTAATGAATTTGAAAACTATCTTATTCAACATGGAATAAAAAATCAAACCATTGTTCCATACAATTCTCAGTAGAATGGTGTAGCAGAAAGAATGAATGGGACACGCTTGAACATGGTACATCCAATGTTATTTTTCTAGAATGTGAAGTTGATGTTTTGGGCTGATGCAATTTTATGTGTGGTGTATGTGAGAAATAGGAATCCATCTCATGCTCTTGGGAGCAAAACTCCTTATGAAATGTGGAATGGACACATTCCTTCGTTGATACATCTCATGGATTTTGGTTCCACGTGTTATGCCTTAATTCTAAGGAGCAAATTAACAATCTTGGTGCAAGGAGTCAAAAGTGAATCTTCTTGGGGTACTCAAATACCACCAAGTCATATTGTCTTTACGATGAGGTAAACAAAAAGTTCATTCCTTCTAGAGATGAGGTTTGTATTCAATCCATTAAGAATGACAAGACTATTGAGAGGTAGCTTGATCATCTAGATATATTCACCCATGTAAATACATATTATGAGTTTGATGATGAGATTCCACATATTGAAGGAAAGATCCCTATCTTGTATCAATCTCTAAAATCTCCTTTTGAAGTGCCATCTTCCCCTCATGAAGAAGATCCAACCACTTCATTAGAACAAGGAGTTCAATTGAATGATGTGATTGAGATGATTGAAAAGATGAACTTTGATGGGAATACAAAACCATCTCAATCAGTGGAGCAACTTAGACCATCATAGAAAGTTCCAAAGTGGCACATAATGACACTTGAAAGTGTTCATCCTAATGAAATTGGAAATACATAAACCAGAAGTTCAACAAGACAAGATGGAGGTGATGTAGATAATTCATATTCAGGTGATGTAAATGATATGGATGTTTCATTTGATTATGAATTGAATTTATCTACTAGCATTAAACCAGCTTCCTTTGAAGAAGCTACTTCTCATTATGAGTGGAAAGAAGCCATGTAGAAGGAGTATGATGCTCTCATCAAGAATGGGACATGGAAGGTGGTGGATCCTCCATTTATAAACAAACTAATTGGTTGTAGGTGGGTCTACAAGAAAAATTAACTATCATGTGGATCACTTCACAAGCATAAGTTGAGGCTTGTGGTGTGAAAGGATATGTAGAAAGAAGGCATAAACTATGAAGAGGTTTTTTCCCCACGGCAAAATGGGCTACCATTCTGCATTGTTGGCTTTGGAAACACAAAATAGGTGGAAGATTCATCACATGGATGTGAATACATCCTTCTTGAAGGAGAATGTTTACATGTCTCAACCAAAAGGATTTGTTGTGAAGGATCAAGAACATAAGTTGTGCAAGCGCATCAAGTCTTTGTATGGACTAAAACGAGCACCTTGCACCTGGTATGAAAAGTTGATTGAGCATCTTTTGAAGATCAATTTCAAACATTTTAATCTTGATTATGCAATTTTGTTTGTCAAGAAAGTTGGTAAAATTGTTGTATATCTTGTGGTGTATGTAGATGATCTTTTGATAACAAGGAACAATAAAGCATATATTGCATCCATAAAGAAAGAATTGAAGAATGGTTTTGAGATGACATACATGGTACATCTTCACTACTACTTGGGTATTGAAGTAACTTAGAATTCAAAAACTTTATTCATCTTCCAAAAGAAGTACATTGGAGAACTGTTGAACAAATTTGGCATGGCTGATTGTAATCATTTCTCTACTCCAATGGAACAAAATCAAAAGCAGGGAATGAAGGATGCAACTAAATATAGACAACTTGTGGGGATTATTATATACCTTACTACTACCGGACTACATATTTCATCTACAGTTGGGATTCTTTTCAGTTTCATACAAAAAACTTGTGAAGGACATTGGTGTGTTGCAAAGAGAGTTCTAAGGTACTTGAAAGGAACTCAAGAATTTAGGATCAAATGCTCTAAGGTGGAAAACTTCATACTAGTTGGACATGCAAATTCATTATTTGAAGGGGATAAGGAGAATGGAGTGTCTACTTCATGATACCTCATGAGTCTTGGATTAACAACTATATCTTGGAGATCATGTAAACAGTCTATTCCAACACATTCCACTATAGAGGCAGAATATGTGGTTTCTACAGAGGCAACAAAGGAGATTGTGTGGCTCGTGAAGATATTAGATGATTTGAAGGAGAAACAAGTAAATGTTACTCCAGTTTTGATTGACAGCACTTATGCAATCAAATTGGAAAAGAATCATAGATTCTGTGATCGAACCAAGCACATCAACACAAAGTACCATTTGATTCAACATCTTGTAGAGGCCAATACCATTCAATGGATACATTGTTCCATGAGTGAGCAAATTGTAGACATCTTCACCAAAGTGCTTGGAAGAGAAAAGTTTGAAAAGTTCAAAAAGATGCTTGGACTTACAAACGACCCTTCGGATTAAGGGGGGGAATGTCAGTTACCTAATCCTTGGGATTATGGTACTATAAATATTATTGCAAAAAGTTATTCTAGGAGAAAATGAAGAGTTGTAGGTGAATAGGAACATCCATCTAACCTCTAGGAAGATGAAAACCAAAGGTCATATGTTTGTATATATATTTGGATCACCTTAATACAGAAAATTAATGCATAGAGTTATTCAATCATCGGTCTGTCAATATTATTATTTATGTTGAACTCTTATTAAAATTGTGATTGAAAATAGGATCATTTTGCTACAAAATTAACTTACTCCATAGCATAATAAGGGTAGGGTTGTTGATCGCATATTAGTTTGTAGGATTTAACACTGCTAAATCCATTTGTTAAAAGGAAAAACAATTAATCTTTATAAATTTAAGACATATAATAATATTGATAGAAATAATTTATATATATATATATAGATATGTGAACCCTTCAAAAAAAAGTGAGTGATTATATATATATATATATATTTACACATTCATATTGTATATGGTTTGAACACAATTATTTTGGTTACACAATTGTAAGTTCACACATTCATATCATTTCCTTATAATGTATACATTATACGTTTTCTTAGCACTTAATGAGTTTTAATTATATGTTTCCTTACCACTTATATATTTTAAAGGGAGGTGTAATGTCTATAAACAAAAATGGTACTAGATCTATAAGTCATCGAATAGAACTATTAGAAGTCATCCGATAAAAACTATTATTACTATTGGATCACTAAATGTTTATGTTGCAAAGAGGCCCTTGAACAAGAGAAGGACCAATGGGCCTCACATAACAATATAAGTCACTTGGAAGATGTGAAAACCCTAGGATCATCCTTCTTTTTAAAATAACATAAAAATATGATATGATTTTTTTTATTGATTTTATTTTGTAAAAATAAATTTAAAAGTTATTATAATTAATTTTAAAAAACTAAAGTATTTTATAAAATATTTTATTTTGAAATGAGTTAATAAATGGATAGACTCAATTTATTTTGTAATGAGTTAATAAGTAGATATACTCAATTTATTTTGTAATGAATTAATAAGTAGATATATTAGTTTAATATGTTTTGTCAAGTTTTATTTTGTAATGAGTTAATAAATAGATATACTCAATTTATTTTGTAATGAGTTAATAAGTAGATATACTCAATTTATTTTGTAATGAATTAATAAGTAGATATATTAGTTTAATATGTTTTGTCAATTTTTTTTATTTAATTTTTTTTTTTTAAATATTGATGTTTTAAATTATTTTAAAATGAAATAAAAATTTTAAAAGTAAAATTTCATAATCAAAATTTAAAGTGAAACTATAACTTTTAATAAATTCCTACTAAATTTAGAAAAAAATTCTTAAAAAAAAATAAAAAATTTCTAATTCTTAATTTACTACATTTATTTTAAATATAACACAAATAAAAAGATACATTACATTTTCCTAAAAACCGTAAAAAACAAAAATAACAAAGTCATCAACAACATTGTCAAGAATATTACTTAAAAAAAACTTTTATTAATTTATTAAAAAACTAAATTATAACAAACGAATGTCATAACATCAAAAGCGACAAGCATTGAATCACCAGGATGGGAAGGCGATGGTGGAAGGCGGGCGATTTTGGCGCCCTAGGCATTTTTTGAATGGGCTCTGAACCTGCAACTCCAGAGACTGCAATCTGACCAGATGTCTCTCTGAATCTCTTCAACAGAGGTTTCCTACGTTCCATTTCATCCGGTTGCAGCTTTCTCACGCTCCTTTTCCATAAGACCTTTACCCAGGCGACTCTTGAATGGTATCTTCCGACCTTTCTCGGTTTTCCATATTTTCTAGCTTTTTGTCCCCTTCGCTTGCTGGGTGGTCGACATAGATTATCGGACTGCTTTTTTCTCTGGCTCACCTGCTTCTACACTTGTCATTTTCCCCTGTCCTAACCTGACTAACAACAGGTGCAGAGTGAATCACGTTTTGCCTTATCTGACTGTTTCCCCTTCATCTGCGCTGGATCTCTCAGTCACCACACCTACTAAGCTCTCTCTCCTTGATTTCGTCCCCCATACTTGATGCTTTGACTTGGTTTTAGAACCAATGGAACATTCTTTATCTCCTGAGAACCCGGGGGACCCTTGGGACCACCCAGAAGTCCTGGCATCTATTGATGAACTCTGCTCAAAACACTTCCATTC
>SNQJ01S0010794.1:294857-317621 GCA_010110895.2 Picea sitchensis | reverse complement strand
GTGAAGTGTTACAACCTTAGGGGTGCACATACTCCACGTGTCTTGGGCGGATTTTGTGGAATATGACAGACAAATTTAAGAGGAAGGTGGTTGGAAGGAAACAAGGAGAAGTTGGACCATTGGAACCTACCAGTGTCCAACTCTTCTTGGGAAAAGAAAGAAACAGTTGGAAGCTAGTTCAGAATGGGGATCGTCGTAACTGCCCAGTGTCTAACTCATCTTGGAGGAAAGAAAACAAGAAATGGTTCACATGGAAAAGGAGCAAGAAAAAGGAAACAAGAAGGGGGCGTCGAGGGGGAGAAACGAGAGAGCATAAAAATGGACGCATTTTTTGAAGGCATGCTGTGGAACAATGAGCACACATCCTGTCATTTAGCTTGAAGGAAAATTGTACGAGATTGGTTGAAATGTAATGAGACTCGGGAGGACCAAATTTTATGTTCGATTAATAAAGAATTTTTCAATCCCTGTAATTGGTGTTGTCTCTTGTTTCCATTTCCCTGTAAATGTAATTTCTCTTGGCACTATTTATTAAGTTGTTAAATTTTATGTTACACTATTAGATTTTAGTTATGCACTCTGTGAACAAAAACTTGACTCTATAATTAATTGTGTACAAGATCAAATATTTATGCATCATTTATAAAAGATTATTTATATTATATTATATTATATTAAAACTCTAATTTAGAAAAAAAATTCATAAAAAATGTTTTATTTTATTATATATATATATAAAAATTAAAAATCTTTCACCGCATAAACTTAATACATATATTACAAAAAAATTATTTATTGTGTTTTCATTTTCCTACCTATATTGTTGAGTACATGGTGGTGAAGATTTTTTTGTTTTCAGTGACTTCCCATATTTGTTTTCAAAAATTCTATTCCTCTATTTTCTCTTTCTTTACAGTGTTGTGAAGACATGTAAGAAAAAATGATTAAAGGTATCAATTCATTCACTGCGTTAGTCAATATTATGTAATGTCCACTTAATCAAGTTTTACTAAATCAAACAATTAATTGTTTTTCTAATAAAACTATAAAAAACAACATTAGTTAACTATTTTAATCACGATGCATTTTATATTAAATGTTTTTGATTCAATCTCCAAGGCACCAAAAGACAAGATGCTCCTTCCACATCTCGAACCTCCTCTTTACCAAGCGGTTGGTCAAAATGTTGACCTCTNACAACATTAGTTAACTATTTTAATCACGATGCATTTTATATTAAATGTTTTTGATTCAATCTCCAAGGCACCAAAAGACAAGATGCTCCTTCCACATCTCGAACCTCCTCTTTACCAAGCGGTTGGTCAAAATGTTGACCTCTTGCAAACTTGAAGATACATGGCACTACTCTTTATCCTCCATTTGGAATCTTCCCACTCCAATATTTGTCCCTTTTCCCTATCTAAATCCTTCAATGTTTATTAGGATTATTGGAGGCGAACCAGAAACTAGGACCTTTAGATCCTCGTAGTCCCTCCCTGAGACCTTTTCCTGGCTGCAGGCACCTGCCTTCCTAGCTATCCTATAAGCGACTCATATGACTCCAGTGCTTGTTTCCGTCTTGGTCTTTGAATACGCTGTTTTTCTTTGTTCTCGGACCAACTCTCTCAGTTTCGTTTCTTGTCTTCTAGTCTTGATAGGATCTGGTTTTTTCAATGTGGTTCATTTCGGACTGTCTGCCACAGTCTCGTTCTTGTCTTCTAATCCTGACAGGGATTGGTCCTTTGTTTCTAAACCCGTGTTCCACTGACCGATCAAGTTTTCTTCAGCCTTTTTCGCCCCCTTTTCGCAGCCCGCTTTTTCCCTTTCGTTTTGCTTAGTTTTGTTCAGTGGGCCTGGAGTGGTCCCCTAGATTTTTAAAAAATGGACCCTCTGTCCAATAATCTAATGCACCCTGCAAACGAACTCATTTAGAAACAGGTGGGACTTTTCGATAAAATAAACTCCCTGGAAAAAAGGATTCCGAAGCTTCCCTCCAAGCCTTTTACAAACTGCCTTTCCGTTCCCGATGAGTCCCCTGCTGGGATAGGCCACCCTCCTCTGACAAGAGCTCCTATTCCGAGAGCTTCACCTGCTACTGACAGGCCCCTCCCTATCTCCACTTCCTTCTTACCTCCTAACTATCCTAGTCGACTTACCCCTCCGGATGCTTTTAAAATCCCTCCTTCCCCTCACCGAGCTGCCTCTTATGGTTGCAAAGAGTGGAAAGAAAACAAAAGATCCAAGCGATTAGTGCTGGGCGACGGAGTGGGCCTAGATAAACTTTGTAAGATGTCCATCTGTGCACTGGTTGGTCGTATTTCCTATAAAAGTTTGAGCTCACAACCTCTGGAGGATTGGATAAAGCTCAAGTGGTTTCCGATCCTTGGCTACTGCCCGGACGTCCTGTATCTAAAAAAAGGTTGGCTCTGCTTCTCCTGCAGATCTCCCGAAGACGCTTCACTATTACTGTCTTCCTTATGGGTCTTTGGAGGAAGCATCCTCATGCTCAAACGCTGGCGTATGGCTTTCAACCCAGACACCGACTACTTCCAGCACAAACATCTGTGGGTGTTGCTCCCGGGTCTTCCACTCCACCTCTGGAATGATGAAGCCATTAGAGCTATTGGTGACTCCCTGGGCAAGTTCATAGATTTTGACACTCAATCTCTCACGAGATCTTCGAGGAAAATGGGTAGGGTACTGGTCGAGATGGACATAACTGCTGGTCTGCCGGAAACTCTAGAGATCGAATGGCGAGGGAGGAAACTTCTACAGAACCTGGACTATCTTGGACTCCCGTTCTGATGCAACCGGTGCCGCGAGACTGGCCATCTTCACTGAACGTGTCCTGGTAAGTCCTGGATCAACCCCTCTGATGATGTCGACCTGCTCTTAAACCCCCCTGCCTTTATGGCTGCTGACCCTTCCCTTGCTTTCTTGGACACCCCCCCTGATCCTCCCTCCCCGCCCTTACCTGGTCAACCTGATTCTTTGACGTCTAAGATTTTTCAACTATGCCCCTCTCTTTTTAATTCACTCACCGCTTCTGAAAAGGAAACCGTTAATCGCTCCCGCTGGTCCTCTTCCTCCTCCCTCCCTAAGCCTCCCCTTTCAGAAGCTGAGTTTCCACAGCCTACCTCTCCCCTGATTCCATCTCTTAACAACTCCCTTCTTACCACCTTTGATCCTACCCACCTTCACCCTTTGCCCCCACTCCCACCTTCGCTGCCGACCTTTCAGACCTGTCCCTCTATCACTCCCTTAGACCCGGAAGACCCATCAGCGTTACTCCCTGGTTACAGACAGCCGGATGAAGATGAGGACTCCCTCTTGGCAGCGCTGAGCTCCTTGACTTCCGCTCAGTTTCTCCCAGATAGTGCCACCCAGTTACCAGTTTTTCGGGGAAAAGAGCTCATCGCTCCCTCCACAGAAGCGGGTACATATTCATCACACCATACTGAAACTCTCGACAAATCCTTCGCATGGTCGCAAGGTATAGGTGTTGAGCTCTCCCCTCTCCAGAGGAGAAGTGCTAGGAAGAAGAAGGATTGCTCAAGCACTCAACATGCAGTCCCGGTCGTCTCAACACAAGATGGAAAGGCCCTTAGAGCTATGAAGGTCATAGCTCGATCCAAGTAATGATAGTGCTCTCTCTTAACGTACGAGGGATCGGAGGCACCCTCAAGGCTGCCTCCTTCCGAATACTACTAGAGAACTCCAAACCTGATGTCATTTTTCTTCAAGAAACCCTCGCGACTGATCAAATTTCCAGAGATTTCTTGCACCTTTTTCGCCCTCTTTGGGTCTCAGCGGTGTTAAACTCCATTGGCAACTCCGGTGGCATGCTGGTGGCCTGGGATCCAGGTATTTTCGATTTAAAGCCCTTCATGACCTATGGAGGCATTTTGTTGATAGGTAGATGCTTTGCTACCAACCAGGAGCTGGTGCTTTTAAATGTCTACGGCCCCTGCTAAGACAGACCCCAATTCTGGACTCACCTTGCAAACAACGACATCCTCTCCATTCCAAACCTCATACTGGGCGACGATCTCAACATCACTCTATCAACTGATGAACATTGGGGAGGATCTCCCTTGTCTGGTTCAGGTGAAAAACTCTACAGAGACCTCTTTATGACCAAGAACCTCATCGATATATTGCCGGCCAGACTTGTTCCTACCTGGCGAAACGGGAGAAGCGACTCTGAGGCCATTGCCAGACGACTCGATCGCTTCTTAATCTCCGATGGATTCTTCTCTTCCACAGGTTTCCCAACCTCGTGGGTCGAGCTTCCTTTCTTCTCTGACCATGCTCCCATCCTCCTCAAATTGAACCTCCCCCTTCGGCTCAAGGCTTTTCCCTTCAAATTCAATCATCACTGGCTCTCCTCCGCAGATTACTCTGCTCTGGTACATTTTGTCTGGACAGATCCGTGTTTCCAGAAAGAAGAAAACCCACAATTGAGAATCGTTTGGAAATTGAAAGCTCTAAAAGCGCACTCAAAATCCTGGAGTAAAGATAAGAAGGCAACGAAGGAGACCAAACTGATTAAGCTGGAGACTAAGATCACACATCTCATCTTAACATCAACCTCTGCCGCCTTGTCGTTGGAGGACTCTGTTACTCTAAAGGCGCTAGAGAAAAGTAGAGATGACCTTTTGCGTGAAGAAGAAAAATGCTGGAGGCTTCGCAGCCGTGCGACCTGGCTCAAATGGGGAGACTCTAATTCAAAATTTTTCCACAGAGTGGCTAGCCACAATAGGAACAAAAAATTAATCTGGTCTATTGAAAGTGAAAGTGATGGGACTCTCCATGGACAGGAGGCAATCAAAGCCGAGGCTGCCTCTCACTTCGAACACCTATTAAAAGCTAGAAGTTTCCACAATCTACCTGGAAAATGTTCTACTGCCAGTCTTTTCTCAAAATTGGTTACAACTGTTGAAGCCACTGATCTTTACAAACCCGTCACACTACCAGAGCTAAAGAAAATTTTGTTACTTTTCAAAAAGGAGAGGAGTCTAGGGCCCAATGGCTGGACGACATAATTCTTCACCTTCTTTTTCGATCTCGTTGGATCGGATCTCCTCCAGATGGTGGAGGACTCTCGCATCAAAGGTAAAATTTCTAGAAGCCTTAACTTCACCTTCCTGGTTTTAATTCCTAAAGAAAACAATTCGATTTCCTTCAATGACTTCAGACCGATCTCCTTATGCAACCTCGTCTACAAGGTAATATCCAAAGTTATCTCCAACCGGATTAAGCCGTTTCTGGAAAGGAGTCTCTCAGTTGAACAACTTGGTTTTTTAAAGGGTAGAAGAATTCAAGATGCCATCGGTGTAGCCCATGAGTGCATTCACAGCATCAAACAGAAAAATCAAAAGGTGCTGGTCATGAAAGTAGATCTCAAAAAAGCTTTTGATAACATTGATTAGGATTTTCTGAGACTAATCCTACACACAGTAGGCTTTGGTGACAAGTTCACTGACTGGATTATGTCCTGTGTCACTAGTGCTAACTTCGCAGTGCTGATTAATGGGGAGGCGAATAGATTTTTTAAAAGTGAAAGGGGGCTCCGTCAGGGATGCCCACTATCTCCTTACCTCTTTATCTTAATTATGGAAGGCCTTAGCCTTCTCCTCTCTAAAAGCCTCTCCGAGCACCGCATCACTGGTATAAAGGCTTCAAATCTCATCAAGATCGTTCACCTCATGTTTGTTGACGATATTCTTCTATTGTCAAAAGCTGATTTAGAGGAGTGGTTTGCGATTCTGGACATACTACAACTCTTCTGTTCTGTATCGGGTCTGTCCATTAATCGCTCAAAGTCCACTGTCCACTATTGGGGTTTATCTGAGACTGAGCTCTCTTTCCTTAAAGACTCCATCCTCTTCTCCTTTTTTGACTTGAAAAAAGGCTTCAGGTACCTTGGTTACCAGTTGAAGCCGGGAGCCTCCTCCTTTAATGATTGGAGTTGGCTAGTGGCAACCTTTGAAAGGAGAATAGGCTTTTGGTGTAATAAATGGCTGTCCCTGGGTGGATGACTTATCCTGGTCAAATCGGTGTTAGAAAGTCTGGCGGTTTATTGGATGACCCTGGAATGGATCCCCAACAAGATCATTTTTCTGCTTCGCAGACTCTCCTTCAATTTCCTGTGGAATGACCTTGCAGGGAAGCACCGCTTCCACCTTTGCAGCTGGCAGACTCTTTCTAGACCTAAAAGGTCAGGGGGGTGGGGACTCAAGAACCTATCTATCTTCAACACAGCCCTACTGGCTAGTTCTTTCTGGAGAGCGGTCACGCTTGACAGCATTTGGCACCGAGTCATCATGGATAAGTATCTAGGCTCCTTGCCCCTCCCTCTTTGGCTACGAAAGACACATTTACTATAGAAGAGGGCTTCACCCTTTTGGAGGGGTCTGGTTTCCTCCTCTCAGGTGGTTTCCTCCTCTTAGGATCGGGTTTTGAGATCAAACTCAACAGAGATAAAATCCTCGGTTTGGATGACCACTCGATTCTCTCTCTGCCTCTCAAATCATAGCTTGTTTCTTTTAATTACTGTTCCCTGGCACAGATGAAGGTGGCAACCCACACCTTCCCTCTCCCGGACCATTGGCTACAAAGCAACGACCTTCCTCTTATCGGGCCTTTGGCCTTGGAATGGGATTCTTACACGATAGCATTAAAACGTGCCGGTATCTCCCTCACCGACGCACGAGACTCCCTCATCTGGGCCGAGGGTGATGCCTCTGGCATAGTCTTTGTCAAAAACGTCTACGCGGCTCTCCTGCCAGCATTGGACGTCGATGCAAATCCTCCGTGGCTCCTTCAGATGTGGAAATGGCTGCTCCCTCTTAAACACAAACTTTTTATCTGGCTTTGTGCCAATGAAAAAGCTCTCACCTGGGAGGTGCTCCGTAAGAAAGGCTGGCAGGGTCCCGGGTTATGTTCTCTTTGCTACCGAGCCTCCGAGGACATCCATCACTTACTGATACATTGTAATTTTTCAAAAGAAGTCTGGAACCGCTTATTACATCACTTCTCCCTTTCCTTCTCCTGGACCAGCGCCACCATCTCAAAGTGCTTCTCTTCTTGGTATTCTGAAAAAGCTGCACCGCTTTGACTGGCTGCCTATGTTTGCTGGCAGATCTGGACAGAACGCAACAAGGTCATTTTTGAGGACGCCTCACCTTCCCCCCATGCAGTTTTTCACAGAATTCTGGCTACCTTCCATTGGCAACTGTCTACTGTTAAGGCCCTCCCTTACAAAGCTGTGGAGTTTAATTTGACTGAAGGTTACACCGTGGCTTGTTTTGACGGTGCGACACAGTCTTCCGAATTATGCTGTGGGGTTGGAGGCACCTTCAAAACCCATCCATCGAGGACCACAAAGTGGTTCATTAATTGTGGTGCGGGTACAAACACCAAAACCGAGCTCATGGGCTTCTCTCACTCATTCTACCTTTTGGTCCTTAAACCACCTCCATGTTCTCGGAGACTTGAGAGTTATTATAGACTAGATCAATCGTAATTGTAATCTCCAATCCATCCATGTTGAAGGCTGGAAGCAAAAAACGCAGCAGCTGTCCAAACTCTTCACCGATATCAACTTCCACCATATCCCCAGATCGCACAATACCGAGGCAGATGCTCTCTCCAAGAGGGCTCTAAGCGAAGTGGTTGGGAGACTCTCGATCTATCACTGCGATAGAGGACAGGAGAGCCCTATCTCCTCTATCAATATCTTCGAATTATAATGTTTATTTCGGTTTGCTTGAGGACAACATTGTAAGCCGTGGAGGTAGTTGATCGGTTTTTGATTTCTTATGGAGGCGAATCAAGGTGTTAGCAAAATTGCTAGCCGTGAAAGTAATGGATCGGATATAGATCACTATCAATCCCTTGGAAGCACTGTGTTTTTTGAATGTACTGGTTCTATCCTGGTTATTGCACTGAACAAGCTTACTCAGCTTGCTGCTGCGCATTGTAAATGAATTTGTACCTTTTATAAATTTGAGAAATTTTTCTTGGGAAAAAAATCCTTTGAAGTTACCTTTTCTTCTTCAGAGAAAACATTAAACAAATAATGTTTGTATATGATTTGGAGCTCAATATCTTCAAACCTAACTGAGAGTTTAGGTATGTTTTCTTTGCCCAAACCATGATAGACCCTTTAATTCTCTTGAGATTTCTAGAGAATTTATACATAGATGACCCTTGGAGAACACAATTAAAATGTCTTCATTAATGTATAACTAAATTAATAAATTCATCAATTCATCATTAAAGATTATAATTAATTTGTTTAATCAATTTATCATGGAATATTATAATTATTTTGTTTAATTAAAGTCAACTTTGAACACTTAAGATATATAGGAGGTATGGATTATTGATCTTAAAATCGCAAATTTTTTTTTTTTAACCTATCTACACTTTCCCTTTTGCCAATTTTTTTTTTCATTGTGAGTGTTTACTTACTTGCCCTCCCCCTCTCCTCATTTAAAGCAAAAGATAATAAAAATATCAATATTCAACTATATTGTTTTTATTTTAGCACTTTGAGTTCCTACTAGTGTTCCAACAAATTCCAACAACACATTTCCTTTGGTTCCAATACTTGTACTAGTCTCGACTTCCCTTTGCCTGGTTCTAGATCAAATTCAAGGGGTGGATCCAATTGAAATAGTAGGCCTATATATCATTGATAGCTACATCATTGAGAGGCCTATGCATCAACCTATATAACGACTACATTTACTCTCAATACATCAAGCTTAAAAGAAGGATATACTAGTCCTAGCTATTTAGGCCTACGGATCTATAATGACTCCATTTACCTAGGGTACATCAAGCTTGAAAGAAAGAAGAAGATAGTAGTAAAGGGCTTTATAACTAAGAGGCAAAGTAGGGGTGTGAGGTCTTTTAGGGGGAGAATCAATTCATACCAATACCCATATTTTAGCAACCATGAACCACATGGAAGGCCTTCTTTCTTAGCGTTAGTTCCAACTTAGATATTAATGTCTACAAAAGCTCGAAGTTGACTCATAGAACTACAAAGAACACAATATATAAAAACTACAAGGGGAAGGTGAAAGCACATCCCAAGTAATACCTAATTCTGGCAATTGAAGGGATGCCTAATCGTGTAGCAAAATTCTCCTCAATTATCGAAATCTAACGATATAGAAAGTCAACGTTTTCGTCAATTCAAAACTTTGATTTAATTTTTGACAATACATATTGATTCAAAATTGGTCAAAACTCATAGAAACATCATCACACCATGCACCAAACTTGAATTGTGATAAAACTCTCCTTATAACTATTTTTTTATTATCAAATTCTTATTAAATTTGTGTGGAAAAAAAGTCATTTTAATAGAAAATTAACTTACTACGTGTTATCCCAAATGCCCTTTTAAAAGTTGAATACATCAAATAAATTATGTTTTAAAATTGTTTCTAAAATGATAAAAACATAATCATTTTAATAAAAATAGTATTTAAATTTAAAGTTATTTTAAAAATATCCTTCATAATGTTTAAACTCTTTTAAAATGATTTGTCTTTATATTATGATTTGGTCACAATCATATGATTTGTCTTTATATTATGATTTGGTCACAATCATATAACAATAGATCTAATTTTTATTGATAAAATCTCAACCTATAACAACATCATTTCATATTATTGTTTTGTTGCAATCATATAACAATAGATCTAATTTTTACCCATAAAATCAACATATATAACAAAAGTATCATTTAATATTATTGTTTTGTTGCAATCATATAACAATAGATCTAATTTTTGCCCATAAAATATCAATAAATAAATAAATAAATAAATAAATAAATAAATAAATAAATAAATAAATAAATAAATAGAAATAAATATATATATATATATATATATATATATATATATATATATATATATATATATATATATATATATGCTAGTAATAAAATAAAATAGATAAAAGATAAATATAAAGGTAGATCTGAAGATTTTTGATAAAATATCATCATGTATCAACATCTAAAATAAAAGATCTAATTTTTTTTGATAAAATATCATCATGTATCAACATCTTTTTACAAAACATAAAACATTTGAAATAAATAAATTGATTGAAATTCACTTTTCTTTTAAAAGAACCAGGTCAAAAGCCTCCAGTCCCACTTATTATAAATCTTCTTGATAATGACAAGGAGTGGAATCTATGATGTTACCTGATAAGATGATGACACATGGAATTTTTTCGCGAATGAGACAACGCTCTGGTTAGGGTTTCGTCTCTGTTCGCCTTAGCTTCCTTCCATGGCCGCTCTAGGAGGAGGGGAGTCGCCGCCCCCTCCTTCTCCTGCTTCTTCCTTTTGCAAGCTTCTAGCCGCCCAAGGTAAGAAGCTCCCCCCTGCGGATCCCCCTAGCTTCGTCAAGAAGCTCGATTCAATACCTGAAATTGATCTACCCCCGGACCATCCAATGAGGGTAGCAGTTTCCCTGTCAGAACGAGGACTGGTTAGACAATTCATGGGGCTCTGGCCGTCAGCCCGAACCACGGACAACTGGATCCAAAGGAATTGGAGACCACTGATAAAAAATATTGTAACCTGCTATGCGGTGGGAAGAGGATTCTTCATCTTTGAATTCATTTCTCAAGAAGATAGGGATCTCATCTTCAGGAATGGGTCGTACTTTATGGGCACTCAAGGGATTTATCTGAATCGCTGGACTCCTAGCTTCGATCTAGCTCTAGAAGTTCCCAAGGATGTTCCAGTCTGGGTTAGGCTACCTAATCTACCAATCCACTGCTGGAACCCCTCCTCGCTTCAAGTAATCGGTAATGGGTTGGGACAATACATTGACAGAGCAGACCCTAGAGACTAATACTCATGCGCACGAATCTGCGTGGAAGTCGATCTGGAGGAGGGACTTCTTGAAGTGATCAAACTCAAGGTCGGTGACTGGTAGCATTACCAGAAGCTGGACTACGAACAACTCCTGTTCAAATGCAGGGGATGTCATGAATATAGACATTTCCAGAGGAACTGCCCTAAAAACCCAAACATGGAGAAAGAAAGTGGAGAAGGTTGGCAACAACCAAGAAAAGGAAGATCCAACTCCAAAACTAAAGGCCCAAGGAATGAAAATACAACCCCCACACAACCCAGGGACCCAGGAAATAAATCAGACACAAGGGCAGAGAACACCTACAGAATGCTGACTTAGGAACCTGCAGAGAAAACAACAGAAGAAAACACACAGGAGGAATCCCCAACCGAAGATACGTGTGAAAATCCAACCCCTGAAGTCAGAGAAGCCCACTTGCCGGCATAAGAAGAAGAGTAATGCAAATCCCCCCCAAGAAAGGACACAAGACTAGACATAGAGGAAGGTGAGGTCTCGTCAGATAGCGAGTACAAAGGTGCAAGTGATGCCTTGGCCACACCAAAGAAAATAGGAAGAGGTAGGAAATCTAAGAAGGAAGAAAGAGACAAAGAAACCTACAAAAATGTCCTAAATGGATCGCAACCAACAATCAGACAAATACTCAATGTCAGATAGACAAGGAAACACTCCAAGGCCTCCTAAGGAGGCCATTCATCCCCCCCAAGGTAATTAATGAAACTAACTTCTTGGAATTGCAGGGGATTCAGAAGCAAAAGGAAAGAAGAAGCACTTAAGGACATCATAAGAGCCTCAAAATCATATATCCTACTCCTCTAGGAGACCAAGATGGACAACCAAAACTTACTCAAATCAACAACTATACTATGGAGAATAAGCCAAGGAATAGTAGAAAGCGCAAGAGGTGCCTCAGGCAGGTTAGGCACCCTATGAAACACTATGACGTTCGATCTGATCAACTATGAAATGAGCATGCATTGGATCCACACCAAAATCCTTCACAAGGCAATGGGTCGATTGGTAAGTCTCTTCAATATCTATGTACCACACCTGTTAACGGAAAAAAGAAAGTGTTGGGAGACCCTAAAAGACTATTTATCGCAAAATGATCTAGACAATATCATTATTGGGGGGGATCTAAATGTGACACTAGTTCTAGTTGAAAAAAAAGGTGGCTCCATTGTGCGAGACCCAACAAGAGAGTGGGTGGAAGATCTAATTTCAGATTGGGATCTAGAAGATATCAAGCCTACTAAAGGCAAATACACGTGGACAAACAAAAGGATAGGACCAGGGCATATAACAGCCAGGCTGGATAGATTCCTCGTTCAAAGCTCCTTCTTGCTTCTGGTCCTCACTCCCACCTCTTCGATCCTTCCTCATAGTGTGTCAGATCATAAGCCCACCCTCTTAGAAATTTCGTGTGACATCAACCATGGGCCCATACCTTTCAGATTTACCCCAACTTGGCCCCAAGACAAAGACTTCCTAAAGCTAGTGACCAAAGTCTGGAATGGCACAGTAAGAGGCTCAACCTTCTATGTGTGGGAAGAAAAAATCAGAAGATTAAAGACAACGCTAAAAACTTGGGCAAAAGGTCAGGCAAATCCAATTAAAACTCGTCAAGAAGCCCAAAAGCAACTAGGGAACCACCAACTGGAAATGGAAAATCAGGAGATCACCCAAGAATGCTTGCAACAAGAAGACCATCTACAAAGGCAATGGCACAAGGCTTGCCGTGAGGAAGAAAATTATTAGAGATAGAAATCCAGAAGCCTTTGGCTGGAAGCAGGAGATAGAAACACGAGCTACTTCCACAAGCAAGCTGAGGCAAGGAAGCAATTTAAAATAATAATAGAAATTCAAGTTCAAAATCAAACAATCACGGATCTGGAAGGCATTAAAGCAGCGACAACTGAAGCCTTCAAAGAACTCTATACTGAAATGCAAAGGACTAATATAGACCCCAAAGACTACCCTCTCTCCCTTATCCCAAAACTCATCAAGGAAGACATCAACAACAACCTAACTAAGGAAGTTACTCAACAAGAAATAAAGGAGGCACTGGACCAAATGAATCCTGACAAAGACCCAGGCCCAGATGGCTTCACAACAAGATTCTACCAGCAAAGCTGGGATATAATAAAATCAGATCTAACGAAGCTGATCCAGAAATCTCAAACTTGCAGCAAAGTAGGAGGTGGAACGAATTCGGCCTTCCTGGTGTTGATTCCGAAAGAAAAAGGAGCAATCAACTTCGATAGATTTCGACCAATCTCCCTTTGCAATACAAGCTATAAAATCCTCACAAAAATAATATCCAACAAAATCAAAAAAATTCTTCCTATAATCATCCCCGAAAACCAAGGAGGATTCATCAAAGGCAGACACATAGTAGATAACATCATCCTAGTGCAAGAAGCCCTGCACTCAAGCATCCGGAGGAAAGACAAAGGTATGATAATAAAACTTGATCTCACCAATGCTTTTGATAGAGTAAGACATAATTTTTTATTTAAAGTCATGGAAAATTTTGGGTTCGCCCCAGCTTTTGTAAACTGGATCAAAGCGTGTATCGGGTCACCTTGGATAGCCCCTCTTGTGAATGGGAGGGTAACTAAGTTCTTTCAATCTTCCAGAGGACTCCGACAAGGCTGCCCCCTCTCTCCCCTCCTCTATGCAATTCAAGCCTCAGTACTGAGCTTCCAACTAGAGCATGGCTAGAATCACAACAATCTCCATGGTTTGAGAATAGCGCCAGGGGTAAAGGACATAAATCATGCCCAATTTGCAGACGACACTCTACTAATGGGAGGTGCGAGCTTACAAACATCAAGGAAATTCAAGAATGAATTAGCGACTTACATAGAAATCTCGGGAAGTGTCATAAGCCCTAGTAAAAGCAAGATCTATGGTTGGAATATAACGCCAAATGAAATGTTGGAGATCGCCAGGGTACTTGGAATGGAAGGCTGTACCAAATGGGATGCCTTTAAATACCTGGGAGTCCCAATCTTCAACTCCACCCCAATAACCTCACACTGGAATTTGACGATTGATAAGATAAAGAACAAGATAACTTCCTAGGGAGCGAGCTGGTTAAATCTGGCAGGTAAAGTGGTCCTAATCAAGGCCATCCTTGCCAGCATTCCAATCTATCAAATCTCTTTGCTTCTGGCCCCTGCCTCCATAATACAAAAAATTGAAGCAATGTTCAGAAGGTTCCTATGGGAAGGTGGGAAACAGTCAGGGAGAAAGCTGCATCTAATAAGCTGGGAAAAAATCTCTAAACCAATCCTGGAAGGCGGTCTCAACTTCAAAAATGCACATGTTCAAAATCTGGCGCTAGGGGAAAAGATGCTTTGGAACCTAACCACCGGGAAGCCAACGTGGAGTAAAAAAGCGTTATGGAAAAAGTACTTTAGGGGTCCAAGGGAAAGATGTATAGAGAGCTCAATTCTGGAGAAAAGAGGCTCCCCAATCTTCTCGCTCTGTCAGAAGACTATGCCCCATTTCAGACCTCATCTCACTTGGGTGCCAGGCAATGGGAAACAAATCAATATTTGGCAGGACTCAATCATGGGAGATCCTCCCATTGGGTTGAGATAGGATCTAGATCGACTCAAAGAATGGATGGTCACTCAAAATTAAAACATTCTTTGGGACATCTCAATTTGGGGGAACGATGAGCACAATATGTGGCTAAGGTGGGGAATTGCTAACAACCCCCCTGATTTAGAAGAGGACTGGAATGCCTTGAAGCTCTACCTCCAAGGGAAATCCCCACTCAAAAAAAGGGGAAAAGATAAACGAGGTTGGGGAACGAGCTCAGGGACATACACCACTGCAGCAGGGTATCAGCTCACAAACTCCTACCCCAATGTCCCTCCAAACCTAGCAATTTGGAAAGCAATTTGGACCTCCAAGTCCATCCTAAAGATTGACATGTTTATTTGGAATCTAGCTCACAGAAGCATTCTAACGGGAGAAAACCTAAGAAGAAGGGGTTGGGAAGGCCCCAATAGATGCCTGCTCTGTCTTTAAGCAGAAGAAACCACAAACCATCCTCTACTAAACTGTTCCTACTCCAAAGAAGTCTGGCAGTTGGCTTTGGGACTGCAAAGTGCCGTCATCACACCCCAAGATACGAGCAACCTTCTCCAAAATTGGGATTCCTTCTGCCCTTTTCAGACTGAGAAAAAAGGCCAAATATCCACTATGTGGAGAGTCCTCCCCAAATTCATCCTCTAGAAAATATGGCTAGAGCGAAACAATAGAATTTTCAGGGAACTCAAAAGAAGTCCAGCCCAAGTTGCAACCAATATACAGGCCTATTTTGGCGAAAGCGCTCCCTACTTCTGCCAAACAAAAAATTCTAGCGTGTTAGAGTTGGAAGAGGAACAATGGTTGGCACAGTTTAAAATTCAATACTAGGGGGGAAAAAAGGACAACAAATCTGGCCAAGAAGCCTAGGAAACACAAAAGGAGAAACACGATTTTGAAGACTGGAAGACAAAGGAAAAGAAACATATTTTGTCCTTTGACGGGGCCTCCAAAGGGAACCCAGGCTTGGTAGGTGGAGGAGGGATTCTAGAAAGCCCCACCGGATCAATGAAGCTAAACTTTGCCTGGGGGATTGGAACTGAAACTAACAACAGAGTAGAAGCCCTAGCCCTCTAGCAAGGGCTCATTCAAGCAATTAGTCATAGTGTTCAAGATCTGGTAATAATTGGGGACTCCCGGATAGTAATCAAAGCCTTAATCCACCAAAGCAAACTCAAAAATGCAAAACTCAGTAACATCTTGGAGAAAATCCAACTCCTCCTTGGGAATTTCCGGTCTTATAAGCTTTACCATGTCTTACGAAACCCAAACGAGCAAGCATATGCTGAGGCCAATAAAGGAGTCCTCTTGACTGTTGGAACCATGCAACTTAATGGAACAATGTCCACAATGGATCTGCCATGACTCTAGGGAGAAATCCCATAAAAAAAGTAAAGTCATGAGCTGGAAAGGGAAAGGAAGCATGAAATAAGGATTTGAGTAATTCCAAAGCACAACAAGACAAAGGTGCTACAGGACAACACAAGTGGACAGAAGGTACAACCCAGTGCATCATTCGGTCATTGATTTTCTCTGGGGAGGAGACATAGCAACAAGTCACCCATCCCCTTCAGATCACGCGAATCGTTTAGGGGATTCAACTTGGGAGGAGATCGAGCTTAAATCAGGGAGAGGAACCCAACCCTCCATACCAACCTCATGCAGAGACAACCAAGAAGGAATTCAGCCCAGCTATGAGAGGATCGAGCGCAACAGCAGGTCGCAAGGAGAAGAGAAGAAGTCACTGAAGATGGCTTCCATCTCGGGAAGCAAGCCAAGCACAGAAGAAAGGCTGAACGCAATGGACGTCACTCTGGAAAATTTAAAGCAAATGCTGAACTACCAGTTGGACTTTCTTCAAAATCTGGACATAGACGCAGGAAGAAGATTGGAGACGCTAAAAGGGGACATTACCACCACAAAATTTGAGATCACTGAGGAGCTCGACAAACTCCATAAATAACTCAAGGACCCTAAGAAAGAATTCGAGACCAGAATCACCCAGCTGGAGGAAAAAATGGCTCAGCTAAACAATGAATGGAAGCGAGATACAGAGAAGTAAATCAACATTTCCAGTCACGAAAGGGAGTTATGCAATTTCTTAGCAAGGATGGCATTTTGTATAGAAGCCTCTACTATAAATAAATTTGTAAAACTTCCCACCCCTGGAAGGTTAGTATAGCCTCCAGGACTGTATTTGACTAGTAGAGCATGGCTCACCATAGTTGTAACAGAACCAGTGGCTTTGCCACTGCCTTTCTTAATTAAAATCCATTAATCGTTCTTGTCGAAAAAAAAAGACAAGGAGTGGAGGTCGAACCAGGTGGAACTCCAACCAGTTTTCAAATTTTTTGGTGGGATGGCTTTCAACAAAAGCCATGGAGGTGGATATCAATCCTTGAATCGTCTAGGATTGGAGGGCCATGGTTTTCCTATCCCTGTTACTGGCTAGATTATCTTACAGTTACTACTAGATAGTTCTATGATGTTTGTAGGAGTTTTTTTTTACAAGTTTTTAGGCTTTTTGGTGGGAGTGTCGTTTATTATTGTCTTCTAGTTTTCTTTGAAGACTTAACTTTCTTTTTTTGGAAACTGTATCAATCTTTTCCGAACCTGCGAACTTTACCACTAGTTTCTCAGGGTTAGGATAGTGGATCCCAGGTGGACAGTTTTACCATCATCCTTTATTAGTGTCTTTATTTACCTCTCTTCGTTGGACTTTGGAGCGTTTCTAGCCCTTGATCTCCACACTTTGTTTTTAGTGGTTTCCAAGTGGAGATTAGATGGCACTTAATCGATTGGAAAAAATTAATGCGTAAGTAAATTTATTAATGAACGAGCCAGATGATGGACTTTGGCAGGTGGTGGAAGTAAATAATGTACATACTTCTGGAGAGGTATTATCGGGTTATCAGACAAATGGTTCCTATTCAAGTGCAGAGCCATTTTTACAGAAAAAATGCCGCAGCAAGGAACCCGACATTGCGCCTTCCTTAGATACATACTTACCTGCACTATCAGAGTCTACTTTGGGGGTTCAGAAAACATTGTTGGGGTATATTCTTCAGAAAGATGATAGAGGGACTGTTTCATCACCTTCTCGTTTTAAAGCTACTGGTGCTGCTACTGTTCGTAAGTGTCGTAGGCAGTGGGCGACTAATAAACTTGTAAAAAGGATGTTCCTAGGGTCAGATATAGGTCTGAAGGACACCTGCAGGATGGCACTCTATGGATTAGTTGGTAGATTTTCTTATAGTAACATGTGTGCGGAGAAGTTATCTGTTTGGTTGGAGCAGGTTTGGCTTCCGGTTCTAGGATATGCACCTGAAGTATATTTCTTAACTAAAGGGTGGATAGGTTTTCTGTGTAACGGTCCAGAAGATGTTGCTACTCTGATAGATGTGAAATGGGTTAATGGTAATAACATTTTTATGTTAAAGCGATGGTGTGTTGCATTCAAACCAGAAACAAATTACTTATCCTTTCGAAATATTTGGGTTTTATTACTGGGACTTCTTCTGTATTTTTGGAATGAGGGGGCGCTGGTGGCCATTGGAGACTGTCTTGGTAAATTTTTAATGATCAACAAAGAAAATCTATTGGTGGCTACTAGAAAAGTCAGTAGGGTACTAGTTGAAATGGATATACACCAGGGGTTGCTGGAGACTTTAGAAATAGAGCGGAGAGGAAAACATTTCCTACAAAAGTTAGACTACCTTGGTATTCCGTTCAGATGTAGTATTTGTAGAAGCACTTCTCATCTTCAGAGAGATTGTAAAGGTATGGTTGATGGATATATTGTTCAGAAAGGGAATGATATTTTCTATGGTACACCAGACTTCTCCATGGAAACATAATTCTTTGGTTTCGATGCGGTTCATCAGGACTGTGTTGATCCTAGTTCAACGAAGAGCATTTCCACAGTTTCAGGTAAGCTTCAATCATTTTGCCCAGTTTTTTTTAATACTCTGTTTGTTTGGGAAAGAGATGTAATAAAATCTTCAACATGGCTTAAGAGTGTTACTACTAAAAACTGTTTGCCACCCTCGACTGTAAAGGGGAATACTAGGGATACTAACTATTCTTTCGGAAACCAAGATCCTCTACAAACCTCTTCGACTGTTGCTCCGGGATTGGAGCCAGTGACTGTCATTGACAGTCAGATCTTATCCAGTAAAAATGATCCCTCTTGTAGCCCTACTTTAGAACCTTATTTACACTCTGAGGACTTTTGTAACCCAGGGACAAGACAACTGCCGTCGAGTCATATTTCTAGCCCACCTGCATATAGGGAACCGAAAGAAGGGGAGTCCTCACTATTTGTGGTACTTGACTCTTTAATCCATTTTATGTGTGGTAATGATTCAAATGTGAAATTACCAGTTTATCTTGGTAAATCGGTCATTGATGATGTTGCCGAAAAAGGGGAGGCAAAATGTTCACGGTCTTCCGCTATAGAGGCCGGGAAAGAATATGCTTGGTCGAGGGGTTTAGGCATTGAACATTCTTCGATAAAAACCATAAGTGCCCAAAAAAAAACGACACTAGATTCATCAATTGTGTTTGTTCCACAATCTTCCACCAAAGGTGGGGCCCTTAGAGCGTTGAAGGCCCTTGCAAGGTCAAAGTAATGTTACTTCTCTCACTAAATTTAAGGGGGACTGGAGGCACCCTTAAAGTTGCCTTGGTTCATAATGTACCGGATAAGACCCATCCTAATATTGTTTTCTTACAAGAGACTCTTGTTCATTCAAAAAAAGCTCGTTCATTCTTCCACACTCTTAGGCCAACTTGGTTAAGTTGTGCAGTTAATTTTGTTGGTACCTCTGGAGGCTTATTGGTTGCATGGGATCCAAATTACTTTGAATTGGTTTCGTTTCTTACTTGTGGTAGGATCTTATTGATAGGAAAATGTTTAGAAAGTAAAAGACAGATAAATCTACTAAATGTCCACGGGTCGTGTGTGGAGCGCAAACAATTATGGGAGAAACTGGAATCTTCAGGATTGCTGAATTTAAAAAGTCTAATTCTAGCAGGTGATCCTAATCTAACTTTATCATCTGGAGAAATCTGGGGTGGTACTTCCTCATTGGGGTCGATGGAAATTTTCTTCAGTACTTATTTTCATAAAATTAAGCTTATAGACATTATTTTGGGGAAAGTAATACCCACTTGGCGCAATGGTTGTGTGGGGACACATTTTATTGCCAAGAGACTAGACAAAACTTTCCTTTCTGAAGATATTGTAGATATAGTTGTCATCTACAAAGCATGGGTGGAATATCCATTCATCTACGACCATGCTCCGATTCTACTTCAGTTGGATCTTCCTCCTTTATATAAGGCTTACCCATTTAAGTTCAATCCTATGTGGACTAAAGAAAATGACTTCATATTGATGGTGCAAAATTTGTGGAATGATCCTAAATATCTTAAGGAGACTAGAAAGCAAAAATTTCTGGTTTGGAAACTGAAGGATCTGAAATTTATCACCAAAGCTTGGCAAAAGGGCCGGAAGAATAGTAAAAATTCCCGACTCTGTTGCCTGGAGAAGGAGATTTCTTATAGGATTCAAAACTTGGCAAAGGGGTTCCGTAATAATTTGAAGGATATGCCATTAAAATATTTGGAGAATGAAATAAATACTTTACTAAAATAAATAGAGGAGCAATGGCGCCAATGTAGTCGGGCTATTTGGATACAAAGTGGAGACTTAAATACAATTTTTTTTTCATAATTTTGCGAGTTTCAGAAGAAATAGTAAATATGTTTGGGATATTATTGGAGAAGAGGGTCAGGTATACAATGGTCAGGAGAATATTAAATCTGCTGCACTAGATCACGTTTAAAATATCAAAGACTTTCACAAAGAACATAGAGGACCTTCCAGTAGTGAATAGGTTAGGGTGGTTGCATTATTTTCAAAAGTGATGAATGACACAGAAGTTAAGGAACTTTACAAACCTGTGGATAAGGAGGAATTAAAAAATGTATTATCAAATTTTAAAGTGGACAAGAGTCCTGGCCCGGATGGCTGGACAATGGAGTTTTTTAAGCATCTTTTTTATATTGTTGGGGAGGACCTCCTGGAAATGGTAGAAGAATCAAGATTAAAAGGTTTTATTCCAGGAGCTTTAATGATCCCGGTGGATATCGGTGGCCACCCACCTTTTCCAACTGGCTCAAAACAGTTTCTGGCAATTTTGGTAAATTTACTATTTTTAGCAGTTTTTTAGGTCCTGAAACTTCCAGAGCTGTTTTGAGGCCCTAAATGACGTTTTTTGGGAAAATGGGGAGCAACATTAAAGTCCATTTGATGTTTCCCCCAAAATGAATCTCCTTGACGATACCTTTCCAACGGGCTATCATGTGCCTAAAACGAAGATCATATGCAAAAGTTACGACCCCGGGAAGTTGATGTACTAACTTACCCAAACGAGGCCCACATGACTTTTGGTGCTTCATCTCCTAGAGTTAGGTTTTTGGATGTCTAGGGTTTTTGGTATTCCTGTTTATTGTAAAAATGCCTTCAGAGCCTCATTTTAATCATCTTCTTGCGAATGAGCACAACCATCACATCTCTTCTCAAAGATAAGCCACCACCATTCCAACAAGCTTGTTTTCTGTTGCATTTTACAGTTTCAGCTTATTTCCTTATTGAATAGAAAACCGGTTTTACTATATCTCTGTTATTTTGTGTTAAGCACCTGTTAATAATTTGTATTCTTTTTGTTCTTCTCATAAAATCCGGATCAGTGGTATTAGAGCGGTCTTCTCCTTGTCGTCTTAATGCATGTCCCCAACGAGGTCGGAGTACA
This sequence comes from Picea sitchensis, assembly GCA_010110895.2. NCBI lineage: Eukaryota > Viridiplantae > Streptophyta > Pinopsida > Pinales > Pinaceae > Picea > Picea sitchensis. The sequence goes on along the minus strand of SNQJ01S0010794.1, from coordinate 296,281 downwards.
AAGAGTTGGGTCTCGAGCTTGTTTCTCTTGAGGATAAAAGCTCTTGCACGCCCAAGTGACCTCTCATGGTAAGAGAAAAGAAAGATGAAGGGACATGATATCCTTTGAAAATGTTGCTTGAGGAAGCCCTCACTCAACAGAGGAACGAGATGATGGATAGTTTCGCGCAAATCCTTCGGCAGATACCAACAGGAGACACATATTCTTCAAGTGGAGGCGTTTCCCCCTTCAAGGTACAAATAAACTTTGATTTCCTATATTTGAAGGTCAGATTGAGGTAGATGCTGTAGACAAGTGGTTGAATCTACTAAAAGGGTATTTTTATGTCCATAACTTTTCGAATAGAGAAAATATTACTTTTGCGCTCCTCAAAGCCGTTCCCTGTGTGAAAGATTGGTGGGAAACTTTCTGCGAGCAAAAGAAAACAGAGGAACCCTCATTATTTATAGTCATGGCCACCTGGGAATCCTTCAGGGATGTTATTAAGGAACAATACTACCCTGTCAAAATTTATGATGACTTGTATACCAAATGGACCACACTGCAGTAAGAAAGAGACCAAGCAGTGCCAGATTTAACAAATATCTTCCATACCTTGCGCACCAAGATGGGTATCAAAGATTCAGAGTGACATCTGGTTCTCAAGTATCGCGGTGCTCTGCATAGATACATCCAGACCGAAATTGAATTTCTGGACATCTCATCCTTGGGCGCGACCCACCGATACACCATCAAAATCGAGCATAAGCTCAAACAAAAGATGCGGAAATTTGGGCCTGGGAACCCCTCACAAAAAAAGCCAGGAAAGGGCGGCCCCAACCCACAAAACAAAGGAAAGAGAAAAGATGGACAGTATCAGGACAACCGGTCCAAGCCGCAAGCAAAGAAGGGCACCAGAAAGACAAAGAAAGACACTAGGAAGTGGTCCGACTTCCATAAGAGCCCTTGGCATAACACTGCTGACTGCCGCTCAAAGCAGCCGCTGATGGTCGAAGTGAAAGCTTCTGAATCATTTGCGGGTTCTGACTTTGATTCAAAACCAGAAAGGGGAAGATAGATCATTGACACGAAACCTAGTGCCACTGTTGGTACCACCAAGCTCCATCCTGGTGAACCAGACGAGCCAAAAGAAGGATAGCGCCTCTTCCATTCACAGATGTGGGTAAAAGGCACCCCACTGCACTTCATCGTTGATAGCGGTAGCTAGAAGAGGCTGATCTCAGCAGAGTTTGTCAAGCGGCTTGCCCTGCTGACAATGCTGCACCCACAACCCTACACCATTGGATGGCTTCACCAAGGAGGCGATCTCCGCGTCAGTTAACAGTGCCAACTGTCATACGACATCAAGCCCTTCAAAGATGAGGTATTGTGTGATGTTGTTCCTCTCGAAGTTTGTGATGTTCTTTTGGGCCAACCTTATTTAT
>SNQJ01S0010794.1:264382-275535 GCA_010110895.2 Picea sitchensis | reverse complement strand
GAGTGGAGTTATTCAATCCTCTGCCTATCAGTGGTATTAGAGCTTGGTTGGTATATTTGTGTGTGTGTGTGTGTGTGTGTGTGTATATATAGACACACAAATATATGACCTTTGGTTTCCACCTTCCCAAAGGTCGGATGGATGTTCCTATTCACCTTCGACTCTTCATTTTATCCTAGATTAAATATTTACAATAATTTTTACAATACCATAATCCCAAGGATTAGGTAACAGACAGACTGAGAGTTGAATAACTCCATGCATTAATTTTCTGTATTAAAGTGATCCAAATATATATACGAACATATGACCTTTTTTTTCATCTTCCCATGGGTCGGATGGATGTTCCTATTCACTTACGACTCTTCATTTCCTTTTATATTAAATATTTACACTACCATAATACCAAGGATTAGGTAAATGACAAGTATTAATAGAGTTTCCCCATGATCCTATAAGTTTTAAACCTTTTACATTAATGCAATGCACACATAGATTCTCAACACATAAAATAAAACAATTGCAATCACACATATGCATAGAGATTTTCCTTAGAAATCCAACCGGGAAAACCAACAACCTATTTTAGAGCCACACCTCTAATTTTATTCATAATCCAACTTCATTATTTAAAATACAATATATAGGGTCCCATGGAATCCAAAACCCCCCTAATCCATTGACCTAAATTAGATTAAAACCTCATAAAACCATGGGATGAAATACCATGCACCACTAAACCGCCAAAGGTGAAAAACTTCCCCCACTAGAGGCGAAAGACCACCCAAAAATTTGGTGAATAAACCCCCAATTTTTTGGGGGGGCTTCTCCCCTGAAACCCATAATAGGGGGACCCACAATTATACAAAGAATATAAAACATACCCAACATTCTACCACTTGTTGTTTTCTTTGCATACAAGAGTCACAAGATTTCATGATCAACAATATAGGGCATAAATACCCATTGATTCTCTACACAAAGAGAACTTCTCAGTGCTCACATACTTTGTTAATGAATCTACATCATTATCCAAAGTATTCACCTTCACCAACAACTCCTTCTTCTCTTCATCCATGTATTTGATAAAATGATACTGCTTGCATGAGTGGCTGCCATGTATTCAATTTTTGTAGTTGAGAGTGCCACTACAAAATATATTTTGCTCATCCAATTGATTGCTCCTCTAAATAGGTTAAACACATACCCACTTATAGATCTTCTAAGATCCATATCTCCAGCCCAGTTTCAATCAACAAATCCATGTATGTCCAACACTTTGTCCAATCTCTATATTCCTTGATAACACAATCCATAATTAGTAGTGCTATGTAAATACCTGAAAACCCTCTTTACTATTGCCTAATGCTCCTTCCCTGGTTTTGACATATACCTGCTCAAAAATCCCATTGCACGTGCAATGTTTGATTTAGTACAGACCATTGCATACATCAAACTACCAAGCACACTAGCATATGGAACATGAGACATGCCCTCTTCCTCTTTCTGTGTCTTCTGACACTGATTTGAAAATAAATTTACACCTACAAGAATAGGGAGCTTGACAGGTTTACATTTCTGCATATTATACCTCCATAATGTTGACTCAACATATTTTCTTTGGTTCAACCATAGTTTCCCATTAGTCTAATTTCTTTTAATTTCCATGCCGAAAATAAAATTTGCAGCACCAATATATTTCATGTCAAATTTGGAGGACAACTGAGTTTTCACATCTTGTATAATTTCCTTGTTGTTTCCTATCGTTGACATATCATCAACATATCATCCACATACAAGACCAAACAAATAAGACAATCACCTACTAATTTGAAATACACATAGTGATCGACTTTGCTTCTTGTGAAGCCATGTTGCAATATATAACTATCAAATTTTTGATACCACATCCTTGGTGATTGATTTAACCCATACATGGAATTTTTTAGCCTGTATACCAGATCTTTCTTTCCCTTCACTATAAATCCTTCCATCTGCTTCATGTTGATTTATTCTTCTAGATCCCCATGTAGGAATGTTGTCTTCACATACATTTGTTCTACTTCAAAATCAAAAGCATAAGAAACAAATAAAATAAATCTAATAGAATTTAACTTGGCAAAATGAGAAAAAAATTCACTAAAGTCAATTCCCTCTACCTAGGAATAACTTTTTGCTACTAACCGATCTTTGTATTTCTCCACTTTGACTTCTGCATTTAACTTCTTCTTAAACACCCATTTGCTGCCAATGGAATTTCTTCTAGTCGACAAATCCACTAGATCCAAAGCCTCATTCTTGTACAAGGCTGCCATTTCTTCAACCATGGCTTTATTCTAGAGTTTGTCATCCTCTGAATCCACTACCTCCCTAAAATTTCTAGGATCATCATTAGTAATAAACGAAGAAAAATTTGAATGGAAATCAGGCAGAGTATACCTTTCCAATTTCCTTCTTTCTCGAACTGATCTTATCAATACTCGAGTATGAGTCCCTTCTTCTTCAAATTCCCGTTCTTCTATAGAATTTGATTCATTATCCTTCAATTCAAACTACATTTTATCTGGTTCTTCTTCCCTTGGTAGGAATTCCTATTTGAAAACATCTTTTATTTCTCTAAATACCACATGTCAACTATACACTACCTTCTTAGTTTATGGGTTCCAAAGATTATAACCTTTCAGACCATCTTTATAGCCAATAAAAATACACTTTTCAACCCTTTTATCCAACTTACTCCTATTTACCTTTGGAACATGTACATAAGCATCACAACCAAAAACCCTGATATGTGTAAGAGAGGGTTTCTTACTAGTCCATACCTCGTGTGGATTCATGGCATCCAACACTGATGAGGGTGATCAATTTACCAAGTGACATGCAATGTCTATTGGAAAATTGGTTATCATTGATGTCAACCCTAGAAGAAGTCCACAAGCCTCTAGATGTGACAGGTGTATTTGAAGGTCTCCAAAGTGGTTCCCTTATGGCGTAGCTTTAAGCATCGCCCTCATGGGAAGATACTTTGAAGAAGTCTACAAAAATCGATGGAAATATGGTTAAGAAGCCCAAGAGGCGTGCTCATAAAGCTCGAAGTTGATTAGAGAAAAAAAGTACAAAGGGAATTTCAAATACCTACAAAACTCTCATAGATGGATAGTCCTCTTCATTTCTTTTCCAACAATAGGTGGTACACCACATGGTTCCTCAGGGTTGAGAAATTATACCCTCTTAAAGATGAAACCCCAAAGTATAGTTAAAAATCCCCTAAACAGTTGCAACAATAAGTTGTAAGTCAGTCCCAACATCAGGAAAAGAAGAAAAATGTTGCAACAAGAAGTTACAGGTCGGACCTAAACTCAAGTAAAGTATTTACTTGGAAGGGTATAAATACACATCAAGAACCTCTCATTTGATCACCAAGCAAGGATGTGATTTCTAAGCAAAAGTGTAGTAACTGAGTTGTGTGAAGGAGGGAGTGCTTGGAGCCGCATATTGGAGAAGGGTTTTCAGAAAACCCTATTTGAGTAGACCCTCCCTATTTGAGTAGACCCTTGAGGGTCAAGCATACGGTGTCCCGCGAGGCCCCCGCTGGTTGTCCTGGTATCGTCACGCAAGGCCCCACCTATTGTTCAGTTACGTCCCGCGAGGCTGAGGAAATTTTTGAAGAAGGTATTCTTATTGATGCTGAAGATGACAAAGGTCTGATTATTAGATATCTCATGCACCAAGTTATTCACATGTTGAAAGATATGTTCTTCTTTATATCTTGAGGATCATATCTTGGAGGTTATGACACATGTTTGAGGCATGTCTTAGAGGTTTTGGCATGTAAGGAATATCTTGGAGGTCTTGACACATGCTTGAGGCATATCTTGGCACATGGCTTGATGCATGTCATTGTGATTTTGAGCACATGATTTGGAGGATATTCTTGGAGATCTTGGAATAAGTTTTATGTGGTGATTAGGCTTGGATCAATTTTGATGATGATTATGTATCATTATCAAGGACAACAGTAGTAACATGTTGATTCTATTATTTATATTCAAGGGAGGGAGGAAGGGGAAAGGAAAGGGAGTTGTAGCTTCCTTTGGGTTGGATCCTATAAACCAGGAGGTTGGAGCCTCCTTCTAGTTGGAGCTGGAGAATCTAGGGGGTTGTATCTTCCTTCAGGTTGGAGCCTGTTAATTAGGGGGTTGGTGCCTCCTTCCAGTTGGTGCTCAAGAATTTTGGAAGTTGGTGCTTCCTATGAATGCAATATTTTGATATATAAGAAAACATTATCTGGTTTTCTCCCATTTGGGTTTCCACGTAAAATTCTTGTGTACTATGTATTTGTGGTTATATGTTTATGTTATCTTGAATGAAATCATGATAAATTGTTGATATCTTAACTACTTGCATATTGTGATTAAAAGTTGTAAAAATGCCTAATACTGATTCACCCCCCTCTCTGTATTAGTGAATAATCTAACAATTGGTATCAGAGCAGGTCCTTCAGAAAAAATCTAACCACTAGAAGGTAGATCATGGATTGCACCAAGAATGGAAACTTTCCAATGACTACTTTCTTGCTCAATTTTGAGCTTTGAGAAGAATGTTACGACCTTTAGAAGTTTAGACCATTTTCCCTTTTACATCCCTGCATTCTACGGGTGTGCTCTTCCTCTATCGACACATTTTTAGGTACCCAAAATTCAAATTTGTCTCTATGGATTATTTCTATAGTCCACGATATTTCCATAGACTACACCTGAGCCCTGGACTAACTCCTGGGCTAGGAGTTATTCCCTCTAAAAGAAAAATGGTACTAAATTTTACCCTTGATTATTTTGGCTGTAACTTCTTCATAAAATCAATGTTTGGCAAACAATTTATCTTATTGCAAAGCTCTCTTCGAGCTCTATCATTTTAGAAGAAGAAATTGTGTGTTTTAGGGACACACAATTATGTACAAATTTGATTTCCTAAAAAATGTTGTTTAGGCCTTCAAACATGGCCTGCAAGTTTGTGACCTCAAAAACACCAAAATTTTTCTGATACTTTGACTATTTTGTTTGTTGTTATAGCACTGATTTTGGTTCTCAGTCGTTGGGCCATCGACCCACCAGGGTACCAGCCCACCGGGCACCGGGGTAAACACCTCCCTACCTCCTTGTCTAACTTTACTTTCTATCTCGATCTGATCTATCAAACAATCGAGCATACCAGACCACCGATCCACTGGGCACACGCGCTGCTGCACTCCACTTCAACCCAACTCTCCCAATGATTCCAGTCTGATATGATATATCGACATATCAGACCACTAGGGAATCTCCCTACCACATGTAACTTCAACCAATGATCCTGACACTGACCCGATATAATTCATCAACATACCGAGCCACCGAGGCACCAACCACTGGGCCCTACATAAACCTTTAACACTGTGAAATGCATCAAGCACACGATCCGGTGACTTAATTGACACCTTGGGAACATAATCCTAATGTGGCCTACCACCTAACATGACACATGGCTACCGGGACATCGGTGCACTGACCCATCAACTTCTCCCATGCAACATCCACTCGAATGACTCTGATCCGGCATCAAGGCATCGAGATATTGGGCCACCTGAACAACTTGCACACACCTCTAGCCAAATGGACCCGACGCTGATCCACCGACCCATCGGCCCACTGAGGCACTAAGCCACATGTCACTACGCACAACCTCCAACCAATTGCTCCGATGTCAATCCACCGAGGCATTGTGACATCGACCACCACATGCGACCTCCATCCAAACTAGCCCAACCCGATCCAATGGAACACTTCTGCATGGGGGGGTTCTGATAGTCAAAATTTACAATGCACATAAGCTTCATAAGGTTCCATGACTTTGTGCTTCACACACAAATAACTAAGGTTTTCCATTTGCTTATAAACTGCTCCATCTAACCTTTTCCTTTGCATGTGGGATATTAACTCCCATAGTAGATCAACGACTGGGAAACCATCGTAGGGAAAGATCAACGACTCCCGAGCGTCAATCTTCTGGGGCACAACTTTTGATCCTAAGGCTCAAATCAAGCAAACAATGGCTCGCTGGAGAACTAGGGCCACAAGGAAATACTTTGACACAATTTGCATGGATATAATGGTAGTGTTAAACTACGATTTCTCCCCTTCAATACTATTTTGTAGAAATTAGTTTAATTCATTCAATAATTTTTGGATAAAATTCCATTCTGTAACAAACCAAGATAAAAAAACTAGAAGTTCATTTCATCTGGAAACTCAGTTCTAATCCTTGGTTATGAAAGCCAATGGATCTCCAAGCACAATGGGCGTAACATGTTCTCATTTGGCTTTGTAAAGGCTTTAGATGTGATAACTTTAACTTCATACAATAACCTAATAATTTGTCAATTAATCACCAAAGATTAAATGCTAGTTGCTTAAAACTGCTATTTTTCTTACCAAAAGTTGAACTTTCAGGTGCTTTATACACCTCTCACATTAAAGAAAACATCATTTTACTCAAGATCTTCTGTCCTGTAGAAAAAAATGATTTTCACCCAAAAGACATATCTGATCCAAACAACTTCTATTGTTAGGTAGTAGGCCCTTGAAGGCCATTGTTGCAACCTTCAGCTTTGATACCATTCTGTAATGTACCCAACACCCATGGCGAGTTTTGTCACTACAAAAAAGACTTAGGCTGTTGAAAACGAATCCAAAAACGTCCCATACATATAACAAAAAACCAAGGGGAAAAAGACCCATAAAAATTCACAACAAACAACATGTTGACTTAACCATGCATCTACAACATTTATAAATCATGAATGCATCTAGTAAACACCCAAGAATCACATAACATTCAAATAAAATATTTACACAACAAAATACTCATAATAAACAAAACAAAAAATTATTTGTTTATAAATATAATACAACTGGCTGCATACGAAGGATGAACCTCCGAACCATAGACACTGCTACTCCAAAAATCAACAGTAGGCCACACCCAAGCTAAGTCTATGAGTCCACAAGGAGATCTGGCCCTCTCGTTGTCCACTCTCCACACTTAGCAACCTAAGCCCAAGTTCTACTCCTACAACAATTCCAATCCACCAACGCTCTCTTCCCCACAACCTGCACAACCCAAGGAATGTACCCCCTTCACTACACTCAGTCCCTCGAGTTGTACCATTCAATTATCAGAGCTTCTAGTGCACTGAGTTGGCCAAGAACCTTTCAACTAGGGACTTTAGGAACTCTTATTTGTTTTAGGAGTGCTCACAATAGCCTCCACATGGATCTTGAGCCGTTTTCTCAATAGGAAAAGAACTACATGCTTACAGTCTATTTTACAAGCACAAAGACCTCATTTCCAACCGTTGGACTTATGGGCTGACCCGAGTTCTACCTTAGTTCTCCAACAAAACCCTTATCACCATCGACCCTTCTGGTAAACAAGAAGGCTACACCACGCATAGAGTGCACAACACAGTCTCATCCAAGATGGCTTATGGGTGACTGCATGACGCAGATGTCTGCAGTCATGGAAGGGATTGGGGGATGTTCTTGTCCATGGCTTTTTGTCTTTTCTTCAAGTCCTAAACTGCCACATTTAGTTTTTCCTTCTTTTGCTCCAACTGTTGGATTGTTTTGTCCTCCTCTAGGCTTGTCCAAATCTGTGTAGTCCTGTTATACAATTATGCCACTTCTTTAACCAACTATGCTCTACTCCCTACGTGCATAGTAACCTCTTGTTACCTATGCTCTCACACCTCTAGAGGTGTGCTCAGACTTAACTTCTATGTAAGCTTCACTATTTATTGCTTGTACCTCTCCATGGCCTGCATAATTTGTTCTATCTTAACTTCTGTTGTAACCTCCTGTTCCTGCGTGCAGTCGAGTATACTCCTGTATACCTCTGTGATATTTTTCTCCAGGTTGTCGACACACTACTTCTCTTCTTCCTTTTCCATCATAATTTGTTCACATGTTACTTGCAAAATCTCCTTCACCTCGCGGTCAATTGCTAGGTTAGTGGAATCCGCCCTAGCTCTAGATTGTGTTTTCGGCATTACACTTGCTTGTAGTCCATATAAGGCTTTTGTGGGTATTTTCGCCATGACCAACTCCATCCGCTCTAGATCCTTTACTGGTCTTTGTTCTGTCTGTTCATCGATATCCAACATGTCTTGTGTGACTATGAATCTGTCACTACTCACTACTCCTGTCTTCATGGTCTCTTCCTGCTCCTTCTGTACTGATGTTTCATGTTCTTTTTATGTCTGCTGCACTGTTGGATGATGCACTGTATTGAGTTGCAGTCTCTGCAAGATGTCGTGTACTTCTACTAGTTTTTCCATGATATCCTCCATTTATTCCTCTGCTACGTGTACTACATCCTCTCCTCTATCTTCGACTTTGTCTACTACCAACTCAACATAGTTCTCTATGATAGTGTTCGGTGAAGGATTTTTATGATACTTCATCTTTTTCCTGATTTCTTCCTCCTGTGCTCCCATTCTCTTCTTAGTTGGGGTTGAGGTTTGGGCGTCAGTTTTCATTTTTGATGTCTCCCCATATTTTACTTCCTACGGATGAGAACTATCCTTATCACCATCTCCTTTGACCTTTGTAATTGATACTATCTCTTTTTGTCTGGGATTTTTGTTGACTCCGCTACTTCTTGAAGCTTGGTCGTGCTCTGCAGCCTTCCTAGTATGTTTAGTTGGACTGCTTGTCTTTTTGGATGTTCCTGCCTTTGTTGGATATTTAGGTTTGGTTCCTTTATTTTGTGTTGCTGACACCTTCCACTACACGGGCCAATCATTTATGATCCATTCTACCTCTTCACTTGATGTGCAATATCTCATTTCCAACCACTTCTTCTTTGGGTCCCTTGTGGCCTAGATCCATAAATGATGTCTTCATGCTTTAAAATTTTCAATGCCTTCATTCTCTTGCACCACTCCCACTGGGATCTGCCAGACATTGGCTGTCTTTTGGTGCATATTCTCTAAGAACATGGAGAATACCATGCCGTTAGCTTACTGGTTCTTGGGGTCCCTTGCTTGCCACAATGTTTCGTAGTGCACTACATAACACTTTTCCTTCCTGTCTAGAAAAGTGGAAAACTTGGGCTCCTACCAACCCACCAATGCTATTAGTATTAGAAACCAAGAGTAATGGAATTTCATTCCATTATCCTATGCATCTAAAAAATCTACCAAAAAATAATTTAACATATATGGTGCCCAGTTGAATACTACACCCTTTGCGCACTGCGCAACTATTGCTATCACTCTTGCTGGGGCTTCTTCCTTTCTGCACTTTCTCAGCAATTTGTAGGCCATCAATTTTGTAGCAAACTGTCACATACCCACTACCTAAATCGGATTTTTCTGGTCTTCTGCAGAATCAGAAGCCCTAAACATCCATGGAGGACTAGCGTAAGCTGGCTCTTCCTCTCTCTCTCCGTTCCCATGTGATCGTGGGTCATGATCACAGTTCAAATGATCGCAATACCTCTTTCATATTTCACGCCTCGACGTTATAGTGATGTCGAGTTGTTTGACTTGGCAACCGCCAAACCCCGACAGGGCTAGCGATCGGCCAATGGAGCTCTGGAATGCATCCTCAGCCGTAGATCTGCGCGGGTGGACACTGGCCATCCAGATCTACTCGCTTCTTACCCTAATGCGCCTTCGTGCGCCAACGTAAAACTGACATCTCTTCCTCACATCGGACGGTCCTTACGGACCCTGAGATTTCCCGAAGGAATGTTGTCCGTTCCTCGGGACTCAACCACCTGCTATCGTCTCGTCATTATGGGTCGGGATTTATCAAAGTGAAAGCCCGAGTTCTTGTCAACGAAACTCCCGAATCCCCGATCCCCGATTTCCCGAAACGGGTAATCTCTCAACACGTCACTCCTTAAATCGAACGGTCCACAACTGCTCCGGGGTTTCCACCCAGGAAAGCCCCGATCCCTTGTCGCCAGGATTCTCGATCTTGCGATTCATGATTTCCCGAAATGGGGAGATCTCACGACGCGTGGCCTCCATCAATCTGACGACTCAGATCTATCCCGGGGTTTTCACCATGGAGAAATCCCGAACTCTTGTCAACAGGAATTTCGATTCCACGATTCCCGATTTCCCGAAATGGGAACTCTTACGACATGTGGCCTCTGTCCATTGAACGACCCATATCCATCCTGGGATTTCCTCAATGGAAAGTCCTGATCTCTTATCAACAGGACTCCTGATTTCCCGACTCTCGGTTTCCCGAAGTGGGTGATCTCTTGACACGTGGCCTCCGTTAGACGGACGGTCCAGATCCATCCCGGGATTTCCACAATGGAAAGCCATGATCTCTTGTCAACAGGACTCCTGATTTCCCGACTCCCGGTTTCCCGAAATGGGTGATCTCTTGACACGTGGCCTCCATTAGACGGATGGTTCAGATCCATCCTGGGATTTCCACAATGGAAAGCCCCTATACACTAGAGTCTTAACTCTTGGGTAACTCTTGACAGATCCAATGGCTGTCAGGTTTTTCAGCCGAGATCTGACGGCTCATAATGGTTCCTACCCATGTATTCTTCCACGACTCCCTGGGCGTGGAAAAGATCCACGGTCCAGATACTCTCATGAACCTTGGGGATATATGGTCCTAAACTCTTCGATACCCATGAAGACATAGGAAAACAAAGGGGTAAGGCATTTAATGCCCTACTTTCTCCTACTAATCTAACAGTCGTGGGTGACCGCAGATTCCCTGACGAAATCTCGTCTGTTGATTAATACCTATCAGGGTTAAAGTACTTAACACTCCATCTTCTTCCTTCGATCTGACGGTCGTGAGTGACCACAGATCTCCCGACGGGATCTCATCCGTCGATTCGTTACTTCATCCTTATGCTGTCATCTCAGTTTTCAAGAGGATCGTTCCTCCTCATGCATAATTACTAAGGCCTTACGCCTTCACAACCGCCTTCCGGGTTCTTGATGGGATTTTCAAGGAAGGTATTTCTATGGGGAGATTTACTCAGGGTACTACCCGAGGTATATAAGGATGTCGTCCTCCCAAAAACTAGACGTGAATTCATAATTAGGTCAGTGCGCACACAAATAACGAATT
>SNQJ01S0010794.1:236391-246988 GCA_010110895.2 Picea sitchensis | reverse complement strand
ACAACATTTTCTCATTGAGTTGGGAATTTAGTTTCATCGGTTGATTGTCATCTGGTGTGACAACCAGATCAATCTGAAGTTCTGCAAAGATCCACTTTAGAGGCAGCAGACGAAGCACATTGCGATCCACATCCACTACATTCAGGACTTAGTACATGAGTGGATCATCGACCTGTAGTTCTGTCCTTCAACATAATAGACTTCAGACATCTTCACCAAGACCTTCACTGAGTTGGAAGTTCCATTCTCTGTGAAGTCGTCTTGGAGTGAAGGACATAGTTGCTTAGCAACTGTCTGTTCTTCTTTTTACACACATTGTACCTTGAGGGGGGATTTTTCCCATGAGGTTTTCCCTCTTTCCTCGCTTTATTTCAGTGTATCTTTTGTATTTGGGTACCTAACATGGACTCGTTGCCGGTACCCAGTCTTTATTTTCACCATAGTTATGTTCAAGGGGGGTGTTGGAGTTACTTCACACACACCTAAGATTTCTTTTTCCTAAGTTTTTTCCTTGTTTATTAGTCATTATTCAGTCTCCTATATTTTAGGAAGAATATTCGTCTAAGGAGAATATTCTCTTCAGTTTGATCAGTTGAGTGGAGTCTAGATGCTACATTGGGATTATCGCCATGCAACATTGGGATCATCACCAAATAATGCGCATTGTCCTTGGGATCATCACTAGACTAGCACATTACCCATGATTCCATGATCTCCTCCTCACTTCACTCTGTTTTAGTCAGTTAACTGAAGACTGCTAGACTAGTTAACTCAACTAGGTGGCAGTTTACTCCCGTAACTGCCAGAGAGACTAGACTAGGTGGCAATTTAATCCCGTAACCGCTGGTGTGTATCCATATCACTCTAGACCACCACTATGGCGCATTGGATTCTCCTCCAGTGCACATTGGTTGAGTTATACATAGTATATCATGTGTAAATTATCATTCATTCATTTGGTTAATGAGAATTCTTCCATTCTTTCTCTCCCGCTTCTCTTTTCTTCTAATTTCTCTACAACTGTGTATGTCAATTCCAAACTAGATCTATTCTGTGTAGGTTCAACACATTTACACAATAATAATTTAATTTAACTTACCTTTTAACCTCTTGAATTTCCGGTCCACTTCCCATACTGATTCTCCTGGTTTCTACTTGATCTCTATCATTTCATTCATAAATTGGTCTTTTGAACTTGACTTTTGAAATTCATTTATTAACTGCCTCTTCACATCTGCTACAATTGTAGGTGTTCCTGTTGGGTTATTTGTTGAGAGACCCATGTACAAATTTAATGCGCGATCACAAAAAGTGATTGCTAACTCCGTAACCTTTGTATCCTCGTCTGTAATTTGCTTTGCTTCCCATATCTTCTCACAGATGAACAAATGTTTTTCTAGGTCATCTGACCCCTCAGAATTATGGTAACTTGATGGTTGGATATTGTCCTACCATTGTGAAATTTGATGAACTACCACCTCCGTGCGGTGTAAAAACCTGACTGCTACTTGGTGAACTTGCACTTCTGCTACTGGAGCCTTGTCATGAAAAAATTCTTCTACCACTAATCACTTGCTAGTTAACAACTTTTTCTTATTCATTTGTGTTAGTCGCACATGGGGTTGTGGGTTCCACACTAATTCGGATTTGGAATGGAGAGCCTTCGTCTGCGCCAGATCCATGACCTCTGGTTTTCCTCTCATATGTGGTGCACAATATATCCTCAATCTGCCCCATGGCACAAATATCCTCTACCTCTTCCTCATCGATGTCCAAGCCCTCTCACTCCGCTACAACCCTCTTCTTATTATTCATCCTATACTGGTATGGTCATCTGCTGTGCTTCACACCTGCATTCCTTATGATTTCCCTAGTCTATTGATCATCCATCATGATGGGGTCCATTGTCTCCTTCTTCTGGCTACCCTCCAAAGCCTTCTCCATTTCTCAGATCTTCCTTAGTGCTCCCCCCAACTCCCCCATGCATGCAGAGTGATCTAGCTATCTGATTCCATGGTCATCACACCTTTATCATGTAATAAGATCTTGATCGACGTGTAAAGAGACCTAATGTACCTCCCTCTGGGTCCCCTCAAGAAATCCTTCTCTGCAGTAGTGTATGATTTTGCTGTATCAACTGAAAACTTAGTGATAAACCTTGTAGTAATATTGTCTAACCAAAAATCCACTGAGCACATGAATTTCTTATTAACTCTTTCCAACCGCCCTAAATTTTCAACAATCCACACTATTGGTCTAATCTGATTAGTCGGATGGGTATCCTTCAATCTTAAAAACCATTCCTGTAATAACTGTGGGAAGAAACAAAAATATGCTTCATGCAGATCAGTAAACACATACCTCTACAAGTACTGGCACGGTGTATACCTGGAACCCTTATTGTTATTTTGTATGAACTCCAACTTCTTTGTCTCTAACCATCTTTCAATCTCTTGCTTCATAGGATTCCATGGCTTGAACATCCCTTTCTATCACTGCATCTTCTTTACCAAACCCCTTCATGGCTCTCCTTTTGAATTCTAGCCGACAATGAAACCATTTGTTGGACTTATGGGTTGACCCAAGTTCTACCTTAGTTCTCAAACAAAATCCTTATCACCATCGACCCTTCTGGTAAACCAGAAGGATACACCGCGCACAGAGTGCACAACACAGTCTCACATGAGATGGCTTATGGGGGACTTGAGGACGCATATGTCTGAAGTCATGGAAGGGATTGGGGGATGTTCTTTCTTACTTCTTATTATTTCTATTTAACCATGCATTATATTCTACTATTCATCAAATCCATTCATCCATTCATTCATTTTCATATTTAATCTAGTGCACGTTGTAAATGAATCATCCATTCATCTATATAACCATTCAATGATAACTGCAGAATAAATAGCACATTGGCACACATTGAACACATGGTTTTACCATGGTTTACCCCCCCGGGCCTACGCCCATAAAAATCTTTTTCTTCTTTATTATTATTCATTAAAAAACATTGCGTGTATTACATTAGAGTAGTGAGTAGTGAGGCAGACCAAGATCACACCAAGCTCCAAAACTTGCGACCTGAACCTCAGCTACTTTGACCTCATCTAAGCTCTACAACTCTCAAAACAGACTTCCAATCCCAAAAACTCCAAAATAGGTTCTCCAAAACAGACTTGTCGCACTAACTCTCTAACAATTCAATCTTAGATAAAATCTCCGATGATCCCCTAATCTACCTCATACCCCTTACTTATATTACAAAAGTGGGTTAGAAACCATTACAATACATCCCAAAACCCTAACCCTAACTAGGCCAGCTTTGTCCACTTTTGCTCTCGATTTCTGCAAATCCTGCCGTGCGTGGATTTTCCTCAAAATGTGGCGTGTTGTTCTGCCTCACTTGTTGCGCTGT
Organism: Picea sitchensis; assembly: GCA_010110895.2. NCBI lineage: Eukaryota > Viridiplantae > Streptophyta > Pinopsida > Pinales > Pinaceae > Picea > Picea sitchensis. The sequence continues at coordinate 243,570 of SNQJ01S0010794.1, read as the reverse complement.
TCTCCAAACCTGCTTGCTCCAACACCAACATAACACATAACCAAAAAAAGGTTGTCCTCAATCAAATCATAGATGGTGCTCTTCCCAACACTCCCCTCTTCCTTTGCTGCCTAAAATATGCATGCAAAAACTCTCTCCCTTCTCCATACAAATTTCCTTCTCTTTCCCTTGATTGCTTGACTTTCACTCTTCCCAAGGATGATTGTACTTGAACCCATACTCTCCAATAACTATGGGATGTGACCACTCACACTCACCCTCTTACATGAGTTTAATGATTTTCCTTAGGGACACTCAAAACCAAAATAAAAAGTTTACACAATGATAATAATTCCAAGAACTGTGGGTTGGATTAATACCCATGAATACAATCGTCCTTGGACCCCTCTCTCTTGTGGAATCATAGCTCCCCAACATTTTCATCCCTCTTGTATCACAACCGAAGATTACTATTTTATTAATTATTTCAATGTACATAATATACAATTAGGCCCTTGACCATATTAATCAAAATGGGCTCTTTGCCTAAATCATATCGGTTCACCAACCCAATTCACATGTATACAATTACATTACAATTTATGGGGATTAAAACTGGGGATGCTACAACTTTAGAGATTAGGGTTATGTCATAACTCAAACTTATAAAATCAAGGCTAGGGTGAAGGAGAATATACTTTTTCACATAGAGATATCAGAGAAGGAATTTTTCTTACACTGAACGAGTGAGCGGGATCTCATTGATTGGGTGAAGAGCACATTCATCCAAGTGTTGATACAAAGAGAGTTGAATCACAAAGGATTGTGATTCAAAGAGATCTTCGATAGGTGGACAAGGACTTCCATCTTCATATCTAGGCCAAGGGAAGAGAAAGAGAATCTTTACAACAAAAGGATTGGCTTCGTAGACAGTGCAGGTATTCTAGTACAGGTCATGCATAATAGTGCGGGTTTCAACATTACAGTCGAGTAGATAGTGCGAAGCAACATGGGTATCATGGTAATAGTCGTGTTGTTTCCATACATGATCGTACAATAGTTTTGGTAGGAGATTAACTAGTCTTGTGCATATGTACTTTGTCTCTTTTCTATTTGGGCCATTTTCCTAGCAAGGAAGCCCTTGTAAGCTTTGAAGATATTTGAATGATAATATTAGTTGATGGGAAAAATATATTTGTGTAAAGTGTGTGAGATTTTAGTTTTTTTATTTATACTTCCGCTGTAATGTTTAGTTGATAACTCAACTGTTCTTTTATTCAATAAGTAATTTATTTGAAATTAATTGTTGGATGCTTGGTTAAGAGAAATTTCAACATTATGCATATTCACATTGTTAAAATAGTACGTACTAACACATTGATAACCTTTTCATCATTAACATGCCACTTCCCGTCTAATAGGATTTCCATCATTTACTAGATGGTTGCTCCATGTTTAACCTCAACTCCTTATCACATTGCAAGAATTATAATCAAAGGTGTCGATGTTCTAGATTCAATTGTAGACCATGGACACTTATGGCTCCTTTCCATCGAGTAATGGAACCACCATCTTGGTGCTCACCTTTGTCGGTACGAGGGTTTCTCATTTATCTAGGACCCTTTTCAAAAGTGGGGCTCTACCTTCTTCGAAACTTTGCAATCCATCTTATCATTGTTATAAGATTAATGTTAGAAGATATGACTCAATTATATTTGAGGTATTACAATACTTAGATGTGGTGTTCTCACTTTATCATGTCATTGATCCACTATTATGTAATTGATTGGACTCATATATATAACATTAATGTTAGAAGATATGACTCAATTATATTTGAGGTATTATAGTAATTAGATGTGGTCTTTTCACTTTATCATGTCATTGATCCACTATTATGTAATTGATTTGACTCATATATATGAAATTTTTTTTAAGGTATTATTTATCACAAAGTGTATAGTGTATATAGGAGGCAAATATTATGGTCAATATTTTTTTATGGAAAAAAGTATTGACATTGCAAACAATTCTTTATTAAAAAAAATTAATCAAATAAAAATATATAAATGAATCTTCATGTTGTGTAAGTGCATTGGGAGAATATTCTCACATTCACTTTAAGTCATACATAATATTCCAGCCTCGCAAGCCATCTCACACACACACACACATTTAGTCCCGTGAGACAGCGCGATTGGTAAGACAGTACCTTCCTCCAAGTGTTGAGAGGAGGTCTCGAGGTCAAACCCGGCTGGGTCTCCGAGACGGAATATGTAATGACCGTTATGTACTAGACTGGTTTCAGTGATTGTAAATGATATATATCCCTAATATATATCGAGTAATTTCTATCGGAAAAAAAAAAAAAAAGCCATCTCACATTCACTTTAAGTCAGTACATAATATCACATGAAAATAAACATCAAATCGAATGTGAGGACAAGCCATCTCACATTCACTTTAAGTTAGTACATAATATCACATGAAGATATACATCAAATCGGATGTGAGGACATGTATGCCAAACCAACATGGTACAATGACTCAATCAAATTATGCCAAACCAATCAAATTATGCCAAACCAATGGTACAATTACTCAATCAAATGACACAATGACAATATTTCCTTTGATACATTCCAGGGAACGTTACCAAAATGCATTTGAATATGTATTCACCAATCAAATTATGCCAAACCAATGGTACAATGACCCAATCAAATGACACAATGACAATATTTCCTTTGATACATTCCAAGGAACGTTACCAAAATGCATTTGAATATGTATTCACCAATCCATGTTAGGCTCTCCTACATGCTTGCTAATGTATTATAAAATTTAATTTAATAACAAGACAATTAGGTCCACTTTTTTGTCAATTTGGAATTTGGAATAAGGACAAATGTTGTAGAGAAAACCAACTCTCTTCTTCATAGGAAAGCAATAAAAAAAATCAATTTATTTATATAATTCAAAATATATGAAGAAAGCAATATAAAAAATCAATTTATTTATTTAGTTCAAAATATATAGATAATATAACAGTTTTAAGATTCATTTCAAAGGTAAAAAATAAAAAATCATATGAGCATAAGTCCATGTATTCTAGCATTTCGTTTTCATGGATCAATTATCTAATGATAACAAGGAGGTTAACATTTTCTTATAAATTACGATAATTTGGTCTCATTGTATTAGCAACAATTTTGTATTACTAAAATAATGGTTAATACCATGGGCATAGGCCGAGTCAGGGGCTTATTCGGCAACGGAGAAGACAAACCTAGTTACAGTTAATAATTTTGTAGTACTAAAAGAATTGTTAATATACAATAATTTTGTAGTACTAAAAGAATTGTTAATACAATGTAAATTAACACTAGATACATAAAAAAGTGTTGTGTGGTAGCTTAGTTCCTGCCAAGTAGATTTGAGAATGGAGATGATAGTTGACACATTATAATTATTCATGATCATTATTTTTGGAAGATGGGGAGAGACAAGGAATATTGTTAAAAAAACATAAATTAACAGTATGGTAAGTAAAGGGTAATTAGAATAGATCTTTAACAATAAGCAAATGAAAGTTGAAATATGTAAAATTAAATGAAAAAAAAATAAAAAAAATATTAAAAAGTTATGTTCAATTGTTTTTTATAAATGAAATGATAAGAAAATTGTAAATATTAAAACCTATATTGAAATTACATTGAATAATAATTTAAGATATAACTTATATCTTACTTTACAACAGTTATTGAAAAAGAATCTACCCAGAAATAAAGGGCAGGAAGAAAACAATTAGTATGAAATGAAATCTTCCCATAAAGTAATATGAAACATAACATATGAAGAAGATATCTGATAATATAATCTGGTGTAAATCGCGGTTTAATGAGAGATGTCCTCGAGGTTTTCGCTTATTAATACCAATGCTTTTGAACCTGTGTGGTGAGTTGTCACTAATAAAAGAATAATTAATCTGCATCGAGAAGGGCGTGAATGTGCCGGGGATTGAAGGGAGCGATAAATGCTTTGAAACTTTTTGTGAACCCGGGTAGAGTGAAGCTTTCAAGTTCAAGGAGTGCGGGGTGGAATTGTAGATCACGTAAGTTTTGGGTGCAAGATGTATATCATAGAACACAGGGAATTAGAGTTCGATAACGCCAACTCGGGAACCCGCGGCTATAAAATTGGCTAAGTATGGAAAGGAAGGGTGGTCAGTCAGACTCCCGTAAATCACGGTTTAATGCATATTAATGGGAGATGTCCTCGAGGTTTTTGCGTAAATCGTGGTTTAATGCATTTAATGGGAGATGTCATCGAGGTTTTCTCTTATTAATGCCAATCCTTTCGAACCTATGTGGTGATTTGTCACTAAGAAAATCATAATTAATGTGCATTGGGAAGGGCGCGAAGGTGGCGGGGATGGAAGGGAGAGATAAATGCTTTGAAACTTTTTGTGAACCCGGGTAGAGTGAAGCTTGCGAGTTCGAGGAGTGCGGGGTGGAATTGTAGAGCACGACAATTTTGGGTGCAAGATGTATATCACGAAACATGGGGAATGAGAGTTCGATAGCGCCACGCCGGGAACCCACGGCCATACAATTGGCTAAGTATGGAAAGGAATGGCGGTCGGTCGGACTCCCGTAAATTGCGGTTTAATGTGTATTAATGGGAGATGTCCTTGAGGTTTTCGCTTATTAATGCCAATTTTTTTGAACATGTGTGTTGAGTTGTCACTAGTAAAAGCATAATCAATGTGCATTGGGAAGGACGCGAAAGTGGCGGGGATGGAAGGGAGCAATAAATGCTTTGAAACATTTGTGAATGGGTAGAGTGAAGCTTGCGAGCTGGAGGAATTGTAGACCACGAAATTTTTGGGTGCAAGATGTATATAACAGAATTGTAGATCACAAAAGTTTTGGGTGCAATATTTATATCATGAAACACGGGGAATGAGAGTTCGATAGTGCCAACCTGGGAACCGACGACCATAAAATTGGCTAAGTATGGAATTGTAGATCACAAAATTTTTGGGTGCAAGATGTATATCATGAAACATGGGGAATGAGAGTTCGATTGCGCCAACCCGATAATCGACGACCATAGAATTGGCTAGGTATGAAAAGCAACGATGGTCGGTTGGACTCCCATAAATCATGGTTTAATGCGGTTTTCGCTTATTAATGCCAATAAGCGAACCTGTGTGGTGAGTTGTGACTAGTAAAAGCATAATGAATGCACATTGGGAAGGGCAGGAATGTGGCGGGGATTGAAGGGAGTGATAAATGGTTTGAAACTTTTGTGAACCCGGGTATAGTGAAGCTTGTGAGTTCTAGGAGTCCGGGGTCGAATTGTAAATCACGAAAGTGTTGGGTGCAAGATGTATATCACAGAACATAGGGCATAAGAATTGATAATGCTAAGTTGGGACCACACAGTGAGATAATTGGCTAAGTGTTGAAAGGGACGACGATCGGTCGGGCTCATTATGTGACGATATAGATGGAGATGAGGATCTGTCAGCCCGCTAACCCGAAAACCCACGATTATAGAAATGCGACTAAGTCAGGTTCAAGTTTAAAGAAAATTTGTTTATATTTATTTCAGTAGTATTCATATTAATTTATGTTAATAGATTATTTGTGGTCCAAATGTAAATCATGTTCCAATTTGAAGGGTGTTCCAATTTTGGAGCTCGAGAAAGTCAGGTTCAAGTTTAAAGAGATTTTGTTTATATTTATTTCAAATGTATTCATATTAATGTATCTTAATAGATTATTTGTGGTCCAAATGTAAACCATGTTCCAATTTGAAGGGTGTTTTCGGCTCACAAATTTTGCTAAAACCCATAAGCAATAGAGAAAAAAATATATGACTTAACATTTTGTATATGGAAGCATATTCTCAAATATAGGAAGTTGCAATATATGCACAATATTAAACAGGATAATGACCTCAACATGTACCTGGAAATGAGTTAATTTAAAAAAAAATACAAAATTAAAAAAACAACACTAAACATTGAAAATCACCATACAACAACCTCACATATTTTATATTCAGATAAACTGAGTTACAAAATACATTTGAGAATATTTCCCAAAATAACTGTCTTGGAATTTGTAAAAAAATATATAGTTTAGTACATATTTTGTGAAATTTAAATGCGTTTTCCATAATGAATGGGATTGGGGCTCCCGCAGACCACAAAACAAAGATGTAAAATAATCAAGCTTGTAGAAAGAAGAAAGTCGGTGATGGAAAACAACAAGACCTCGCAAGAAGAAAGAGAAAATTGTCAGTCCTCGGTTAAAGCTTTGTATTTAAAGAGGTAGAGTAACTGGATGAAGACATCGACAAAGACAGAAGAATGTGATCAATATCAAATTACTATGATGGTGTCCAATGCCTTGTCATTTGCTCGCTGATGTCCTTTTATGGCTTTCCTCGATGGTTATGGGAACTGTCTGAAGCGTCCTTTTCCCTTCATTGGTAATCTTGTCGACAACCTTTTTGAACCACTCCTTGATGTAGCTCCTCATGGGTGCCACATAGATTTCAAGCCAGATTTTGATATTGGAGAATTCACTTTCAAATTACCTTAGGTCAATAGAGAGGTTGTGTAATGCTTCTTGAATATCTTGGTTTTTAATCGAATAACTAACTAGCCAGTTTTTCACGTCATCTTTACCATATTCAAGAATGCCATAGAAATTTTCAAATGACAGTCTTTTATAGATTTGAACTTTATCATCAAATGCTTGCTTGGTTAAAAAAAGGAGTTGAATATCAATTTCGGGTCTTGGACTTCATTGATGCTTGCAACTAGATCTATCTCAGTTAGCTTCTTGAATAGTTTGTCTCTTCTAGATATGGCTTGGCTACATGCTTGAATGATACCATTAAGGTTTTTTACCTTTTTTTTCTAGCATGCGTTTAGTTGGTTTATTCGATCCAGGGAAGGGAGATCCTCCTCTCTTGTGAATTTCGTCATACTAGTAACTTTAACACCAAATGGTACAACTGGATCGAGGTAGAAACCTTGCTCGTTATTGAGATCTGCTTGCAGATACTCATGAAAAACATGCGCTCTTGTTCCAAAAGAGACCATACTCTTTGACATCTCCCAATATTATGTTATTAATTCCATTCTTCTGTTTATATTCTTTTCCACATAGCTGCAGGTGC
>SNQJ01S0010794.1:177898-236381 GCA_010110895.2 Picea sitchensis | reverse complement strand
CTAAATTACAACTAATGGCCTAAAGCCGACATAAATAAAATAACATTACTAATCTAATATGCCCCAATTAAGGGGTAATGAGCCAATATTAGGGCTTAACAATGACAATGGTTTTGTTCAGATGCAAATGCTCTAGTGCATTGGAAATAACATTTAGTATGTTGGAGAATGTTGCATGCAAAGCAACATAGAGATTCAATATTGCAATTTATGATCCATGGAAAATTACTTTTGTGAGCACCATCTCAACATTGTTTTCTTCAAAATGCATATGCTCCAAAATTTTTACATGTTTTTTCACTAATATCATCACTCCATGTGTAATGTAGCTCGATATGCAATTGTGATTTGGAAATCGCTTGTTTTGCATGTAGAAAGTTTGTGAGAAATTTCAATTTTGCTGGAGGGAGGGTTCCTATCTCCTCCTCCGCCTGAAGAACTGTGTGTGACTTTCTTGCTTGGGTAGGCCATTGGAGTGATTCTCCGAGATGTTGTAGTCTTGGGTGTGGCGGTCGAGGATTGTACACTTTTCTCACCCGGGCCTTTTTGTTTCTACTTGTTCGACTCATTGGTGCTGAGTATTGTCTCCAGGTCGCTGGTGTCATGAGCAGGACTTCCAGAGGCATTATCTTCGTCTTCATTCAAGATAGTGTCAATGAAAGAACTGTTGAAACCAACAACGAATAGGTGTTCTACAAAAATACCATCATGGTCGAACCCTTTTAATTTTTCAGCACATTTCAAATTGAAGCTGTGGAAGTGGCCTGCAAAATTGTCAATCTTGTTCATATTCCTGACTATGAAATCCCCGACTTTCCAAGGCAGAGGGATGAATTGCCTTTTTCTCCTTTCATGGAAAAAATGAAACCAGTAGGTGTAATGCCTTGATATTTCAGCAAAAAACATTGTACGATATATGTGACATGGAAGGAAGGAACGAAGGATTTTGTTTGGACCCAAAAATCCTTATAATATTATAGTTCTCCATTTGTTCTGGTGTGCCCTTCCTATCTAGGAACTTGGTTTCCTGGTCAGACATTCAAGGAAAATCCTTTCCAAATATCAACCCTTTAAAAATTGAAACAAAATCATTATAGACTTCATAAAAATGTTGGGAGGCTTTGTGTCTTTATAATATCTGGTACTAGAAGGTTACTGGGTCAAATTCACAGTTTACCTTCTTACACATAGATAATCCAAGGAATGGACAACAATGCGCTACCACAAAAATTAAATAAGATGACATAAATAATTTATTCTACCTTTTGTATTGCAATAATTGAGAAGAGATTGCAATGGAAATCAACTTGCCCCAATGGAAGATGGCTTATTCCTTCACCGTAAAATATAAAATATACAGAATCATCCGAGAGATGTCAATTGTTCGATTATAGTTTGAATCAATACTGTAGGAATGGACAGTACGATCTGACAGGGCCGACCATGCCTGGATATTTACTCTGAATATGATAGATAACAATTGCAAATAGAATCTGCCACCCTCGACATTTCCTTTCTCATATGGCATTTCCATGTTTACAAGGTATTGTTGCCAACTTCCATTTATCGACATACTTTCTAGGAGATATGGTAAAATGTGTTGATGCAAGCACTTAAAATCCTGTTGGCTGCCACCTATAATTGCATTGCAAAATGATAGTACATTGTAAATTCGCACCGAGTGCACATCGAACTCAGTTTCCACCAAATAGCAAATTGCATTGAACAAACTATCTCCACAACTAGATGCAATAGTTGTCGCTATGTGAAATCCATGGGCGTGTATATGATGCATAATTCATTTCCAATGTGATTGAAGGTCTTTGAAAATGAGGGACAAGTAAATATGAGGTCCTCCAAGATTTCATATGGATAATTTTCTATAGAGTAGTGGTTCATAATGACCATTGACATGATTGGCATCATGGAACAAGATGTAATATGGATCCCTAGATGCAGTTTTGTTGAATAGTAGATATCTTGTTTTTCTTGTCAATGACCATATTCCAATTGATATATTCAACTGCTTGGATAGCCACCGTATACAAAATTTATCTTCCCAAAGTCCCCTCTCATGTGCAGGAAGAGTCGTAGATGCAGACAACCACATCTTTGAAAAATACGTAGTGACATCATATATTCCATGCAACTGGAAAAGAAAATCATATGCCAATTCGTATTGATACGACTCCAATGCCTCAATGTCGCCATTTTCTAAGTAGGCCAAGAAATGATCTATCAATTCATTGCGCAGGCCGGTCGAGAAATAACGGAAATGAAACAGAACTTGAAATGCATCGAAGAGGCAATCTCCCATAGTATACGAGAATGCATCCAATCTAAAAATCCCATTGCTATGCAATACCTGGTCAATGTTGTCATGTACAATGGAGTCTGTATCTATTTCATAGCACTCAACATCTATTACTTGCTTCATCTCTGAAGTTGTGATTTTCAAGATGTTTCTTAGCTATATTAAGATAATATGCAAATAAGGAAAAAAAGAAAAATGAAAACTATAAGCCCGGAACTGCATACCAATTCTGCTATGTATCCTTCAACCTTCTTCTTGTCAAATTCAATCCCCCTGGTCGCTACAACATATGAAAAACAAACAAANAATATGGATCCCTAGATGCAGTTTTGTTGAATAGTAGATATCTTGTTTTTCTTGTCAATGACCATATTCCAATTGATATATTCAACTGCTTGGATAGCCACCGTATACAAAATTTATCTTCCCAAAGTCCCCTCTCATGTGCAGGAAGAGTCGTAGATGCAGACAACCACATCTTTGAAAAATACGTAGTGACATCATATATTCCATGCAACTGGAAAAGAAAATCATATGCCAATTCGTATTGATACGACTCCAATGCCTCAATGTCGCCATTTTCTAAGTAGGCCAAGAAATGATCTATCAATTCATTGCGCAGGCCGGTCGAGAAATAACGGAAATGAAACAGAACTTGAAATGCATCGAAGAGGCAATCTCCCATAGTATACGAGAATGCATCCAATCTAAAAATCCCATTGCTATGCAATACCTGGTCAATGTTGTCATGTACAATGGAGTCTGTATCTATTTCATAGCACTCAACATCTATTACTTGCTTCATCTCTGAAGTTGTGATTTTCAAGATGTTTCTTAGCTATATTAAGATAATATGCAAATAAGGAAAAAAAGAAAAATGAAAACTATAAGCCCGGAACTGCATACCAATTCTGCTATGTATCCTTCAACCTTCTTCTTGTCAAATTCAATCCCCCTGGTCGCTACAACATATGAAAAACAAACAAACGTATAGTGAATAGTGAACCATACAGAAGAGACAACACAAATGAAATAATGCTATAAATTTGCTCAGCACAAAGACAGAGTATTCAAGGCATATCATTTTTTAACCTATTCCACGCATGCATCCTATAAGAGTTTCAGTGGCAGAAGAAGCTTTGCAAGACACAAAGGAAAACATAAAACCAACAACTAAACATGGTTTTTGATCTAGAGGATAAAAACATGCCTTATCACAAGGTCCTAGCAGATGCTTCCTTCGCATTGACAACTCTGAATTTGTTTTGTAAACCCCTTTGCATTGCTATTTTCGAAAGAGCTATGGTACGATATCTAGGACATGGAAATGGGAGTATGTGATTGGAAGGGAACAACCTAAAAAAAATGCACCAAATGTATGGTTTCCAGGAACATAAAATATGAGGAGAACATTCGATTTCATTTTTTATATGTCACTGTGGCTGCAGCAGATGTGGGTTCTATGTCCAACATCGACATTTAAAGGGGAACAAGATGTTTTGGAAGGGAACATATGTAACACCTCGGGTTTTGAACCCCCATTTTAAATGATGTATTGTTACAATGCTGAGAGGCCAAAGTGCCCAAAAAATTATTAAAAGGCTAGTGTGCCCAAGAAATGTAATGTTTTGATCATTGTTAATAATAAATACAGGCTGCTAGACAGACAAGGACTAGAGTTATAGGGGGCTATGATTCCACAAGAGAGGGGGGATTGAGGGGATAAATGTTTATTCCTATTTTAATTACCCTTTTGTCTAAGGGAGTGGATAAGTTACATGAGCTTGTTGGGGAAGGAGAGGAGGTTCTTGATTCCCCATGAAAATACTTAAGCCCATCCATGGTCTGATGGGGGGGTTGGATCGTTCGATCCTTCACTTCTTCTTTCATTCCATTCTTTCCCTCACACATTCAGTCACTAATTGTTCACTGTTTTCACACCTTGGGTGGAGATCTCACTCCATTCATTTCCATCACCCATTCATCTTCCTCATCCGTGTCTTGGCTTGGGGAGAGGAAAACAAACTGCTGAAGAGAATCCATGGTATCATTGGCTATAGAGGTCGCTGGTGTAATCCAAACATGACTTGAGGCTTTCACGTCTGAGGTGTGTTGGCTTGCACGTATGAGGTGCGTTCATAGCTGTGAGTCTTGAGAGTTCCAACATGGAGATTTTGGACCAATTGCGCTGGAGCCCTGGAAGGAGAAGGACTGCCTGAGGGATTGCGCAGTAGAGAAGTGTGGAGGTCCATTCTATTAGGTGGTGAAAGATGGGTAGAAGAGAGCTGGGAACTTGGATTGACATGAGTGTTGGGAAATCTTGTGAGAACTTGAGTGCTGACTGGTTCGGGAAGCCAAGTAACACTCTGGAACCGTCCTTGTGGATTCATAGCCCTGGCTCGGGGGTGACATTACTGTTGATATTTGGAGCAATAGTGTCTATGGTTGGGTGGAATGTCCTTGGTCTGCAACTGGTTGGTGTCTTATTTTAGAAAGATAAGTGCTCTCTATTATGGTATTATTTATCTGTATATGAATGTATTCACCTGTGTATTTATTTATCATTTAATTAAATCTTTAGAAAATGCATGCTTGCTGATTATTGATATGCATGTCGTCAGATCTTTTCTTTTATGCGTCCTTATTAATTTAAAAAGGTATCGGTAAGAGAAAGAAGTCCAAGGGTGGGCTTGAAGGTAGAGTACCCTGGCCTGTGGGTGGCGAGGTGTGTTACAGATTGGTATCCGAACTTCTGGTTGAAACACTGGGCTGGTATGGGCCGGGTCTATTGGTCAGAGTCTGGTGGTTGAGATCGAATTTTGACTGTGAAGTTTAAAATCTTAGGAGGAATGGCATGTCAGAATCTACGTAGGAGCTAGAGCACCGGAGATCCTTTATAAGGGTTTGAAGGATCGTGACTGTCCCTTTCAAATTCGAGAGCGATCACCACTGTGGGATCAAGAGAAATCCGGGATTGTTGGATTGGAAGGTAGATGAACAAGGGTTTTCCGATGAAGGTGAAGCAAAGGTTAAGTCACAACCGTCATATCTCATTGGAGAGAAATCGACGGTGGGGAGGCATTGTGGGGATTAGGAAGAAAATTAAAGTTTCTACAAGTTGTGAGCCTGCAATCACTCAGGATCGTTGATATTTCTAGATCAACAAAACAATGGTGGATATTGATCCCACTACGGACGAGCATCTTCGCTTTGCGGAGATCGGCAAGGAAATTAAAGAGTGAGCGAGTTGAGTCTCCATAATCACTCGTGGCCATTGATATTCAAGCAGGGGACACGTGTCAGGCGATCTCATATTTCGGGAGGAAGAAAGAAGAAGCTAAGTGAGTAAAGGAATCCCAAAGTTTTTAGTTGATACAGACCGTCCAATACGAGAGACACGCGACAAAAAAATGGCTAGTTCGGGAGAATTGGAATTGTGCTAGTTTGGAAAATCCTGAAGCCCAAATTCCTAAATCCCAAAGAGCCAAAGTGGTTGGAAATGATGACATCACCTGGAGGTGATGTGGACCCTAGAATGCAAGCGTAAAATCTTCCGAAGCCTGAAATTTCCAAGTGATGGTTTGCGGACATCACCTAGGATGACGTGGACACATAGGATGTGTGCCATGTGTCAGTGAGTTTTGAACCTGTGGAGGATTGAAATGTCAGTTAGAACTTGACATGTGTCACCCACCTAATTGGGCCACGTGTCTTCTTCTTGTATTTCTCCATGTGGCGACAGATCGTGCAGTCCAAAGACTGGGCACTCTGGAGGAAAAGGATGTGATAGTTTGCGTTGGGTCGAGAACTCCTGAAGGTTGGATTACATATTGACCGTTGATCCCAGAAGACACATGACAATTTATCTCGCAACGGTTCAGAGGATCGACACTCCAAGAGAAAGTGAAGGCAGAGAGTTTAAAAATCCTGAAGCCTGAAGAGCTAAAGCGATTCACAACCGTTGATCTGTGAGAGACACGCGTCGATGGATTGTTGACTTCGGGTGAAAGCACTCTAGGAGAAAGTGAAGGCTGAGAGATTGAAACTCCTGAAGCTCGAAGAGCCGAAGTGATTCACAACCGTTGATCTGTGAGAGACACGCATCGATGAATTGACGACTTCAAATGAAATCAGTCTGGGAGAAAGTGAAGGCAGAGAGTTTGAAACTCCCGAAGCTCAAAGAGCCAAAGAAATTCACAACCGTTGATCTGTGAGAGACACGCGTCGACAGATTGTCGACTTCGGGTGAAAGAACTCGGGGAGAAAGTGAAGGTGGAGAGTTTGAAACTCTTGAAGCCAAAAGAGCCGAAGATATTCATAGTCGTCGATCTGTGGGAGGACATGCATCGACAGATCGTAAACTCACGGTGAAAGTGTTCCGGGAGGAAGCAAGCAGGGGAAGTTGAGACTTCCGAAGGCCGAAGTCCTGAAGTGGACTAGAACCGTTGATTTGAGGTGGACACGTGGTGCCTGATCTAGAACTTTGGGTACATAGTACTCTGGGGGAAAGTAGAGGTCAAAGTGCCAAACTGCAGAAGCCCAGAGTCTCGAAGTGAATCTCAATCGGTGATCATGAATGAGGATGAGGACCGTTGATCTAGTCTCGGCTGAAGGTTTCGAAGTTGCGAAGTGCCATGAAGGATTTGGCCACAGTTTTGAGCCGTGGTCACCTGGGGAAGTGGTTTGAAAGGAGTTCCTGTGTAAAATTAAATTATATATTGGCTAAGGGATAACATTGGAGTGTTATACGATGTAGATTGATACATATATGTTCTTCATGAATTGAGAAGAAAAAAAAAGGACTTGTAACATGATTTGGAAAATTTTGTTTATCATATGATTAATTCTAACAAAATGGTTGCTTGTACATTTTGCAGAATTAAGGGGTTTAAACACATTATCTTAGAATGTGTATTGAAGAAATGGAAGAAGGAGAGGGAGCCTCCATCCATGATAAGGAGGCCGAAGGCCAAAATACCAGAGTTGTTAATGAAGAGACATAATCTAACGGATGCAAGGGCCAAGGGGAGAAAGAAACATTGCTAGAAACTGTAAGAATCCTAAAAATTGAAGTGCAGAGCTACAAGGCAGACAATGAGAGGCTGATGAGGGAGCAACATCAGATAAATTCTCGAGTGCTGCAGAGCTTAAATCAACTACAAAGTCAAGCCAAGAATGGTTCAAAGCAAGAGGAAGAAGGCAAGTGTCATGAAGGAAGAGATGACCGTGGAAGATATGGTAATTCAAGAAGTGCTAGAAGAACTCATAAACACCACTCACCTCCTTACTCATCAATAAATTTTTATGCATCGGAAGATTCTGTAAGCAGTCTAGAGGTGTCTCCTGTTAGGCACCAAAGAAGGAGACAAGAGGTGGAAAATTTACAAGGAGAACTAAGGAAGCTCAAGCCACCATCCTTTGATGGTGAAAGAGAAAGGGAGGATGATGCTGAATCATGGTTGCTTGGACTCAGGAGATATTTTCAATTTCATAACTATTCATCAAACCTAGAAGCCAGGATTGCCACCTACCATTTACATGGGAAAGATACAATGTGGTGGGATCAACTGAAGCAAGTTGAACATATTAATGAGAATAGGATCACTTGGAAGCAGTTCAAGAAGTACTTCCAGAAGGAGTACCTCTCATATAATTTCTATGACAAGAAAATGCATGAGTTATTTGAAATCAAATTGGGAAGCATGACTATGGAAAAATATGAGAAGAAGTTCATGGGATTGTTAAAGTATGTCAGGTTCATTGATGATGAGAAGGTGAAAATACAAATATTTCTAAGTGGACTACCAGCCTTTTATAAAGAAAATATTAGGTATGATGAGCCCAAGACCTTGATTGAGGCCATTAGGAAGGCTAAATACTTGTATGAGCAAGGCTAGGGAAGAGAATCCCTACAGAAATCTTGGAAGGATAAGAAGAAGGAGAAGTCTGATCAGAAGAGGAAAGGATTCAAACCCACCTTCAATAGGAATGAGCCTAATAGAAATAATCAAGATCAATATGCTAAGGGTGAATCTAAGAAAGAAGACTCCTTGGGAAAAAGGTGAAGATCACCTATCCAATGTTGGGGATGCAAAGAAGATCACCTGTACAAGGATTGCCCACATAGAAAGGACAACGTGAAGACTGTGCACAATGTCCAATAGGTTAGAACAGTCGAAGTTATGGGAAGAATCTATGAAGCTTTAGATGATCGACAAGCAGAGTACCAGTCCAATATGATCGAGGTGGAAGGTAAGATCATAAATTAGCCTGTTGCTATTTTAATTGATTTAGGAGTAAGTCATTGTTACATTGATCCTAAAATAGTGGATAGATTACATTTGGAGAAAATTAAGCTTGGAAAATCAAGTTTGGTCCAGCTAGCCACTGGAACCAAAAGGAGAATCCATGATATGGTTAGAGGATGTTCCATAAGTCTTAATGGTGTGAATACACATGCTGATCTAAATATCATACCATTCGGGTCTTATGATATTCTAATTGGAATGGATTGGATGGACAAGCATCATGTTGTCCTAGATTGTCATGGCAAGACATTTACCTGTCTTGATGAAGATGGAAAACAAATCACTGTGAAAGGATTTCCAAGACCCATCTCTATAAGGGATATTTCAGCCTTATAGCTGAAGAGATGTTTTAGAAAAGGATGTCAATTTTATGCAGCTCATGTGGAAGAGCCAGAAAATACAAAGGGGCCAAGCCTTGAAGATTTCTCGGTACTACAAGAGTTTGAATATGTATTCCAAGAAATACCAGGGTTTCCACCAAGAAGGGAGATAGACTTCTCAATTGATCTAGTGCCTGAAGAAACCCCAGTGTCAAAAACACCTTACAGAATGAGCACAAAAGAGTTAAAAGAATTACAAATGCAGTGGGAGGAATTGTTGAAGAAAGGGTACATACGCCCAAGTGTTTCACCTTGGGGAGCACCAATACCTTTTGTCAAAAAGAAGGATGGAACCTTGAGGCTATGTATTGAATTTCAAAAACTGAATAAGTATACTATAAAGAGCAAGTATCCTCTACCCAGAATTGATGACCTCTTTGATCAGCTAAGAGGAGAAAATATATTTTCAAAGATTGACCCGAGGTCAGGATACCATCAGGTAAGGATCAAGGAAGAAGACATTCATAAGAAAACCTTTAGGACCAGGTATGGGAATTATGAATTTGTAGTGGTGCCATTTGGACTGACCAATGCATTAGCTGTCTTTATGTGCTTAATGAATGGCATATTCAAAAATTATTTGGATAAGTTTGTCATAGTGTTCTTTGATGAAATACTTATCTATTCTAAGTCTAAAGAGGAGCATGAACATCACTTAAGACTGGTATTGCAAGTTCCGAGAGAACATCAGTTGTATACCAAGCTGAGAAAGTGTTTTTTTAATCAAAATCATATCCATTACTTGGGACACATTATTTCAGAGCAGTGCATAGCAGTAGATCCAAAGAAGATTGAAGCCATTAGAGGATGGGCAACACCCAAAAATGTGTTAGAAGTCATATATTTTATGGGATTAGCTGGTTAATTTAGAAGGTTCATAGTAGGGTTCTCTAATATTGCTCATCCCATCACTTCTTTGAAAAAGAAGGGAACTAAATTTGAATGAACACCTAAGTGTGAAGCGAATTTTAATCTATTGAAAGATTTACTTACTAGTGCACCTGTGTTAAAGATTGCTGACCCAAAT
This sequence comes from Picea sitchensis, assembly GCA_010110895.2. Lineage (NCBI taxonomy): Eukaryota > Viridiplantae > Streptophyta > Pinopsida > Pinales > Pinaceae > Picea > Picea sitchensis. The sequence continues at coordinate 226,352 of SNQJ01S0010794.1, read as the reverse complement.
GAAATTTTTGTGGTATGTACATATGCATGTAAGGAAGGACTTGGGGGAGTCCTCATGCAAAATGGACATGTCAATGGTTATGAGTCCAAAAAGCTTAAGGAACATGAGAGGAACTATGCCACACATGACTTGGAGCTTGCTGCCATTGTCCACACCTTGAGGATGTGGAGGCATTACCTCATGGGGAAGAGATTTGAATTAAGGACATACCGCATTGGCTTGAAGTATATTTTTGAACAAACAACCTTGAATGTCAAGCAAACAAGATGGCTAGAATTTTTAAGTGAATATGACCTCGATATGAAGCATATCAAAGGAAAGGAGAATAAAGTTGCCAATGCACTTAGTAGAAGAGTGCATCTCATGCATGCTACTGTTGACATTATGCATCAGTTAGAGTTGGAGATCATAATTTTAGATGATCTTGTTACAGATCGACATTACCTACAGGTAAAGGAAAGATTACAACAAGGAGATGTAGAACAAAAAATAAAGGAGATGTTCCTTATGCTGGACATCCCAGCTACCAGAAAATGATTACAATAGTAAGAAGCTGTTGGAAGCAGACCAAAGAGGAAAGAAAGGCAATTTTGGGAAGGAAGGCATGCACGAGGAAAGCGACAGCTGGAGGGAGAACAACATGCGTGCATGGATGGAAGTTCAACGATGGTAGGGTTAGGGTTTTTGTAATGTATTGTAATGGTTGAAGAGACATAAACATATAAATATATATACTTAGGTATCACAAGGGGTGCCGATGATTTTGAAGACTACTCGTTATTGTAGAGAGTTGTTGTAACGAGTAGATATGCAATATTTTTCTGTATGACCTAGTTTTGTAAGCTCTTGAGCTAGAGAGGACAGAAGAGGGTAGATCTTGAGGGTGAGATCATAGCCTGAGGAGCCTGGTGCGATCTAGTTCGCCTCATAATAAATCTTGAACCAATTGAAGGGAATTGTAAATAGTACGACATTGTAATGACAGACCGACGATAATAAAAGAGCCAAGAGCCAAATATTTGTGGAAGTATCCCAGGAGAGGGTGAACCATGGTAACATCTATGCTATGTGATTGAATGCATGTATTTCTTTATTGTCTCAGTAGATATAGACGAGCTAAATGAATGAGTCATTATATTTCTTGCATTAATCGTGAATAATTGTATACTGTGTTGATAAGTTACAATAGCACTCCCTGTACACAGTTATCATATCTCTCACTCAATCATAGGCTGTAAAAACATGAGTATTGCAGCCACCCATTAAGACTATCTCAGGTGAGACGGTGCGGTGCATCCTGTGTGCCGTGTTGCCTTCTGGTTTACTAGGAGGGCCGATAGTTTTAGAGGCTTTGTTGGAAACCCGAACAAACCTGAACCCTAGGTCAATAAACTCATAAAGAATATAGGATAGATTAAAAACCCAACAAATGGTTCCATTGTCGTTGGTAGGAATAGAAGAGGATTGAGTAGATGAGATAAGTTGAAGGTCTGTTAGAGGCAGATCAAGAAAATATTAGGGAAAAGAGCAATGAGCCACTAGAAGGGGATGTTGAGACCATGGAATCCCAAAAAAGCAGAGATCGAAAGCTGGCCAAGGAAAAAAGAGTTGGAGTTTTCACAAAAAGATAACAAAAACCGTAGAATAACAACCCACGAATATCTTGAGAAATACATGTTTACTGATTTACACGAAGTCTTTTTCTATGATTTTCCACATTTATTGTAGGAGTGGGTACTAAGGTTGAAGGATAACCATGAAACGAACTGGATCCTACAGTTAGAGTGGACCCCAGTACATATTGAGCAGTTACAACACATGAACAACAAATTCACCCGCGCAGTAGATTTTTGGCTCGACAATATTGTGGCAGGCTTTATAACAGAATTTGCAGTAGATACATCGAAGTCATACAACACAGAGGAGAAAGATTTCCTATGAGGACCCCAAGGAAGGTACATTAGATCGCTGTATACTTCGATTAATATACTACTATACAACAAAGGTGTAATGACAATGGAGTCAGACAACTAAATTTCCCTGCGTGCATGGGGGAAGGGGGGAAGCACCGACAAAAAGAGGAGAAATGGAAGGAGGAAAGGATAAGGGAAAGAATGAAAAACCCTTGGACCCAATCATGATGGATGATGACCAGATAAAGTGGATCTCGGTGAAAACTAAAAAGACACGTAGCAGAGTACCCTACCAATACAAGGTGAATACCAAGAAGAGAGCCTTAGCCATAAGATAAGGATTGGAAAGTGATGAAGAAGAGGTAGAGGATCTCCAATATGTGGAGCAGATTGAGGAAATCCTGCGTGCATCATATGAAAGGAAGACAAGAGGTCCAAGAACGGGAAGAGAAGGCATCAATCCTATCCATATTAATGTAAGTGTGGAACCCATAAACCCATGTGCGACCAATACACCAAAGAGAACACCAGTGTTTAGAAAACCGAAGTTCGGAAGAAGTATGACAGTAGGAAGTATGTCTACACAAGGAGAAACAACTAGAGGAGCCAGTTCAGGCATCACTAGTCAGGTATCTACACCACATGGAGGTAGTAGTTCAACATTCAAAATGGCAGGACACGATCCCACCATCAGGTTACCAGAATTTAAAGGAGAAGCATTAGAGGACCTGGAGAAACATTTGTTCATCTATGAGAAGATCTGGGAAGCAAAACATATCACAGACGAAGATACTAAACTAGCTCATCTAGCAATTACATTAAGGGATCACGCATTGGATTGGTACATGAGATTAGCTACAAACAATCCACCAGGGAAAACTAGAACAATTGTAAACATCAAGAAACTGTTGATCAACGATTTCCAAAATCCGAGTTCAAAAGATTAGTACATGAATGAGATGATCGAAATAAGACAAAAACCAGGAGAATCCGTATGGGAGATCGACCAGAGATTCAGGCAACTAAAGGGGAAGTTGAAATATCTCATGAACGATATGAAGCAACGACACTTGTTTGTCAATTCACTGCTACCACACTTAAAATATCCACTGCAACAACAAAAGTTTCATACGCAGGCAGAGGCTCTGCAGGCAACCTTGCAATTAGAAGAAAACCAATATCAGCAGACAGATCTAGCTATCGAAAAACTAAAGGAGGATTTGAGGAACTTAACGTTCCAACTCAACCAAAATAAGAATAAGGATAAACGAGAAGCCATTTGGTGTACTACATGCAGGACGAAAGGACACCACAAGAACGAATGTCCAACATTCGCGTAGTATATGGTAGCAGGAATGCCAAATCCATTACCACCAGGAGGACTATGGTGAAATATCTGTAAGAAACTAGACCATGATCCATATCACTGCCCTATGATGCAGAAATACCAGTTAGTCCCAAAGAGTTCGTATTGCAATTTTTGCAAGTCAGTGGGCAACGACGAAAAAGATTGTAGAACTATGGAGTTGATGAGAGAAAGGACATCATATGCATATAGAGTGTAGGAAGAAATGATGACTGGGAAAGCCACACGATAGTTTAATCAAGTTTCAACTCCATAAAACACTGTGCAACAACAGTATAATACTGCACAACAACGATATAATACCGTGCAACCACAATACAACACAACATAACTTCAATACAATACCACGCAATACAATCAGGCGCCTCAATATAATGCGCTGAGAGGAGATCGAGCAGGCTACAGAGGTGGAGGACGAGCGAGAGGAGGTTTTGGATGAGGTAGAGGACCAGTGATATGTCACAATTGTGAACAACTAGGACATTATGCAAGGGAATGTCCACTTCCACCAGCAACATGTATGTATTTCCGTGCATCAAACCATGACACAGAAGAATGCCCGACACTACTAGTAAAGATTTAGGAAAAAAGGAACCAGAACAACCATAATGTTTAGTGGATTTCAGCTGAAGCGAGGGATGAAGGATGGAACATCAACATAGTTACCCATGGAGGAGATAAAATGAGAAATGATGCAACTAGATAAGAGCCACTACAACTCCAATGGGTGAAGAAGAACACCGAACCAAGGAAGCAGTTCGACGCGTAGAAAGAGAACGAGATATTTAAGCAAGCCCGAGAAGAATTTTAGAAGGAGGACATTGTGATGACTTCAATTGCACAACAAAGAAAGGAAGCACCAGAATACAAGATGCCTCCGTTATTGGATCATACCAATGAGATACTTTCCATGGGACAATTAAGTACAATAAAAGGCTTTTTGCAATCGTGTGTAAAAGTATTAAGTGATCCATCATCTGTCAAAATATTTCAAAATGTATTAGAAAGATGTAGTATGGAGACATAAGGAAAAGTAGAACAAAAGACAATCAATCACGTACATACCAGGAGAAGAACAAGTAGGGAGTTCAGACTGAATGCAAACATTGGAGACTTCAACATGGGGGACATCATATTGGATCTGGGATCTGAGGTCAATGTATTACCAAAGAAGACATGTCAATGTATGTGAGAGCCCACATTACGATATTCACCAGTTCAACTAAAAATAGCAAACCAACACAGAGTCCTACCAACCGCTAAACTAAAAGGAGTGATAGTAGACCTAGATGGGGTGCACACAAAAGCAGATTTTGTAGTAATCGAAATAGTGGACGATTCAACACCATATCCAGCTTTGCTTGGTTTGTATTGGGTGTTTGACAGCAAGGCCATAATCAATCTAAAGACATGAAAAATGACATTCGATTCAGGTGAATACAGGGTCATCGCACCATTAGACCCATTAGAAGGGGAGAGGTTTGTAGAACCTACTTGCTTAGACTTAGAGGAAATCAACCAGTTGTACAAAACAACTATGTGTGATGAGGATTACGTAAACCCAACTGGAGATAGAATACACAGTTGGTGGAGAATTACTTCATGTGCAACAGACTCAGATACCGGCTTAGAGAATTGGCAACAAAGGCTACACAAATTTTCCACGAGAAGATGCACACGAATAGACCACGCAGTAAGATGAGTAGGTACAAAGACAAGAGAACCACCCAATTTCCATGGAATAAATGATCTGGAAATATTCTTGACACAGTACGAAGATGAAGTTTCATAGAATTAGAGACTCTTAGCACTTGATATAGCACTCAATGCCACACCAGAAAGATGGTGGGGCACACACAAAGAGACAATCAAAGATTGGTACCAATGTAAGAGGTTACTGTGCAAAAGGTTCAACGTAGAGCAGAAAGACAACAAGCAATAGAAGTATGATGGACATGGGGAACCATCGAAACACTTGGAGAAGTGCAGAACACTGTGGAACTTAACACCCCCAGAGGAATGCCCCCATTATTTTGTACACACTCTAGAGGGCATACCAGCGAATTGGTATACAGACCAGGAACTGCGCAGAGGAATTGCGACCTGGACGACATTGCAACAAAAGTTTAAAATCACTTTCTCATTTGAGAATGGGAACCCCAACATAGATGCAACCCTTAAAAATATAAGAGGGGTGATATTTATCAAGGAATCAGAAGTCGATCTCATAAAAAAATTGCAACAACAGAATAGATAGACAATCAAGGAACTGTTGTCATGTTACCATGTGCACGAAGACGCACTAGAGGAAGACAATCCACGCGATATTCAGATCGAGGAAGTGGAAGGTGAAAGAGAAGTGGAAGCTCCACCTATAAAATCATAAGTCATGTCCACGCCGATCAAGGTAAAGAAAGTCAACATTGGGAAAACCGAGAATCCCAAAATGGCCAGCATCAGAGATTATTGTGATGAAAAGATGGTATAAAGCATAATAGAGTTACTGCATGAGTACAATGACATGTTTCCCATGACATTTACAGAGATGAAGGGTATAGCAGCAGATCTAGGAGAAATGAAAATACCACTTAGAGTCGAAGCAAGACCAATCAGACAATGACCATATAGATTGAACCCGATATACAAGAAGAAAGTCAAAGTTGAGATCGATAGAATGCTCGAAGCCAGAATCATAGAGCCAGTGGAAGAATCAGAATGGATAAGCCCAATGGTAGTTCAGGAAAAAAAACAAGGAGGGATAAGGATATGCGTCGACTTGAGGAAATTGAACGATGCATGCCTACATGACCTATTCCCTACACCTTTCACGGATGAGGTGTTAGAGAATGTAGGAGGACATGAAGCTTACTCATTCACCGATGGATTCTCAGGATACCATCAGATCAAGATAGCACATGAAGACATATACAAGACCACATTTGTGACAGAATGAGGATCTTATCAGTACACAATCATGCCGTTTAGACTGAAGAATGCACCAGCAATATTTTCCAGAGTAGTCATCGTTGCATTTAAAGAATTCATCCACCAATTTCTAGAGGTATACTTGGATGATTGGACAGTCTATATTTTTTTGAAAGAACATGTAGAGGTCTTACAACTGATGTTAGAAAGATGCAAACAATTCTAGATATCATTAAACATCAAGAAATGCATATCTGGAACACCGTTTGGGATACTATTAGGCCATATAGTATGCAAAGAAGGTTTACTAGTAGATCCTGCAAAGATCACAGTAATTGTTAACTTACCACCACCAAAAATAGTCCGTCAGCTAAGAGGGACATTGGGACAGACATGATACTATAGAAAGTTCATCAAAGGATACACGCAGATTACCGCGCCAATGGAAAAACTGTTACAAAAAGATACAAAGTTTCAGTGGAACGATGAGTGTCAACACAGTCTGGATACCTTGAAGGAAAAGATGGTCACCGCGTCGATACTAGTATTTTCGGACTGGGAGAAGACATTCCACATACATGTAGATGCATCAACCATTGCACTTGGAGCTATCTTGGCATAGCTAGGAGCGGGGGATTTGGATAACCCTATAGCATTTGTGAGTACAAAGCTATCATAATCAAAACATAACTATAACACCACAGAGAGAGAAGGCTTAGCTAAGGTCTATGCACTGGAGATGTTCAGACACTACTTACTGGGAAAACACTTTAAGATGTTCACAGATCACTCAGCCCTGAAATACCTAGTCAAAAAGCCAGTGTTGGGGGGGAGAATTTGTCGATGGTTATTACTGTTTCAAGAATTTGACTTTGAAGTCATAGTCAAGCCAAGAAAACTGAATGGAGGACCTGACCACCTATCAAGGGTCACAAATGGAGAAGACCCTACGAATTTAGAAGACAACTTTCTAGACACAGAATTATTTTGAGTCCATATCGTTGATGAATACTTTGTAGATATCATTCAGTAATTAAGCACAAGTACTGCGCCATAGGAATATAACACTGCACAGAAGAAAAAATTGGTAGCCCGAGCTACCGACTATCAACTGATCGCGGGACATCTATACAAAATAGGCACAGATAACACATTGTGAAGATATGTGTTAGAGCACGAGAGACCTAGAGTTTTAACAGAAGCCCATGAGGGAATAGGAGGATGACATTATGCAGGCAAAGCTACCACGCAGAAGGTATTGCGCACAGGACTATGGTGGTCGAACATTCACTGAGACTTGAAGGAGTACTGTCAAATATGCGATGTCTGTCAAAGGGTAGGTAAATCCAACTGAAAAGACAAGATGCCACTACGACCACAAGTGACACTTCAGACATTCGATAAATGGGAAATAGACTTTGTGGGACCAATCAACCCACTAGCAAAAAGAACAGGAGCAAGGTACGTCATCACCACGACAGATTATTTAACAAGATGTGCGGAAGCAACACCAGTAAAGGATTGCAGCGCAGAAACAACAACACACTTCTTATTTGAACAAGTAATCACTAGATTTGGATGCCGGAGATTTTTGATGAGCGACCAAGGCACACATTTCATCAACACCACTATCAACACTATGGCCAAAGAGTTTGAAGTCCATCATTAGAACAACACACCATATCATCCACAAGTGAATGGAACAATAGAGGCATTCAAAAAAATATTGGAGAATGCTTTGACAAAGATCTGTAATGTCAACAAGGATGATTGGGACCTCAAAATACTGGCAGTATTGTGGGCCTACAGGACTACGTGGAAAACGTTGACAGGGCACACACCATTTAAAATGGTATATGGCCAAGAAGCAGTAGTGCCATTAGAATTTCTAGTACCAAGCTTGTGCGTAGCAACAATTACACACATGATAGAACAAGGCACAATACAAGAGAGACTAAATAAGTTGATGACAATGGAAGAAGATCAGATCTTAATAGGATTTCACCAACAAGTTTAGAAATCAAGAGACAAGGCTTGGCATGATAGGCACATCAAGAAGAAAACTTTCAAGGAAGGAGATTTAGTATTGATGTAAGACAACAAATCGTTTCAACACCCAAGAAATCTTAAAATGCATTGGTTAGGACCGTACGAAGTAAAAATTGTCACCGATGGAGGAGATGTACAGTTAAAAGAATTATCAGGTGTAGAACTCAGAGGGATGATTAACGGGAGCCGACTGAAGATGTACAAGGACAATTTACTACCCACCGCGCAATGAAAAAAACTAAAACACACACACACACACACACACACACACAATTTTAAACAATACCAACAAGAGGCAAAGTGCACCGAAAGAATAAAGAGAAAGAACACCTAGGAATACAAGCTTTTCAAGGATGAGGCTAATGGCCATATCAAAAGGGAAACAAGCGAGAAACAAAAAGACGAAAAAAGCAGTACGAAAAGATGGAGGTATACATAATTGAATGACGTAAAGGGTCGATGGGACGCCACATTAATTGCGCCAATTGGAGATGACAAGGGAGAGTAATGGAAAGTATGAAAGAACTGGAGGTGCATTGAACCCATAATTAAGGTATCCTCTTCAACAAGTTTCATGCGATGCACATACAACACACAGACGCGGGAGCAAAGAGTCTAGTTGCTAAAAGCGAACAGACAAAGAGTGATAGAGGTGAAGGAACACAGAGTGGAGTTCACAAAAATCATAGAGACCATTCAAACTTAGCAAATGTTCGACACTCACCACCATGGCACCATCAAATAAAGAAGAAGCAAGTCAGACTGCCAGACAACCTAGAGTTAGAACCAGGTCACAGGTACAATTGGAAGAAGGGGAACAAATACCGCTGAAGGTCATCAATATCGATGAAATCCCATCCCCAGACATGACACCGGTGAACCCCACGCTCATGGTGGAAGAAACCCAACAACCAAAACCGGAGGGCATGAACGTAGATACGCCGACCGAGGCACAAGAGCAAGAGAACCTGGATGCAGAAACCCTGAAGGAGGTGCAACCAGAGAGCACCGAAGCAGTGCCAAGAGTTAATGGAACGACGACGAATGAGGAAGCAGTAGGCGAACCAGATGAATCTCAAACAACCATATCAGACCACCCACCAGAAGGAACAATAGAATATGTCACAGGTTGGCCATAATGGTATTCCGAAGTACAAGCGGTAGCTGTCGGAACCTCGAGCCAACCACCACCGAAGAAATACAAGTAGCAGGTACCTAGGTCACCTTGCAAGCAACCCATAACAACCCTTGTTTTGCCACGTAAACCAGATGGGGTACAGGTGAAACCAAACTTGCTGGGTCATATAGAGAATCTCAAATACTCAGATCATGATGTGGCATACATTGACAAGTTTCCAGAATTCACAAAGAGGGTGTTGTTCATGAGTTTATACTTAAGGCTTGAAAGTATAATTTCAAGGCATCAGAAAAATAAAGATAGTTTTGATATGAAAAGAGAATCAATTCTTTAGGAAAAAAAGATATGGCTGATTTCTAAGCTGTATTTCCCTAGCTTCCCAACGTTCCTGGATGCTTATGTCCTGTTCAATCACTTCCCATGAGCGTTCAAGTTCAACCTGGGTGTTAACAGTCTCTAAGATGGTATTAAAGAAGTTTAATGCAATGCTGGTCTAATCTGTGAGGCTGAGATGAATATTAGGCTGCCTTGCAATAGGTACAGTCATGGAGGAAAGAAAGTTAAAAGATCTGTTGTTTTTTATGTTTGCTTTTTCTTGTCTTCAATTATATGAGGAAAGCTCCTAAAATTGAATTAATGATATAACAGTTTAGAGGCCATTTTCCGTGTCTGAGTCAAATCCGAAAATAATGCATGTGATGAGAGAAAAACATGAAGCTGTTAACAGAGCGAGGAATCAATCACAGAAGAATCTTACTCTGCTACAGAATAAGAAAATAGATGAAAAACATTTAATGAAGCATAAAATGTAGTAATCTAACTAACTCACAGGTCTTGTATTTGCTAATAGCAAACACAGAGAAAAATCTGTAAACAATCAGATGACTAAATAAACATATAACCACAGTAGATGTTGTACTAAGTTGTGATTAGGCATTCATCAAAGACATATGAATAAAGATGCTGGAATATGAAAGAACAGAAGAACACATAACTCAAGATTGACGAAATATGGAATCTCTGGTCTGCATTTGTTTCAATTCTCGAAAATGATAGATCTCTCTATTACAATTGGCCAAAAAATCCCTCTTTAAGTCTTTTGAAATTATATTTATATAAAAGGTTACCAACCCTAGACGGTTGGAATTCTCCTTACTCACAGATGCTAACAATTACAGAATAAAAACTTGAACTATTTCACTTGGTTACTTTCTATCTCTCTCTCATACCGACATAATGGGCATTGCATGTGTTACTTCATTGATATTAGACGACACACCAGTCTGTCTGGTAAACATTGCGGTAATGCATATGGAGGGACCGAGGAACCGAAAACTCTGATATAAGATAAATGTTCCTCTATGTACTAGTTCACCATTTTACCTAGGCTAACCATAACCTTGTCTGAAATTCTCGACGGTGGGTGACCAAATATAACAATATGCATTGGCACCACTACCCAATTACATATTTCATAAAAAAAATATTTTTCCTTCTCTTCCTAGAGATTTGAATGGTAATCATGAATTGGTTCTGCACTGTCTGGATTCCAACTCCAGCTCATCAGCTGGAAAGGCGTCATGAAATAGATAGCGTCCATAACATAAGCTGACATAAAGAATGAAGCTATTTTCCCTTTGGTTTTCTTCATTTAGTATTCTAAGATTTCACTAGCTAGATTATCTAACAATATCTTTGCCTAGTCAAAAGAAAATCCTTCTGCCACCGAGTGAATAATGGGAACCCATGGTAGAAAGAAATGGGTTGTGTTCTCTTTTCCATAAATTCTGCACATCATCATGGATATATACATGAACTATGGTTCAAGCGATGAGATGGAATATACGTCGTGAGATTCGGCTCTGAAATTTTCGGGGCATGAACACCAGTCTTTGATCAGGTCGGGAAGACTCTTTCCATACTGATCACACTCCTTATTATTAAAATTCACTAGAAAACTGGCGTTATAAATGAACTTTGATGTTGCAAACAATTTATACATGACTTGTACGTGTTCCAGTTGAAATGACCCAACAACTACTTTCTGAGAGTTAAATATCGTTCGAGTTGGGATATCTACATGATCCAACGCCCATCCAATCATGTCAGTGTAAGGTAAAAGATTCAACCTGGTTGCTATCCTATGTAGTTCTGCTTGAGCGATAATCTTATATTTGGTAGATAAGTTATCCTTTTCATTGCCGCTTGAATCATTGGGACAATTTAACACTTCGTATTGTATGGTGTTGAACACATGCATCCAGGTTTTAACTATGTTTATACTTCTGGGCAAAGTATCAGAAATAATGTCTGTGTTTTGGCCATAACTTTCACCAGCTGCTTTAGGTGCTTTCCATGGAGCCATGATATCAAATTCAGAGTTCTGTTACCTGTTACAGAGAATGAGAATTCAGAAAATTAGTTATTTCTCTAAGCCAGCTCTAAGAAAACAAGAAAGCGATTAAAAACTAAAAATCTTCTTTTCCTTAAACACATAAACCATGTGTATACCTTCAATGGAAACACGTTTAATTCCTTTAATAAAAAATATTTGGGCGTTAAAATCTGATCTTATTTGGAATCATTTATATAAATCAGATATTAATGTCATTTATGGTCGATATCTCGGGAAAAGCACATAATTTGAATGTATCCGAGTTAATTTTGAGCAATAGATTAATTAGAGTATAATCCTCATTTAGTGCCTTAATTAATCAAACCTATCACTTAATCAAGTTTCAACATTTCGGGTTTCGGGGATCTTTAAAGCAGTTTAAACTAATACTTACGAAACACGAAGTCACGATAGGTTTTAATTAACTATAATCATATTTATCTTTCTTAATTAACCGCGATTAGTTTTAAAATGCTGGGGTTTCGGGTATCGAGACTTCGAAGCCTTTATATGTAAGAGCATCCTGAATCATGAAGTTGCGACGAGATTTACTCTTTTTTAATCTTACTTAATTGTTAACGAACCCGGCTTAACAATTTAATACTTTCGTGAGTTCGGGTATCGGGACTTCAAAGATGCTCAATATGAACCTTCGTACTTCGCGAAACCCCAACTCCCGAAATTTCAAAAGAAAACCTTTATATAGATTGATTCATTAATTGAAAAGGTGACTCCATAATCTACTAAGACATTTAAATCGTTGGATTGATCGGAAGACTTCATTTCAACGGTGATTATCCAAGTACATTTTTGTATTTAAACAAAAAAAAGAAATTCATTTTAGTCCAAGGTTTAGAAAAATATATATGTTTCAACATAGGCTCCATCTAGGGATCTCGTTTCCTTGCGAGACAAGAAGAACATGTAGACCGAGTGCCTTTATTGGGTAAATGGAGTCATTATTGGAGTTCTGTGAAAACACATTCTGAAAGAAAACACAAAGAAGGACTTAGGACTTCATCCATACTTCCAAAAACTTTAAAAACATAATCGTTCATCAATATTGAATTCATGCTTTAATTACTTCCTTCTCTTAAACTAATTTTAGAATTGCTTGAGATAATCAAAACAACCTTAATCAATCTATCAGACTTTGTTTGATTTTATTTGCATAAAGGCAAAGCGATTTTAATGTTTTAAATAGGGAGTCCCATGTTAGCTTAAAATGTAGATCTAGCTTGAAAAAGGAAATAGTTGTCAGATTATGTTATAATACATGTATAACAACCTTATATATATTATAGACATTGCTTCACTACTGGCGAGCTTGTTCAGTACCCTGGTGAAGTTATCTAATTCCTATATTGAATTTCCTTTCATCACTTCAATTAATAACTTTGCATTTAAATGTTGAGATGAGGGCAATCATTTTATGAATTTCCTTTCATCATCTATGTTTAGACTAGATGGGGGAAATCATTTTATGAATTTCCTTTCACCATTTGTCTTATATTTAAACAAACATGAAGTGAGGTCCATCAATTTGTACATAATAAAATATACCAGGGATGATACCCATTTATATCTTAACAATAGGNTGTTTAGACTAGATGGGGGAAATCATTTTATGAATTTCCTTTCACCATTTGTCTTATATTTAATCAAACATGAAGTGAGGGCAATCAATATGTACATAATAAAATATACCAGGGATGATATCCGTTTATATTTTAGCAATAGAGGTTTGTTAACTCACTTTGATTACTCTGAAATAATCCTCTTCTGACTATCAAAACATCTTCTCTTATCAGGAAGTTTTCACGCGGAATATTTATTTTCCAGGGACTTTCCTTGAGAGAATTTAATTGGTTTAAGTCTGGTAAAAGGATTAAAGAAATTAGGTTTAACTCAAACATACTTTGTATTTCAGTTAAGTCAGGAATATCATTAGAATTCTTGCGTGTTCTAAAGTCGAAAACTTGTTCTTAAGCTTTTAGAGTCAAAGATAAGCTCTTTTTCTTCTTCGAAGATCAGAAAGAAAAGTTCTTTTTGTAATTATTATTATTATTATTATTATTTTTAAATATAGGTGACAATATTAACTCACATGAAACTTCCGACAATTCCACCAATATCTTTTCTGAAAACTTAACTCGGGTTAACAAGGTGAAAGTTCATACCTCATATTTTTTTCTATATTTTCTGTTAAGAAAATTGTTAGTTTATCACCTGTTTCGAGGGAGATTCAATGCGAGTACAGATTCCTGCTAGAGATTATCACCCTGTTATCGGCCCGTATCCTGCAATGAGATGGATCATGAAAAATGTTAGGAATTATTTGCTGATTGGAAAGCTTCATGTTTCATATATATATATATATATATATATTATTATTCTTTAGTGAAATCAACTAACCTATTTCTATTTACAATGAAAATAAAAACCTACCAAAGGACGCAAATTATAATAAAAGTGAAAACCAAACCAGTATGTACAATGAGAGTTTGGAACTGTATTACTTCATGAAATGTTTGAGGTAACACCCATTGATAGGGGCATTAAGGACCTTGTCGTCAATATTTTCTAACAAAAATGTGTTCTTTCCCTCGGAGGCTGTAATTTTGTACGGTCCGCACCAGATCTGATCAAACTTACCATGTTTCCCAACATCCTCTTTTCTGGCTTCCCATTTTAGAACTAAATCACTAGGGAGAAATTCCCTATCTTTAGCTTTTTGGTCAAATAAGGCTTTCATATTATCTTGATATTTCTGTAGTTTTTCATCTACTTCAACCCTATTTTGCTGAACTTCAATCAATTGATTTATCCCCGTGGTAATGTCATTTGGATCTTCTTTTGAGTCTTGCCAGAGTTTCATTACTGGCAACACTATATTTATGGGTAAAATAACATCAGTACTATATACCATATGAAATGGAGACATTCCGATTGACCATTTTGTGCTTATCCTGTTAGCCCATAAAGCATATTTTAAATGTACATGCCATGCTTTCTTATTTTCGGTCAGTACTTTATTAATTATAGTGATCAGGATTTTGTTGGATGACTTAGCTAATCCATTACCATGTGGATAGTAGGCCGTGGAGTTTCCTAGCACAATGTTATACTTTTGAAAAAAACTTATTATGGCCATGGATTTGAAGGCCTGAGCATTATCAATAACTATTTTTCGAGGACAACCAAATTTTGATAGAATATTCTCCTCCAAAAAACTGATCACTACTGCGTCTGTTGCGTTTTGTGTAGGAATAACTTCCACTCATTTAGTAAAATAGTATGTAGCGGTCAGAATCCATTTATTTTGAGCACTTGAGTGTGGATGGATTTCTCCAATAAAATCAAGACCCCATTGCTGAAATGGAGCTTCAGTTTTAACTGGAACTAAAGGTAATGCTAAAATTTTCTACTTGCCTGTAAACAACTGACAAGGATTACAATTTCTGACTTTAGTGTTTACATCAGTGAATAATTTCAGCCAGTAATACCCGACTCTTAAGATTTTATAAGCCGTTTCTCTCCAAGCGTGGTGTCCTCCACACACTCCTTCATGGAATTCATTTATAACTTTTTCTGTTTCAGATTCTACTAAACAACTCAGTAAGAAACCTACGGGATCTTTCCAATAAAATTGACCATCTATAATACAATATTTTACAGTGTATAACTTCAATGTCCTAGCTTTAGATGGGGTTAGGTCACTGGGGCACTGAAGGGTCATTAGATAAGAAACAATGTCATTGTACCAAGCTGAAGAAGATAGTTTTTCTAAAATTTCAGTTGCAGGCACAATAACATCAAGCTCGTCCATCTCTAAAAATCCTTTGTACTCCTGCAGATGATTTATTCTGAGTGCCTTTAGATTTTATTTAGCCAAGCCTTGGTCTTTAATAAGTTTGGTTGGTTTAACTTCAAGGTTGAACTCCTGAAGTTTGGCTAACCATCTACCTCTCCTTCCATCACTGTCAGGTTGAATCAGTATATCCTTAATAGAACTGGTGGGTACATAAGCAATGATATTTGAATGTAGTACATAAGTTCTGAAATATTTGAGGGCTTTCACCATTGTGTAAGCTTGCTTTTCCAATATATCATATTTTATCTCAGCATCTCTGAGACTTTTTACTAAAGAACGCAATCGGCTTCTCAAAACGCTCATCATTCTTCTGTAACAATATGACTACAATAGTATGCTCGAAAGCAAATGAAAAAATAAAAAATTCATTCAAATAATCAGGACTTGCAAGTACTAGTGCTTCACCTATTACCTTCTTAATACGTTCGAATGATGCCTTAGCCTTGTTTTTCCACCTCACCTCGCTGTCCTTCTTAAGAATATCTGTAATCAATTTTACGATTTCAACAAAATTCAGAATGAATCTTCTCAAAAAATTTATTTTCCCTAAAACTGACTGAATTTCTTTTCTATTCCTGGGAATATTAATAGTATTTATTGCTTCAATCCTTTTTGGGTCAATTTTAATTCCATCACTAGAGACTATATGGCCCAAGAGTTTACCTTCTTGCATTGAAAAATGAGATTTCTTGGGATTCAGAGACAAACCAAATTTGCGACATTTTTTGAAAGTTTGCCTGAGGTGTACTAGATGTTCTGCATCGGATTTAGAAAAAATAGTTAGATCATCAAGATAAATAACAACAAACTTATCTCTTTCGCCGACGAAGGCGATGTCCATAGCTTGTTGGAAGGTTGTTCTTGCATTCATTAAACCAAAAGGCATTTTATCATACATAAGGTACCCCAAGGGGTAGTGAACACAATTTTCTCTTTATCATCTTGATGTACTACAATTTGATTGTAGCCTGAAAAGCCATCAATCATAGACATTCTATTACCTCCTACTACTTTCTCTAAAATGTGATCCATTTTAGGCAATGGATAATTGTCTTTGAGTGATGATCTGTTTAAATTCCTGAAGTCTACACACAGTCTGATTTCACCGTTTTTATTTCTTACTGGGACTAAATTAGCTACCCACTCAGATTACCTGAGTGGGACAATGATATTGGCATCCAAAATTTTCTTTACTTCTTTCTCTATCACTGGCAACAATATAGGGTTAATCTATCTGAGTTTCTGCCTGAATGGTTTGACACCTTGTTTAAGAGGAATTTTGTGTTCCATTATAATGGCGTCATAAGTTCTTAATTTGTCATAGGACCAAGCAAAAACATCTTTATACTGTCTAAGCAACTCAACATACTTAGTTTTTATTTCAGGTGGAAGGTACTTAGATAATTTTACCAACCTAGGAATTTCTTTGGTGCCTATATTACAATCTTTAACTTCTTCTGGCTGAGGCTGTAAAGTGGACTTCAAAGGAATGTCGTCATGATTAAAAAACCTCTCTAAGGGGATCAGGACTTTGGGGATTTGATTATTTTTCAAAATAAGGATACGATGATTAACAATCTTATCTTGAAACTCTTGAAGATCTTCCCCTTCCTACATGATCCAAGCGGGATCATTTTGATTTTCTTGGTCGACATGTGTTTCGACAAAGTCATCCACCATTTCTAAAAATTTCCTGATTTGTTCATCATCCTTGAAAACCCGCCAATGTTGAATATTATTCGGTATGGAAGGTCTATGTCTCATCTTTATATGGTATTTAAGTTTGAAAACCGTTGGAGGCACAAAGGTTGAGGCTGCTTTAGCCAAAGAATCTGCCCATTGATTCTCAGTTCTAGGGATGTAATGAACATTAACCAATGAGAAAAAATTCTCGATTATATCTCAGGCACAGTTCCTATAAGATATCAACCTTGGGTTCTTAGCCTGGTATTGATGATTAATTTTTTTTATGATCAGTTCAGTGTCACCATAGACTTCTTAGTTCTTAATCTTTAATTTTCTGGTAGCTTCTAATCCTAAGACTAGTGCCTCATATTCACATACATTGTTAGTGTAATCTACGCCCCACTATAATATGTAAGAAAATGGAATAATGAACTCATCGTCAGGTGCCACAAACAACACTCCAACTCCTGCTCCTTCACAAGATGAAGCACCATCAAAATACATTTTCCAAACTCCAGAACTATATACATCTTTACTTATCTTTTCTTCTTTTTCTTTTTCTATACAATTTTCTTCTATACATACATCTAAATCATCATCAATGGATAAAATACAATTCTGTAAATCCTGATCGACAATATAAACAGGGTGGTTATTTGGGTTCAATAGATCACTTACTGTAAATGCCAACCTTGTTTCTCTGTACAATCATGTGAACTGTCCTCCGAAGATTGGGATTGTGGCGTATGTCATGTCGAGTTGGAGGGATCCTCCAAGTTTGGCGCCCCAAGACCTGGATAATAACATGCCATACTTTGGAGTTATATCCGTGACAACCGCATCCATTAGAACTCTTTTTACAGGAATCTGTGCAATATTAACTACTAAATATTTTATCATACCTATACATTTAACGTTTCTTGAATCAAAAGAATACAAATCTCCATATGGTCGAGTGATTTTGAGACCAAGTCTATCCATAATGGCTTTGGGCATTACATTGTGAGAAGCTCTTGAATCCAACATTCAATTATGGAGCAGGTGATCGTGCACAATTAGCGTAATATAGAAAGGGGCGAAAGTATCTCTGGCACCTTCAAAATGTGGACCAAAAATTATATTAGGCTTATCGTCTTCTAGATTTATAATGTGAGCCTGACTTTCATTATCTGAAAAATTAATCATTTTAGCAATTTGCTTTCTGTATACTGGGTTTTTTTCCAGTTCAACTAGAGGTATGATTTTGATTTTATTAATTTCATTTTCTAGACTGAAATTTCTCGTTTTCTTATCAACTTCTTTGGTTTGGATTTCTATCCCCTTCCTTTCTAGTTTATTAATTTGTGGTGTTTTTGTTTCGGCCACAGGAACCTCCGCTTTCCTTGTATTAATAAATGGTGTTTCTGTTGGCTTTGTCTTGATAGACTATGTGTCAACAGTCTTGGTTTTAACAGTTTGTTTTTCAACAACTTTTGAAGCTGCCTCATCTGTTTCCCCTCTCGGTAGAATTTTATTCGGTGGGGTGGTTGTGATATTCCTGTTTCTAGGCCTTAGATTGTATTTCTGTTGGAGTTCGGCCATTATATTATCAACGATTCCTTGATAAGATGAATCTTCTGTAATATTTCTATTCTCTTCATTTTCAGACCTGTATTCTGTATTTAAAGATTTTTCATAATCTTGTCTAGTCAAATAAGGTTCTTGATAATCATCGCCAAGATTATTTATCTTCTTCTAACTCAAAATTTTGCATGTCTTCTCCTCCTATAAAATTTTCAATTTTAAAGGGGGCTTGAATCTTTTGTTCTTCATTCTTAATTTGTCTTTGTTGTATTTGAGGGTTAGGATTCCTTCTGAAATCATTTCTAGGGAACTGATCATTCTTTGATTGGTCCAATTCCATTCTCAAGATTTTATTCGACAATTCTTTGATTATTCTCGCCATGTCATCAATCTTATCTTCAGAAGACCTCCCAGATCTAGAGGGTCTTGCTTGTTCTATGTACCTTTTGGTTTCTTTATTTCCTGTTTAAAATTTACCCTTTAACTTTCTCGATGCCATCATGTTTGATTTGATTTCTACAACGTCATCCTGCATTTTAGTGAGATCAACAAATCTCCTTTCTCTTAACAGTAGAGCGAAATCCAGATCAAAAGCCCCAACAAAAGTTACTTTTTTTACAGGTTGGGAAGGTTTAACCTCAACTGGAATTTTATTATATAATTTATTTAATATTTGGTTAAACTCAAGAACTGATTCTGAATTTTTCTTTCTCAAAGCTCAAAACTGGGTTAGATAGTAAAGATGATCTTTCCTTTCTCCCCATTGTCTGATAAAATAATTTTCTAACTCATCATATGATCCTATGGATCCTGCTGGGAGTCCTTGGAACCAGGTTCTCCCCTGTCCTTTGAAAGTTTGAACTAGGAGTCGTGAATAAACATCCTCATGTTCGAGGCCAAGGATATCAACGAATTGGTCAAAGAAATTGATGTGTTCGGTAGCAGTCAAATCTCCTTCCCCAGTGAACTTATGCATGTTTTTCATATAATTTTCAGGTAGATTGTGGAGAGGGTCTGGGAGGACCAAAGGGGCATACCTAGCAGCTACTTTGGCAAAGATTCTAGGGGGTGGGGGTGGTACTTGACCACCCCCTCCTCCCTGGAAACACCACCTCCTCCGACCGCAGCCATTGATAATTTAGAGGGTGAAACTTCGAGATTATATAGAAGACTTTTAAAGGTGTGTGGTGACCTTTTGGTTATGTCTGTATAAAGAGGAAAGGTTTCAGAGAATTGACCATCGAGAGACATGAAATTTGAAAAATAGGGAACAGGAAAAATATGACTGGTTTCTTCGGACTCACAAGATGTGTACACAGGAGAACCAATAGGAGTCAAGTAAATGTATACAATATATTCTTCTGAATTCTGAGAGGTTGTAGACTGAATTTCGGGAACTGATGAAACACCAATCGAAGCGGGAAGTGAGATAGCTCCTTTACCTCTATTGGTAAAGGTGAAAGATGGAAAAGTTTCAACTTTAAAATCGGGTAACACCAACTTAGGTTCTAGGGTTTCGATTCTATCGATGGATGTTTCTCTGAAAAGGAGTTGGGTATTCAACTGTTCAAGTAGATCTTTATTATTTGACTATGTGGATTTGGGTTGATAAATATTACTTGTTGATGAAGCAGTCTGTTTAAGGTATCTTCTTGGTTTCAAAAGTTTTTTAGGGTTGGATACAGGCGAGGTTTTCTTATCGTCTAGATTATTTCTGGTTATTTTTCGATTAAATTCCAATTTATTAGTGTTGGAGTCGCCAAGTGAAAGATAAAAGTTAGCCTTATAATGTATTTAATCTTTGTTTACTATCAAATAAAGAAACTTTACCAATGTCGTTCTTCCCATGGAAAATAACTTCGCTTCTTCGATCCTCGACAATGACGCCAAAAGGATGTTGTTCCTGAGTTTATACTTATTGATTCAAAGTATAATGTCAAGGCATCCGAAAAATACAGAGAGTTTTGATATGAAAAGAGAATCAATTCTTTAGGGAAAAAAACTATGGATGATTTCTAAGCTATCTTTTCCGTTCCTAGATGATTGTGTCTTGTTCAATCACTGCCCATGAACGTTCAAGTTCAACTTGGGTGTTAGTAGTCTCTAAGATGGTATTAAAGAAGTTTAATGCAATGCTGGTCTGATCTGTGAGGCTGAGCTCAATATTAGGATGCCTTGCAACAGGTACAGTCATGGAGGAAAGAAAGTTAAAAGATCTATTGTTTTTTATGTTTGCTTTTTCTTGTCTTCAATTATATGAGGAAATCTCCTAAAATTGAATTAATGATATACCAATTCAGAGGCCGTTTTCCCTGTCTGAATCAAATCCAAAAATAATGCATGTGATGAGAGAAAAACATGAAGCTGTTAACAAAGTGATGCATCAATCACAAAAGAATCTTACTCTGCTACAAAAGAAGAAAATAGATGAGAAACCTTTAATGAAGCATAAAATGTAGTAATCTAACTAACTCACATGTCTTGTATTTGCTAATAGAAAACACAAAGGAAAATATGTAAATAATCAGATGACTAAATAAACATATAACCACAGTAGATGTTGTACTAAGTTGTGATTAGGCATTCATCAAAGACATATGAATAAAGATGTTGGAATATGAAAGGACAGAAGAACACATAACTAAAGATTGGCAAAATATGGAGTCTCTGGTCTGCATTTGTCTCAATTCTCGAAAAGGATAGATCTCTCTATTACAATCAGCCAAAAAATACATCTTGAAGTCTTTTGAAATTATATTTATAAAAAAGGTTACCAACCCTAGATGGTTGGAATTCTCCTTACTCCTAGATGCTAACGGTTACAGAATAAAAACTTGAACCATTTCACTTGGTTACTTCTATCTCTCTCTCATGCCGGTAGAAAGTGCATGCATGTGTTACTTCATTGATTCTTTGAATTAATTCCTTCACCTAGATCGAGACACTCGACACACCTGCTTAGAAATTGTACTAAAATTCTGGAAGGCTCTGTCACATCCTTTGCCTCAAAAAGATACATCTTTCTCTATAATTTTGGCAACCTGTCTTCAATCCTTATACCTTCAAAATTTATTGACTGCAACTGTAAATTTGGATTTACCAACCATCTATTCATTTGAGCGACGTCGACCTGTTTCAACTCTAAAATTTCAATTTGAGCTTCATTTAAGCTTTCTTTGATGTCCAATTGATTCTTTATAACATTTACTTGCCCTATTACTCCAACACAATTGTCTTTTCCAATGCTTAGTGATTTTTTATCTAGCAAATCAAAAGCCTCTTCACAATATTCCTTTATTTCTTTGGCCATTTTCTTACTCTTGGATATATTGGCCTCCCATGCCTTTAGTATGATATCACCCCTGATTTTCTCTACGACAGTCTATCTGGGAGTTACTGGTACCTCTTCTCTAGCCAAAGATACAACTACCTTTTGAAAGGTGGTTCGGGCCGCAGTAGCCTCTTTTTCTCTGAAACCAATATTATCTAATGATTGACCCATCTCCCGAAAATAATCTTGGATGATCCCTACCCTAGAAAAAAATCTTTGTTGTACTGCTTCCATCTTTTGATGCACTTCCAGTGCCCGGGCTTGAAACACTGCTATATTTACAACCCGACTTTCAGTAGAACTCAATTTAGCTTGCATATGGCTTACTAATTCTTCTTGCTGGATGAACTTCCCTTGACTTGCTTGAGAAGTCTTGTGTACTTCTTCAATATCATATTTAAGTTGTTGAATTTCTTGTCTGTCTTTGGCTCTAGCCTGTTCAAGTCCTTTGCTAACCTTGTTTTTGATATTATTCTCTGTATTCCTTATTTGATATCACAGCTAATTTATCATCTGATTCCTATGCCTTAGCCTTTCTTTCAGATTATCAACAGAGAATAAGTTGGCCATTGCAAAAGCTCCCAAAGAGCTTGCCACCTCTGTAGCAAAATCTTCTTCTTCCAAAATTTTCCCATCTAATAATACTCTGTGATTTTTTACCATTGCACCCTCTCTCACGTACATTTCTTTCTTCACCACAACCTTTCTTTTCTTACTGAAAAATAACTCGGTGGGAGGTATCTCCTCGATAGGGATAGGCGTGAAATCACTTATGAACATTGCCTCTATATTAGGGTTTCCTCTGGTGAACTGTAATGGTGTGACAACCTCAATGGGGCTGCCAATTTCTTTGGATAAATTTTCCTGGCTTCTTCAGTAGTTGATTTCTCAGGGAAAGATGACAGTCTATCTTCTTCGCTCTTTATTATTGTCTCTTTTTGATCTTTGCCCTGGTTGTCTAATATATTCGACTCTGGGATATTTCCCTTCTGAGTCGAGACCTTAGTTTTCTCTAGGTTTTCTAGGGTTTCTTGTTTGGTAGAGCTTCCAACTTCTGGATTTTGGGTCTCTGTTTGTTGTGTATCTGGAGATTTTAGGCTTTTCCCTTGTAATAATTTGGGTAGGATGCTTCTTCAGTGTTTTTGGAAATTGAAAAACTCAGCCATTTCACCAGGCAGCAGAGCTCGAACTCGGCTCAGAAATTCTTGGTAAGATCTTAGCCCTCAGAACATTTCGTCATGAGGGGACTCCTCATGTTCATATCTTTTAAGATTGCAACCGACCATATGGTTTCCCACGACCCTCTATGGGTCGTGCTTCTTGAATTCAATGTTAACCAGATTTATCTCTTCTAGAGATGCAACCTCCACCTTGGAGTGACTGAAATCCAATAAGGAAAATGAACCAATAGACAAAGGAAACGATGGCCATACCTTTTTCTGCATGACTTTTAGCTCTTTGTTAATACCGTTGAGTACAGTTTGTCATGCAACTTCACGACACACCCGTCTGTCTAATAAAAATTGTGGTAATTCATATGGAGGGACTGAGCATCCGAAAACTCTGATATAAGAGAAATGTTCCTCTATGTACCAGTCTGCCACTTTACCCATGCTAACCATAACCTTGTCTGAAATTCTTGGTGGTGGGTGACCAAATATAACAATATGCATTAGCACCACTACCCAATTACATATTTCATAAAATAAATCTTTTTCCTTATCTTCCCAGAGCTTTGAATGGTAATCATGAATTGGTTCTTCACTGTCTGGAGTCCAACTCCAACTCATCAGCGGGAAAGGCGTCATGAAATAGATAGCGTCCATAACATAAGCTGACATAAAGAATGAAGCTGGTTTCCCTTTGGTTTTCTTCGTTTGGAATTTTGAGATTTCAATAGCCAGATTATCTGACAATATCTTTGCCTAGTCAAAAGAAAATCCTTCTGCCACCGAGTGAATAATGGGAACCCATGGTAGAAAGAAATGGGCCGTGTTTCTTTTCCATAAATTCTACACATCATCATGGCTATATACATGAATTGTGGTTCAAGCGATGAGATGGAATATACGCCGTGAGATTCGGCTCTGAAATTTTCGGGGCGTGAACACCAGTATTTGATCAGGTCGGAAAGACTCTTTCCATACCAATCACACTCCTTATTATTAAAATTCACTAGAAAACTGACGCTATAAACGAAGTTTGATGTTGCAAACAATTTATACATGACCTGTATGTGTTTTGGTCGAAATGACCTATCAACTACTTTCTGAGAGCTGAATATCGTTTGAGTCGAGATATCTACATGATCCAGCGCCCATCCAATCATGTCGGTGTAAGGTAAAAGCTTCGACCTGGTTGCTATCTTATGCAGTTTTGCTTGAACGATAATCTTATATTTGGTAGATAAGTTATCCTTTTCATTGTCGCTTGAATCATCAGAACAGTTTACCACTTCGTATTGTATGGTGTTGAACACATGTGTCTAGGTTTTAACTATGTTTATACTTCTAGGTGAAGTATCAGAAATAACGTCTGTGTTCAGGCCAAAACTTTCACCAGCTGCTTTATGTGCTTTTCGTGGAGCCATGATATCAAATTCAGAGTTCTGTTACCTGTTACAGAGAATGAGAATTCAAAAAACTAGTTATTTCGCTAAGCCAGTTCTAAGAAAACAAAAAAGCGATTCAAAACTAAAAATCTTCTTTGCCTTAAATGCAAAAAACTTGTGTATACCTTCACTGACAACGCGTTTAATTCCTTTAATAAAAAATATTTGGGCATTAAAATATGATCTTATTTGGAATCATTTTCATAAATCAGATATTAATGTCATTTATGGTCGATATCTAGGGAAAAGCATAGAATTTGAATGTATCCAAGTTAATTTTGAGCAATAGATTAATTAGAGTATAATCCTCATTTAGTGCCTTAATTAATCATACCTATCACTTAATCAAGTTTTGACGTTTCGGGTTTCAGGGATCTTTAAAGTAGTTTAAACTAAGACTTACGAAACGCGAAGTCACGACAGGTTTTAATTAACTATAATCATATTTATCTTTCTTAATTAATCGCGATTAGTTTTAAAATGTCAGGGTTTCGGGTATCAGGACTTTGAAGCCTTTATATGTAAGAGCATCCTGAATCACGAAGTTGCAATGAGATTTACTCTTTGTTAATCTTAGTTAATCGTTAATGAACCCAACTTAACAATTTAATACTTTCGTGAGTTCGGGTATCGGGACTTCGAAGATGCTCAATATTGAACATTCGTACTTCGCGAAACCCCGACTCCCGAAATTTCAAAAGAAAACCTTTATATATATATTGATTCATTAATTGAAAAGGAGGCTCCATAATATGCTAAGACATTTAAACTGTTGGATTGATCAGAAGACTTCATTTCGACGGTGATTATCCAAGTGCATTTTTGTATTTAAACAAAAAAATGAAATTTCTTTTAGTCCAAGGTTTAGAAAAATATATATGTTTCAACAGAGGGTATACCTATAGACTATGGGAGTCGAAACAGTTGGGGAACCGATTGACCAACCACTCCAATGGGAAACATGATTGGAGAAAACATGGTTTTTAGGTCTGATGTATCTACCACACTTTGGCAGAGGACAATATGCAAGAGGTTGCGTCAAACAATTGTTAGCAATCACACATGGTAGAGACATTTGGTTGGACAAGCTCATCTCCATAGACGTAGATATTATTGCGCACATCACAGGGTTTCCATCTAGGGGAATGGATCCCATGCAATTTCTCGACGATAAGACAAAGGAGAAAGCACTTGCAGAGGAAATGAAGAAGAAATATGGTACTGACAGGGGGACATGAGGAATCATAATCAAGAGGGTCAATGATGCTACAACTCATATGGTCGCAAAAATCTTGGCCTCAAACTACTGCGAAAGTGCCGCAGGGAGGAAGTTCCGGCCGGGGTCGTCACAGTTGCATCTCAGTGCGTCGAAGGCACCTTAGTTAGCTGGGCACCGTATCTCGTGAATTTGTTTCTGGATTACTATGATGCACATGATCTCGAAATAGAATTTCACTACTCATGGCTACTTCTGTTGATAGCTATCGTAGGATGGAAGGAACCGAGTTACACATTCTTTGGCACTAGACCCATGCCAAATTATGGAGCAAGGTATTTATCACTTGGTGTTGCTTCATATGCCAAGCACAAGAAAATGAACACAACTGTATTTGAATTATACCTTCGCGACCTTCAGGAGGCGATCTCCAACATGTGGAGAATAACACCGTAGGCTGTCGCACAATATCGAGATATCGCCAACTTCAAGGCCATGCGATAGACGATGTGGATACAGGCACGAAAGGACCCTAACAAGGAGTGGATACAAATGAGCTACTGTATCACAGAGGGCAACATCGCCATGGTGATAAAAGACTGGGAAGACGAGTGGAATATTCCAGTCCTCACCAAAGACTTGCCAGAAAGGACAACAGAAGAGGATGCAGGGTAGGTAGAAACATAGCCTCAAGAAGTCCCAGTGCCCAAGAAACAGAGGACAGGCCAGACAAGAACAAAGAAGACAAATGAAGGGATAGGGACCCAGAAGGGGAAGAAGGATAACACACAGCCGACCCAAGAACAACCAAAACAGGCTGAGGCCGTGCAAAGGACCACACCAAGTCCCAATCCCTAAGAGCCAGGCCTTAGTAAGAGACCAACTACTCAGATGGGAGGTGCACGCAAGAAAATGAAGGCACAAAGAACACCTCCAGAGTACACAATCACGGAGGATGATGGAGAAATGATAGCCCGAATAGTTCATGATTGTATAGCTGAGGATTTTGACAATGATGCACACCACAGGGACAAGATTCAGGAGGAGTTGGCAGAAATGCAACAACTCCTCAAAAAAATTGGGGAAGCACATACAATAGGAAACATGGGAACATGGCCATCAACATTACAGACAAAGGAAAGACTGGAAGAAGGAGAGCAAGATACAATCCATACAATACCGCAACCGAACCGAACATTCCATATTACACCCAGTATGCTGCACATGGATGAGATCGTGGGGAAGACACCCCTGAAGGACTTAGCCCAAATCTAACTGGCATTTCTGCGGATACCATCCAAAGCTCTACACAGGTTGCAAGTTAGCATTACCCAATAGGTACAGTTTCGGGCACACACAGAATTAGCCGAACTTCAGTAGGCAACGAAGAAGCAGGACATGTTGGAAATAATATTTGAGTAGGCTAAGTTCAAAACCCAAGAGGAAAGGGAGCGCAAGAATAGATTGGAGCAGAAAGTGGCAAGAACTTATGAAAAAATTCCAAACACCGCATAGAGGGACAAACTCACAGCAACATAGAAGATTGATTAGATTACACAGGTAATTGATCAATACCAGAAGGAGATTGAGAATCTTAGAGAACAACTCACACCCACTACTCCACCAACAATAAAGGAGCAAATGAAGCAGGAAGTAGTAGAGAAGCTACATGAGATAGAGCGACATGTTAGCACAATAGACGACTTGTTTGAGAATGCAACACAACTTTGGACAAATCTAGAGGAGGATTAACAAGTCCAAAGTTGGGACAAGGAAGAAGAGAGGATAAGCACAACTATCCAAGACATCAAGCAGAGCCAGAAAACAATGCCTATCACAGAGTGCATAAAGGGGTGCATGATATGAAGAAATTGCAGGCAGAACTCACCACCACGCAAACACAGAAGAAGGAGTGTCAAGCTCAAATGGAACCGCTTCAAGAGCGAGTGGTAGAAGTTCTTGCATAGTCAAAGGAAGCTAAGACACATATAGCACAGACTCAGGCAGAGTGCACATGATTAATCAGTGATGAAATTGTAGCACAAATAGTAGACACACTCAAGGAGAAGACTGCGCAAGTGCAAACACAAGCAACATAGCTCAAGGAAAATTTCCAGGCGATCACCAAGGAGATCGACGAAGTGCAAAAAGATTAGGTGACTTGGGATGAGCCACATGTCAGTGTTGGGGGCTTGTTGGAAGCAAACCAAAGTGGAAAGAAAGACAATTTTGGGAAATAAGGCATGCACGAGGAAAGCTACAGCTGGAGGGAGATCAACACACACACATGCATGGAAGACCTGACGACGGTAGGGTTAAGGTTTTTGTAATGTATTGTAATGGCTGAAGAGCCAGAAATGTATAAATATAGATACTTAGGTATCACAAGGGGTGCCGATGATTATGAAGACTAGTCGTTATTCTAGAGAGTTGTTGTAACGAGTCGATATGTAATATTTTGTTGTATGACCTATTTTTGTAAGTTGTTGAGCTAGAGAGGACGAAAGAGGGTAGATCTTTAGGGTGAGATCGTAGGCTGAGGAGCCTGGTGCAATGTAGTCCACCTCATAATAGATCTTGACCCAGTTGAAGGGAATTGTAAAGCACATGACGCTGTAATAACAAACCGACGATAATAAAAGAGCCAAGAGCCAAATATTTGTGGATGTAGCCCAGGAGGGGGTGAACCATGGTAACATCTGTGCTATGTGATTGAATGCAAGTATTTCTTTATTGTCTCAGTATATATAGATGGGATAAATGAATGAGTCATTATATTTTTGGCATTAATCATGAATAATGGTATACTATGTTGATAAGTTACAATAGCACTCCCTGTACACAGTTATCAGATCTCTCACTCAATCCTAGACTGTAAACACATGAGTATTGTAGCCACCCATTAAGACTATCTTGGGTGAGACGACACGGTGCACCCTGTGCACTGTGTTGCCTTCTGGTTTACCAGGAGGGACGATAGTTTTAGAGGCTTTGTTGGAAAACCAAAAGGACCTGAACCCTGGGTCAATAAACTCAGAAAGAATATAGGACAGAGAAAAAACCCAACATAAGCCAATTCTTTTGGTCGGGAATGAAAAAGGATGTTGCTGATTACATCGCTCAATGTATGGAATGTCATAAGGTGAAGGCTGAGCATAGGCACCCAACGGGTTTGCTACAACCAATACCAATCCCAGAGAAGAAACAAGAAGTGATAACCATTGATTTCATAACTAAATTACCCAGGACAACAAGGCAACATGATGAAATCATGGTGGTGGTTGAAAAATTAACAAAGGCTGCTCATTTTGTTCCTATAAAAACAACCCATACATCATCTAATATTGCAGAAATTTACATGAGGGAGATTGCTAGGTTGCATGGGATACCTAGGACAATTGTCTTGGACAAAGATACAAAGTTTACCTCCAACTTTTGGAGGGGATTGTTTAAAGGATTTGGTTCAAATCTAAACTTTATCACAACATACCATCCCCAATCAGATGGACAAACAGAGAGGGTCAGCCGAGTAATTGAAGATATGCTGAGAATGTATGTGATGGATAATCCCTCTAAGTGGGAAGATTACTTACACTTGGTTGAGTTTGCATATAATAATGGGTATCAAGCTTCATTGAGAATGAGCCCATTTGAAGCCTTGTATGGTAGGAAATGCAATACTCTAGTGAGTTGGGACAACCCAACAAATAGAGTGGTACTTGGGCCAAAGTTGCTCAGGGATATGGAAGACCAGATGGTTAAGATCAAGCAGAATTTGAAGGCATCTCATGAAAGACATAAATTTTATGCAGATAAGAACAAGACAACTAGAGAATTTAAAGTAGGGGAGCATGTACTTTTGAAAGTGAAGCCCAATGAAATCTCCTTGAAATTGGGTAGTTGTACAAAGCTGGCAGCCAGATTCTATGGTCCATTTGAAATATTGGACAGAATAGGGCCAGTTGCATACATGTTTGCATTTCCTTCTTCCATGAATGCGCATAATGTATTTCATGTCTCTTTACTAAAGAAATATGTACATGATCCTAACCATGTTATTGATTGGCATTTGATTCAGGTAGAGACAGAGGGAGTCTTTCAGGTCTAGCCAGTGCGGATATTGGAAAAAAAGGTCAAAATGATCTGGAATTGAGTTATAGAGTTGGTAAAAGTTCAGTGGACCTGCTACGGTCCTAAAGATGCTACTTGGGAGCATGAAGATGCCATGCAGGTAGAGTACCCACAACTTTTTGAATAAATTTTGAGATTTTGATGTTTATTTTGTATATGCACTAAGAACAATGCCAAAATAAGTGGGAGGGGATGTAACACCCCAGGTTTTGAACCCTCATTTTAAATAATGTATTGTTACAATGCTGAGAGGCCAGAGTGCCCAAACAATTATGAAAATGCCAGTGTTCCCAAGAAATGTAGTATTTTGATCATTATTAATAATAAAGACATCGTTGGCTACTAGACAAACAAGGACTAGAGTTATAGGGGGCTATGATTCCACAAGAGAGGGGGGCTTGAGGGGATAAATGTTTATTCTTATTTTAATTACCCTTTTGTCTAAGGGAGTGGATAAATTATGTGAGCTTCTTGGAGAAGGCCAGAAGGTTCTTGATTCCCCATGAAAATACTTAAGCCCGTCCCTGGTCTGATTGGGGGGTTGGCTCGTTCGCTCCTTCACTTCTTCTTTCATTCCATTATTTCCCTCACGCAGTCATTCACTGATTTTTCACTATTTTCACACCTTGGGTGGATATCTCACTCCATTCATTTCCATCACCCGTTCATCTTCCTCATCTGTGTCTTGGCTTGGGGAAAGGAAAACAATCTGCTGAAGAGAAACCATGGTATCATTGGCTGTATAGGTCACTGGTGTAATCCAACCATGACTTGAGGCCTGCACATCTGAGGTGCGTTGTCCCATGTCCATCTTTGTTTACAACTGCGAGTCCTGAGAGTTCCATCATGGAGATTCTAGACTAGTTGCGCTGGAGCCCTGGAAGGAGAAGGACTGCCTGAGGGACTGCGTGGCAGAGAAGGGTGGAGGTCCATTCTCTTGGGTGGTGCAAGATGGGTAGAAGAGAGATGGGAACTTGGATTGCTGTGAGTGTTGGGAAATCCTGTGAGAGCTTGAGTGCTGACTATTTCAGGAAGCCAAGTAACACTCTGGAACTGTCCTTGTGGATTCATAGCCCTGGCTCGGGGGTGACACTGCTGTTGAGATTTGGAGCAATAGTGTCTACAGTTGGGTGGAACGTCCTTGGTATGCAACCAATTGGTGTCCTATTTTATAAAGATAAGTGCTCTATGTTATGGTATTATTTATTTGTATATGAATGTATTCCGCTGTGTATTTATTTATCGTTTAATTGAATCTTTAGAATATGCATGCTTGCTGGTTATTGCCGTGCACGTCGTTAGATATTTTCTTTTATGCATCCTTATTAATTTAAAAGGGCATCGATAAGAGAAATAAATCCAAGGGTGAGATTGAAGGTAGCGTACCCCGACCTGTGGGTGGTGGGGTGTGTTACAATAGACTGGTAAAAATGCACCAAATATATGGTTTTCAGGACTAGAAAAAAATGAGGAGAAAGTTCAATTTTATTTTTTATATGTCACTATGGCTACGACAGAGGTGGGTTCTATGTCGAACATTGACGTTCAAGAAAAAGGACAAGACAACAACACTCTACTATTTCTCTTCTCGTAGCAGTCACACACAAAGGTGTTCTGCAAGAGGATTTTGGCTTAGGCATTCCTAGTATTGAAAATTCTTGCTTGCAAGCTGCAAATAGAAATCAACAAATAAGGAATAGGAATGAAACCATGGCACTGAAACTTACTCATGAAGGAGGAACGACAGAAGCGCAACTCCAAACCATGCAAACTGCAACAATAGGTCCAACTGCGGATGCAGGACCCCAACCTTGCAAAGTTGAAGCAAACAAGAGCAAGCAACAAACAACAAACCAATGAACAAGCACCAAGAGGTCCAAGTGCAGCTATACGACCTCAACTTTGCAAATTTGAATCAAACAACAATAAGTGACATTCAACAAACCAACGAGCAAGCATCAACCAGTGAACCAGTAATGCCGATGAAGAACAATATTGCCCAAATTCACTGCAGACAAGATTGTATCAAAAAATCAGAGGAAACTGTATTGTAACACGCCTGTTGGGTAAACATTTAAGGCTGTGAGACCTGTTAGGTAAACACTTAAGGCTTTCAGAACCGTCGAAGGGCCTTGTGCTGTGCAAACATTTAAGAAAGAATGCAGTGTGGCAGGCATGTTTACGTACATAATAATGAAAATGCCTCTCTAAGAACGTAACAATAAAGAAAAAATAATAAAAATAATAATAACAATAGTTCGAACAATGGAGACTATGAAAAATTGTTTTAGTCAAAGGACAAAGTAATATGAAGTCAACTAATAAAAAACTGACTATCTATGCTCACAACTTTTGATATCTAAACATTTCAATATGAATAGTACAAATTCAAAAAGACCGTAGATGATAAAAACTTTGGATATGCCAACATATAAAACATTGAGAATAGCGAAGATGGCAATAAGACCTCAAATCTATTATCGAATGAGATCATGACATATAAGGTTTTTTTTATTACATAAAAAATAATGTTTTTAGTTCTCTAGTTCGAACAATAGAAATTATGCAAAAAATTGTAGTCAAACGAAAAACTAATATGAAGTCAACAAATTATCGATCGCTATAATCCCTCTACGCCTTTGCCAGGGACTAATAACAACATACTAAGAGAGATAACACCTAACTTCATCAAAAGCTTCCATTTTAATAAAAGATATAGTTATTAGTTAAATATTAGGATATGATGTGATTTGATGCTATGTATAAATTGATAAAAAAACAACATAAAAGTCATCCTGTGAAAATATTATGTTAGAGTTATAAAACTATGCACAACAATTAAAATTCAACAATCATTGTGTCACTTTGATGATTCACATAAGTGTTAAAAAAAAATAATTGTGTAATATTTAATATCACTCTCTAATTAAGCACATGAATTGAATATAATAATTATTCAAAGTATTATGAGAGTCCCATTGAGTTGGGCATATGGTTTGAATAATTAAGCACATGAATGGATTGAATATAATAATCATTCAAAGTATTATCAGAGTCCCATTGAATTGGTCATATGGTTTGAATATTATAATCAATTAGAATTATCAGAGAGTTCCATCAAGTTTGTCATATATCTTAATATATCTCGATGTTTTTTATAATTAAATGGTCAGGCATAACTTAACCACATATATAAGGTGGTAATAAAAAAAATTGAATGGTTTACCAATGTATAATATACATTGAAAGATGCATTCAAAATAAAGTTGATAAAAAAATTTACATTTACAAAGAACTCAAATTCCCAAACTCTAATAACATGGAAATAATAGTGTTTTTCATGAGCACTAATTGTTTTGATAACACAGGAGTGAACTACAACCCCATATTTGAACTTAATATATAAGTTAAAAATTTCTCACAAATATTGTAAAGAAGATTTTGAAATATCACAAATACTTAGAGTTGTTCATTATAATCAAATGATTAGTTGCAAGTAATCGATTTGAATAAGAAATCACATTGCAGGTAATTCCTCTTCATTCAAATAGGAGAACCTTACATTAAGGAAATAAATGTTTGACATTTGAGCTAAGGACAAAACATTTAAGGAAATAAATGTTTGACCTTTGAGTTAAGGACAAAACATTTAAGGAAATGAAATTTTATGGAACATTAAGGAAATAATTGTTTGACGTTTGAACTAAGGACAAAACATTTAAGGAAATAAATGTTTGAACTTTGAGTTAAGGACAAAACATTTAAGGAAATGAAATTTTATGGAATATTAAGGAAATAAATGTTTGACATTTGAGCTAAGGACAAAACATTTAAGGAAATAAATGTTTGACCTTTGAATTAAGGACAAAATATTTAAGGAAATGAAATTTTATGGAAAAAGAGTCTGTTGTTATAGTGTAAATATCTTTGAACTAAGTAGAAATTGCAAACATGTCAACATGAAGCGAACTAGGTACACTATTTTTAATTTTTAAGTGTCATTAATTAATTTGATATCACACAATTTGTTTTTATGGACATCACAAGTTTTTGATATGTCTTCCTATGAGGAGATGAAAATAGTAACCCAAATGTTAGGTAGAGATGTTATAGCATAAACATTAAAAAAAATTACAATTATTATATATGTTTGAATATGTATAATGAATATAAACAAAGATGAGTAATATAAACAATAACGAGATTATAGACACAATAATAAATAGGAAAAACTTTATAAAAATTTATAAACCAAATAGATAGTAGGGGTAGGTTGTTTGGAGGTTAAATAACAATCGGGAGTAGTATCTAGTCTCATGTATGGGACTACGACTATATGCTACTAGAAAGTAGATGACAACATTAGAGTTAGCCTCACAAATGACCATAAGGCGAATTGGCTTTCTGGTGGATACTATCTTGGATGAAACCCCCCTTTTGGTCCTAGAGTATGACCTTAAGTTGCTTTTAATGGGATAAAATCTCTTCTTCCTTGTATGTAAGGAAATAAGTTAATAGCCTAATACCTAGAGGTATCTAGTAGGAGTGGAAGTCTACCTCCTTTTGGGCCACTAGTAGATTATTTTGAGTGGCCAAGTTTTATATGCACACAACAATACAACTGCATGCCAGGGTCTTGAGATTGTATAAATAGAGGCTAGGCCAATAGCCTAGACTATTGTAGGATTTTTTCTACTTTGGGAAAACAAATTGTTTGGAGGTATGGAGTAGATATCCCACATGGTGCCTACTCAATCTCTCCCTTTTCTTTTAATCCCCACATCTATTTTTATAACCTAAAAATAGTTAGTTTACCGATCTTGGCAGTTAGGGCTATGTTGGAACTATGGGCTCTATTACATTTATGGATCAGGATTTCATCCTTTGATAGCAACATCCCCCATTTCTTTTAGGTACTAAATATTAAAATGTGTCTTTCCTATAAAGGCACTAACTTGTTGTAGCTGAAAATGGTTTATCAAAATGCCTCTTTCTCATGAAGTGGTGATAACTTGATGTAGCTGAAATGGCTTATTAAGAACTAACATGAGTGCAAAACCTATTTGTTGTGGGTGATGCCAATCATGCTTCCTCTCTTGGAAATCCACAAGCTAGTGTAGTAGACATGTTGCTCACAATGATAATCTATGCTAGAGTCAATTGTGAAAGTACAATGTATGAATTGTCTAAAGCCATTGTTGTAAAATAAATCCAATTGAGATATCTACAATGCATGGCCTAGCCAAATGTGTTTCCTATTTCTTGCAATGTATGCATTGTTGTGACATAGGTCCATCTATGTTGTATTGTATTTCTACAGTTTTTGGCTTAGGTAAGAGTGAACTCTCCAAACTGGTAATGATAGCAATTGCTAGAGTGTGAATATTGATAACACTAAGTTGTGCGTTAGTGGTTGAGATTGTGTTTCTCTTTACACTATTGGTAGTTGAAGTTGTTATTGAAATGAGGGATGACATTGTGATGAAAATCAAACTATATAGAGGTTTTTATTGGTAAATTATTTGAATCATAATTCATTATTGTTGTGGCTATGTTTGCTACTAGTGATGGTGCTTCATAGTAGCTAATACTAGTGATGGTGCTTCATAGTAGCTAATAAAATACTTATAGGTACTTATTGAAGACTCAATGTAGCATGTTGTCACACTTAAAATTGGTAAGCAAGCAATTTCCCATATGGAAAGAATGATTTATGTGAAACTTGTACTTGACTAAAAAAATTTTGTTCATTGCTATCAAGAAAGATATATTTATTTCCCATATTGTTATAAGTATTATTGACTAGTATACAACTATCAAACAAATTATAGTAGTTGTGAATGTTAATGTTGTAGTGAAGTTTGCAATTGTTGCTAAATTTAAAATTATTTTTGTAATGATGTAGGCTACCACACATATGCATGCATTTGTTATTGTGCACATAGATTGAAACTCTTCCTATAAGAACATGGAGGCCCCATTCCTCAAGAGGAAAAACATTCATAGGAACTTCCCCTTAAAGAAGCCTAGCCTCTCTATGGTTTTCAATATGTGAATGATTTTGTAATCTCCAAATGGTATCAAAATCAAATTTTGGATACATAGAAGTGTGACGATATACGTGTTGAATAACCAAAATGAAGAAATGAGTATTAAATATAATTTATCTAAGAACACATGATTAATTCCTATGAATATATAGAAGTGCAGTAAAATAATTTCTTCATATTTTTCAAGTCACGGTCTAAGCTTGTTGTCAAGACTCCAAAATGTGTGGCAAATGAGTATCTCGGTGCACGATGCATTTCATGGATATTTTGATGCTATTGTGGTGATTGTTCTAATTATATAGCTGTACTGGCTACTGCATTAGAATCGTGTTGAAGTTGTCCTTCTGGCCATTGTGGCTCGATACTACTACAACATACTCTGTTGAATAGGTTGTATCTTTTGTGGTTATGGATGTACCTATGTATGATGCTATTAATTAATACTTTATTTCATACTTTGATGTATCTATGTATGATGCTATTAATTAATACTTTATTTCATGTGGTTGGAAATTATGTTCATATGTTCCCTATAAACAAATTTATAATAAATTTATTTCATGTGGTTGGAAATTATGTTCATATGTTTCCTCGAAAATAGAACTAGATTCATGTGATTTATCTTTAGAAACATGCAAGTTGTTGGATAATTATTTTTGTGCAGGATGAAACTTCACTAATTCTCTATGCGCCTCTATAATCTCTTGCTTATCTTGTAGAATTTTCACTTCCTATACCTCTCATTTGCTTCTTAAGGTTCCTTATATCATTATGTACTTTTTAAGAGGGAGAAAATCATATGCTTATAAGAGATGCTACATAGTCACCAGTGCATTTTTTACATTTCATTGGGATTAATGATTCATTAAATATATCATATCTTTCTCTCTATTATGTTACACACTATTGAAATGATATTTTACTATTTCCTTGTCCCCCTCCCATATTAAGATACTTTCTAACATTTTTTCCTTGAAGCTTATAATGCATATGGTACAATTCAAAAATCAATCCATGGAGAATTAAAATGCAAAATACTTAATTATACCTATTCTCTTCCTTATAAGAAACACCATGCTTTAAACTTTCATCTAAATAGAATTTTCCTACCCATTCGTTACATATCCGATATATATATATATATATAATTTGAGATATAATGTGATTTGTATATATTTGTGTTATGAAGAAATATATTGATTAATATAACATTTTCCATCATTAATAAAAACTCATTTAACAAGTGTAACACTTTCTCAACAAAATTTTTTTAGTGGCTCGTAAATTAAAGGTCTGTTAGTCAAGGTTCTTGGGAATCCTAAAAAAAATATTGTTGAATTTTCCCTATTTCGGCACCTAGGTATCTTGTTATCTAGTGATTTCCTTTCTATAAATCAAATTAGAAGCTCGCAAAACAACACACATTTGTTGGAATAATAAACTCAAATAAATATAGCAGAAGTAATACTAGAAACCAAAATATCAAATACAATACACAAATATATTCTTCCCATCAACTGAGCTTATCATTCAAATAACTTCAAATCCTACAAGGGATCCCTTATTGGGAAAATGACCCACAAAGAAATACATAAAACTTTAGATAACACATGCAAAACCCTAGCAACTCTTGGTTTGTTGTACGATCCTGAACTTGCACATTTCACGAGACATACACAACTTTCCTTAATCAAACCCACATATATGCGCCCGTCTCCACTGAAACCCATGTACACACGCACAAATATTGTACATAAAAATCCCTACGACGCAACCTTGTTGTTGCAGATCCAATCTACTTAAACCCACTTGCGGCTACCTATGTTCTCTCTTCTCCCTTACCAGTATTGATCTCTAGATGGAAGTCCTTCTCCACCTATCCAAGATCTCCTTGAATCACAATCCTTCAAGATCCAACTCTCCTGAGAAAAAGTCCCTCACTGCTTTGTATCAAGCGTATCAAGTGTCTCCTCCTTCACCCTTGCCATGCTTTTATAATATTGAGTTATGACCTAACCCTAATCTCTAAAGTGATTGATAGTTGAGATTACTTCTCACCTCACTTGAGATTAATGGTTAATATTTAATTTACTAGTGCTAATTTTATCATTTCATTAAATAAATTCAAGTAATTAATAAAAGGACTTTACTTTAATAATTCCTTTAATTAAAGAAAAGTATCAAGGTAGAAGGCTCTGAATGACTTCCACATGTCTAGAAACTTAGAACTGTGTGGAAGTACCTATCAGATGCTATAAACATCAACACTCCCTCTTAGTGAGGAAGGTATTCTGCACCACTCCAAGTTTGTCCTTGAAGAACACAAACTTCCCTTTAGCCAAGGGTTTGGTCAGAATATCTGAAATTTTATCATCTATTGATACATACTGAAGCTTTACCGATCCCTTATAGATCCTGTCTCGAATGAAGTGATATTTAATCTTAATATGCTTGGACCTATCATGGAATACTGGATTCTTAGAGAGTTTGATAAAAAATTGATTATCACAATATATCATCGTAGGCTTCAACTCCTAATAAAATAAACCTGTAAGAAATTTACGAAGCCACATGGGTTCACAACTAGCCATACTCACTGCCATGTACTCTGCCTCTACTAAACTAAGTACTACATAATTCTGTTTCTTATTGAAGCGTGTAATCATTGTTGATCCCAAGATGAAGCAACACCCCGAGGTGCTCTTTCTATCTACTGCACTCCCTACCCAATATGAGTTTGAATATCCCTACAACCTCACTCCATCACCTCCAAGATACTTCAATCCATACTCCATTGTACCTCTAAAGTACCTAAGAACATGCTTCAATGCTATCCAATGCATATGCCTCAGGTCCACTGTTATCACTGAATTTTCGTCCGCAAATGGTTACAAGAATCCAACATCGCCAAACACCTATTAGTTCATTCATAGCCCCAAAAATACATGTCCAAAGGGCACAAAAACTATACAAATGGTTATAAAATTGACATGCACTCAGAATCCAAAGGAAGCGCACGCAGATGCTCTAGTCAGAAACACAAGAAAAGTGCACATGCGCTTGATGCACAACTGTGTACGCAAAAAGCCACGCACACCTGAGAACGATGCATTTATGGTTCTTGTTGAACCCTCACCCACTTTTGGTTCAGCTCACAAGTCGATTTGACCTTCAAATCCGAGCTGAATCCGAGTGGAGGGCTGGTCAAAGACCTAAGGGTGCCCTAAAGGGCCCCTTGTTCACATTAAATACTGGTTGGATAATGCCTCAAAGATTTTCTATAAAAAGAGGCCATGGGTACACTATGAATTCAAGAATCTCATTGTATTGTTATGTTGCCTCTATTCTCCTACAAGGAACCTCTTTCCTTCTTGGAGCATACTAACATTACCTCATTAAGCTATTCACCTCACCTCTTGAGGGAATAAGCTTGGATTTCTTCACCATTTCCTTTCTAGTTTTCCATTTGTAAGAAGAGCTCTCACACAGGGGACTCAAGAGCCCTCCCTTGGAGGAATATGGGATCCATAAGTCCCCCTTTTTTCTTGGTGTTTTCCCACTAATACAATCTATCCATTGGTGGCATGAATATTGGTCAATTGTTTGATTAATTTTGGTTCTAATTTCCTTATGCATTGTAGTTTTGTTTCTTTAGTTATTATTAGCTTAGTTGTTTGTTTATTTCATGTGATTGAGTCATTTGACTCATACACTAACTTCTGTCCTGTTCAACTGACCCAACTGGACTTGCAAGTGTCCCTCTTTTGCTCATTCAAGTGGTGAAAATGACACAACATCCACCATGAACTAACTCAACGTGTTCACATCAAAACATATATCTGGTCTAGTGTTGATGAAATACATCAAGGACCCTATCAGCTGCCTGTATATCTTGGGAGCCACCAACTCTGAATCTGAAGTGACAACCTTATTTATATTGATAACCATAGGTGTAGCTATAGGTTTATAGTCCATCCTAAATATCCTCAAGATATATATTGTGTACTTCCCTTGACCAAGGAATATCTCTCCCGATACTGACCACACCTATAACCCTAAGAAATAATGCAACAATCCAATGTTCATCATCTCAAACTCTATAGCTAAATATTATTTTCACCTCATAATAAGCTCCTTTTCACCTATGAGAAAAAAATCATCCACATAAAACACCAATATTAGTGGATCACCCCCAAAAGTACAAAGTACAAGTTAGGATCTACCTCACTATTGGTAAAGCCCATACTCTGCAAGTATCCATCAATCCTAGAATACCATGCCCTAGGTGTCCACTTGAGTTTGTACAAGGATTTCTTAAGCCTACAGACATGAGACTACCTCCCATGTACCTCAAAGTCTCAAGGTTTCTCTACATATAATTCCTCCTCAATAATCCCATTCATGAAAGTTGTCTTCACATCCATATAGTAGATCCTCCACCTCATAACTGAAGCAATATAAATTAAATCTCTAATAGAAGCATACCGGGAGACTGGAGAAATTTTCTACTCTTAGTCTACTCCCTCTTTCTAGGATAACCCTCTCGCCATGAACCTTTCCTTGAAATTCTCGATGCTATCATATGCAACATCCTTGATCTTGTAGAACCACCTGGAACTCACAACTGCATTCCCGTCTAGTTTTGACACTATGTCCCAAACATCATTCCTCATGATAGAGATGTAATCCTCCACCATGTGGCATCCTGCAAAACCTACTGATCTGTCGCTTCCTCAAAACTAGAAGGCTCAACATCAATGATGCTACTCATAAGAACCATATAGTTTGAAGAATTCTAGAGGCATACTCTCTTTGAATGCACTCCTAGGATCCTCACCATCATCCCTCAATGTATGTAATAGCCACCTAGATCTCTTGAAAGAAATGGAAGGGGATAACTCCTCCTCCCCACCTAAATTATGAATCCCTAAATTGGAAGCTGATAATTGTTGCTCATCCTTTATATCCTCCTGGTCCTCATCCTCTGTCACATTTGATGACTCCTGAGATCTCCTAGATGCCAATTTCTCCTTTAACTTAACATATTTTATCACAATTGTCTTCCGCTGCACTTGCACGAAGACCATGTAAGCCTTTGAGGTCTTGTTGTACCCCTCAAATTTACCCTTCTGTCTTTGTAATACCCCTAGGTCGAACCCCATTTTAAATATAATGTAATTGTACATATAGGCTGGTGAGCCAGGATACTTAGAGGTTAGAGTTACTTGGTATATATGTATTTTGAGGCCATAGTGCCTATGTGGTTATTAGGCTAGTGAGCCAGAAGCTAAAAGGCCATCAAGACTATTTTTGTCAATGTAATCACACTCAGTTTTTAATTAAAACACATCACTGTTGTAGACCAACCATGTAAAAGAGTATGGGGGAGATAAAATCCAATAGAATGGTAAAAGGGGGCTAAGAGTCTAGAGAAAGGGGCTAATATAAGGGGGCTTAAGAAAAAAAGGAATATTTTAACAATATTCCTAAAGTTAAATTCAAAAGTAGGGGATAATGCATTTTATCCTAATTCCCTATGAGGAAACGTATCACCATGTGAGGGAACCCATGGGTGGCCCATGTAGTGTCACTATTTCATTGAAACCTGTACATGATATCTAGCTAAAGCAATTACAAACAAATCTTATCAAGAAAGGAAGATATATTCAATATGGAAGAATGAGAAAATATATTCACACTACTCTAATGAACTAATCAATGAATGAATGATTGATATAATGAATGAGTGGAATACACTCATATATAGGAAATAAAATGCATAATAGTAGAATGCATGCATGAATAATAGCATAATAGTGATGATCAAAATATAAAGTCTAAAATAGAAATAATTAGTTAACTCCCACTGAACTAGTGTGTCAAAAATAGAAATTTCTCCAACACCCCCCTGAACATCACTATGGAGTAAAAATGAGTCCCGAATACTAGGCCATGTTGGTTACTCATGTACAATGCAACTAATGAACACTGGATACAAATGAGAAAATAAGGAAA
The DNA here is from genome assembly GCA_010110895.2 of Picea sitchensis. Taxonomy (NCBI): domain Eukaryota; kingdom Viridiplantae; phylum Streptophyta; class Pinopsida; order Pinales; family Pinaceae; genus Picea; species Picea sitchensis. Next base: position 184,089 of record SNQJ01S0010794.1, on the reverse strand, counting down.
ACCATGTGGGAATAAAAACCCCACTCAAAAGACAATGCATTAAAAGAAGAAAAGGCAGTTGCTAGGAAACTGTGTTCTTCACTCCAAGACAATCCCACAATGAGTGAAACTTCTATTCAATGAAGGTATTCATGAAGATATCGACAATCTATTCATAGGAAGGACAAAATTGCAGATCAATGGTCCTGTCAGGTACTAGATCTCTAATGAAATACATGTGGACCTCAATGTGTTTGGTTCGATGTCGTTGTACTGGATATCTACAAAATCTTAATGTACTTTGATTGTCACACCATATGATAGCTGGACAGTGAAACTATATACCAATATAGGTAAGGAAGTGCCGAAGCCAAAGTGCTTGAATGACACAATTGACTAGTCCTCTATACTCAACCTCCACAAAAGATAAGGAAATGAATGATTTCTTCTTACTTGACCAACAAATAGGGCCTGAACCCAAACTGAGAGTGTACCCAGACGTGGACTTGCGATCTGTTCCATCACCAACCCAATCTGAATCTGTGAAGCCTATGAAATCCAATGCACAACCAACTGCATAGTGAATCCCATAACTCATGGTGCCCTGAACATATATGAGGATGTGCTTGGTAGCCTTCCAGTGCATATCATGGGGCTCATGCATATATCTGGAAATTGCTCCGACGTCATATGAGATATCCGGATGGGTGTGGGTGAGATACAAAAGACTCCCCACCAATTGTCGATACAAAGTGTTGTCCACTAATTGTGTATCCTTGCCATCCTCAAGTATGATCCCATATAAGAAGGGTGTAGGTGCAAACTTATAGTTTGTCATGTGGAATCTATCCAAAAAATCCTTGACATACTTAGCCTAAGAAAGTTTTATTCCTAAAGCATCCCGACTAATCTCAAGACCAAGAAAGAAATGAAGTTGACCCATGTCCGTCATAGAGAACCTATCATGCAAAATATATTTTACTGCAACAATGGGTGAATCCGAGCTACCAATGATCAAAACATCATCAACATAGAGTACTAAAATCATCAAAGAGGCAGTAGTGCTCAACATGTAAACATTGCAATCAGATTTACATCTAACAAAATCATGTAAAAGCATATAAGAATCGATATTTTCATACCATGCTCTAGGTTCCTACTTGAGGCCATAGAGAGACTTCTTCAATCTGCATACTAAAGATGAGTTTTGAATGAACCCCTATGGTTGCTTCATGTAGATATCCTATGAAATTTCACTGTGAAGAAAATCATTCTTCAAATCCATCTGGTGAACTTCCCATCCTCTAGCTACTACAATGGCTAGAACCAAGTGAATGGAGTCCATCTTTGCTACATGAGTAAAGGTCTCATCATAATATATGCCATGAATATGTTGGAATCATTTTGCAACTAGTCTTGTATTGTACCTTCTTACCTAACCATCTACTGCTCTCTTGGTCCTATAGACCCATTTGCATCTGACAAGTTTCCTCCTTGGTGGAAGTTGAACCAGATCCCAAGTCTAATTCTCTAGGAGTGAGTCATAGTCCTCCGGCATGGATACTTCCCATAAGGGATTTCCCACAACCTTACTGTAGGTTTGTGGATCAAAATATTGAACCATATAGAAATGCATGGGAATCACAAGTTTAGAAGCTGAAAGTACATGAGAAGGATCCTCATACTGAGACCGAGTCCTCCTTGAATCCAATGGATTCCCTGCAAGGACACCTGTTGCCTGAAGTGTGGATTGTGCCCACTTGGGAATCTGCAGAAGCTGGGGTGCTGGCTCCTCATCTGGCTGTACTACATGCTCAACTCCATGTACAAAATCCTCATAGTCTGAATATGTAGAATCTGAGTGTATGGAATCATCATCTCTGATGTCTAGAATGGATGGAAGCACACAAGTCTCTGCATGTTGTACTGGAGGTGCATGCAAAGGGCTCTCCTCAAACTGAACACTACGCTCAATGATGAGCTAGTCTGTAGAGGGATAAATTAACCTGTACCCATTCACATCATCTAGATATCCCACAAATATGCAAGGTGTTCTCTTTGGATCTAATGATTTCCTCTTTTCAGAAGGAATATGGGCCCATGCATGAGATCCAAATATGTGGAAGTGTGTGACATCTGGTTTGTCACTTGTCCAAGCCTCAAAAGATGTCATGTCCTCAACATGTCTAAGAGGAGATCTGTTTTGTATATAAGAATCACAGTTAAGTGCCTCAACATAAAGCTTGATAGGAAGAGACCTCATATGCAACATGCAATTAGTCATCCCTTGAGATATATGTTCTTCCTTTAAGCAACTCCATTCTACTGTGGAGTGTATGGAACTGTATGCTGAAACTGGATACTAGCCTCACTACATAGATTCTGAAAATCTCTATTGATGTTCTCCCCCCTATTGTCTGTATGAAGGATATTGATCTTATTCCCAGTCTGTGTACCTACTAGAGCTTTGAAGTCTTTGAGATGCTCAAAAACTTTAGACTTTTTCCTGAGAAAATAAACCCAAGTATAGCATGAGTAATCATCAATGAATGTAAGGACATACCTTTCTTTTCTAATGGATGGATGTGTAAATAGACCCTTGAGATCACTATAAACAAGCTCCAAGGAAGAGGAGGCTCTCCTTGCCTTCCCCTTTTCAAACTTCAGGATGCTTGCCAAGAATGCAGCCTTCACAAACCCCTTCATAAAAATAAATATATAGCAAGCCTTTGACCATTCCTTGCTTGGAAATTAGTTGCATGTACTTGAAGTTTAAATGACCAAATCTCTCATGCCATACTCTACTACTATCATCAACATGCATTAGTAGTAAGGAGGATTTGTGGTCAACAAACTTAGTGAATTTATACAACCTTTATTTGTGATCTACCTCACCAATTGCAATAATGGAATTGTCATGCATGTCAAGTACAAAAACTGAATCTAATGTAAATTCAACCTTTTTACTTGTCTGAGTGATCTAATAAACTGAGAGCAGATTTATTGAAATATTTGGAAAATATAAAACTTTCTCAAAACTGTCATTAGGGAGTTCCACTCTCCCCTCTCTTGTTACTGCTACTAGAGTATCATCCCCCATGAGAACATGGGGTCTAGAGCATGAACTCAGAGAAGTAAAAACTTCCTCTTTTGCTTCCATATGATGTGATGCACCATAATCTATAATCCGTGAATAATATGAGGACTTAATTGCAACAAGAGCATGATGATTACCTTTCTTAGACACAATATATTCTTCCTTATTCTTCTTGGATCCTTCTAGAATGAAGTTTCCAAGGTTGTTCTGCTGAAGTACATGAGCCATAAGATCAATTTGTTTATTCATGTATGTGGATTCGTCATGATTTCATTTATTGCATTAAGTGCATTGATTTCCCTTCTTCTTCTTCTTCTCTTTGGAACCTTAACTTGAAGAGTCTTTGGAACCTAAATAATCCTTGAAGGGTTTGGAATATCCCTCCTTCTTTGACTTTGGATGTGGTTTCCCCTTTCCTTTATGTTTGGATGATCCTTTTCCATCATGCATGGTGAGTGCATGTGCTTTGGGATCCTTGATTAGACCCATCTGAATGATTTTTTCTTGCTCATGTGTGAGATAATCAACAAATTGATCCATGGTAGGCATCTTCCAATTTTATCCCATGAGATATCTTGCAAAATGGAAAATGGAGACATAGACAACATATTCTGTTCCTAGCTTGGCCAAGATTGTTAGAATAAGTTGGTCCACTTGTTTAGAATTATCAATACCACAAGATGCTAAGATCAATATCAAAGATTTAAACTTAGTAAAGAAATCCTGTATATTATCAAAACTTTGAGGATCTAAAGTATTCAACTCTACCTCAAGCATATGACCTCTCATCTCATCCTACTTTCCAAACAGACTTTCCAAGGTGGTCTAGATTGAGTTTGGAGTCTTTCATGTTGCAACATGAAACCATAGATCAGTTGAAATCAATTCAAGAATAAGTTATGTGGATTCATCCTTTCAGTGCACCCATCTGGTCTTCTCAATTGCTGATGTAGGTTCTGTTTATGTCCCCATCGTCAAGTTGTACAATCCTTTCCTTTTGAGTTGGAATTCAGCCTTGGGATTCCAATAAAAATAATTGTATGGTGTGAGGATTACCACCAAGTTTGACTGTATAATAAGTGTCGTATCCATATTTCCCACTATGTCTGAGAAACCCCTAAAATTTACTCTCAATATGCAAGTGAAAAATGAGAAATCACTGCAGAAAGGACACTTTAAGTGGAAAATTTGTATCACTTTCAGGAGGAGATATTCCCACTTCCTTTTTGAGAAAATGGTGAGGAATTTTGTGAAGCGGTTGAAAACCCACTTGCAGAATGGGTCGATTTACTTCTTACATGGGTCATTTCCTTAGAAAGTTAATATTTTGGGGAAATCACTACAAAAAGAAAGGGGTTTTAAGAGGTTGTCGCACATGTTGTTCATACACAGCAACATTCTCATGTTTGTCCCCCTTTGCAGTGTACTAGTCTTCAAGAGGGTATGACAACTTCAACTTGTTGCACTTTTCGACAAAGAAAGGATGCAACAATCTCTGTTAAATGGTTTTTTCTCACCGAAATTCTGATTTTCCTTATTCTTTTGCTTGTCTGGCTTGCTCCAAGTAGCATAGCTTTGATACCATGTCAATGTTTCATCGAAACCTACACAGGATATCTAGCTAAAGCAAGTACAAAAAAAGCTTATCAAGAAAGGAAGAGAGATTCAATATGGAAGAATGAGAAAATATATTCACACTGCTCCAATGAGATGATCAATGAATGAATGATTGATACAATGAATACGTGGAATACACTCATATATAGGAAATAAAATGCATAATAGCAGAATGCATGCATGCATAGTAAAATAATAATGATGATCAAAATAGAAAGTCTAAATAGAACTATTCAGTTAACTCCCATTGAACTAGTGTGTCGAAAATAAAAATTTCTCCAACATGTAGTTCCCAACATGACAAGTGTCAAGTTGGGAACAACACACAAGTTTTTAGGACATTATCTCATTCATCCACCATTCAATCATTATTCTGACCTCACCTAATTTTTGTCATTGGGACTTTCATGCTTCCGTTACCGTACTTGTACTTGTACCAGGGAGAGCATTGGAATTGTATTGAAGAGGCAAGTTGTCAGGCCTGTAGGACATTGAAGAAGTGGGTTTTCAGACCCGTATGACATTGAAGAAGTGGGTTGTCAGGTCCTTGAGCATACTCTCCAGGGGAGAAAATTGTTGGGGAATTGTTTCCCAAGGTGCCAAGCTGTAGCTACAAGGCTCTGAGACTTCCTTTCTGGCCTGTTGCTGAAGCCCCAAAAGGGAAGTGGGGCAACCGAAGGACTGTTGAGTAGAGAAGAAGAAAATTTCCTATGGTGGGACAAGCATGTGGGGAATGAGAGACTATAGGTTGTTAGTTTGAGTTGGCACATGAATCTGAGTTTTATGTTGTATTAGAGACCTTATCTTGGTTAGGATTTCCTTACCCAAGTGGAGTTTAGCCCCATATCAGGGCTGACCTGCTACTGAAAGTTTATGAGCAGTGCGGTCTAAGGCTGGGAGGAATGTGGAAGGTTTGCGCGCAGTCAATGTTCTTTTTACCAAAGACAAGTGTCTATTTTGTGCAAATTTATATATTGTGTTTATAATTATGCATTTAATCTCATGGGTATTTCCTGTATATGTTGTATATGCATATAGTTGTTGTTATTCACATTAATATGAGCATTTGCAGAAGTATATCCATTACTTAAATGTATTAATGTTCGGAAAATTTTATGTGGAATTTCCCAACATGAGTTTGGGGATGCTACAATGTGGTATCAGAGCCCAATTTTCAATACTGAGCTTGCATAGGCAATTTATTAGAACACATAAGTGAAATCACAGATTATGTAGGCAAATTGTTTGACAAAAATGATGGAAAGAGTGTGTCTATAACTTGTTTGATTAAATTACTGCAGTGAAATTTGAGAAATTTCATGGGTAATTTGCAAGAATCAAGCCTAGAAACTAAGAATATCTGATTTAAATAGTTAATTGGGTGCATTCGAGCTTGCAATTGGCCGGATTTTTTGTTCACAGTGCACTTGGGTGAAATTGGATGAAATTGAGCAAATTTCTAGTTTCGGTAGTGAAATTATGGAGAAATTCAACAGGC
>SNQJ01S0010794.1:149509-169478 GCA_010110895.2 Picea sitchensis | reverse complement strand
AATTTCATGTGCCAATGTTAAATTGATGTACACATGGCCATAATTTATTGTATATAACTATACGCAGAGCTTCAATGGTGGTTGATAAAAAAAAAAGCGTAATTGGGCAAAAGCCCCAAAATTCTGTTGATAAATTTATGGAGATTCGATGAGAAAGATGACGAATTTCATAGGGAAAAATTCATTCATATGAATCTGATATATAGTTTCAATGGCTTCCATTGAAATATTTTTGAAATTAAGTAATATTGGGAATTTTTGGAAATTAAAAAAAAAGCAAAATTCGACAAATTTGGAAGAAAGAATTGGGTGTTTTCCCGTACAATGACGTCAACATGATGTGGAGGCCACGTGTCAACTGATGTTGTAGAATAAATACATGTATTTCCAAAGTGGCAGGTACATGTTGGAGGGGATGACAGCTGGCAGGTGATGTGGAGCCATGTTGCAAGCTAACTGTCAGTCCCACGAAACCGCGGTAAGATCTTGTAATTTGTCTAAGTGTAAATCTATTATGAAGTGTGGAGATAATCATGGGTATGGAAAGAGGTATGGTATCCCCACAGACCCTCCGTAAGAAGTGAAAAATCAACTAAGTTTTAAGGATTAGTCAGGCAAATGGGTGGATGGAGTTCTAAGAGTAAAATAAATATGGGATCACCCAAACCCACGGTGAAATTTTGAAATTTGACTAAGTGTCAAGACTTCACGGGTGTGAAGGATATCATGGAGGTGATGAAGCATATGAAAATGACTGTGAAACCGCAGTGAGATCTTAGAGAAAATGACTAAGTATAAGTTTATAATGTATACAGTGGAACACCACGGTTCCTTTTGAAGGAGGCAAAAGTTATAACATGAATGAAATGGACTCATGAAACCAAAATAAACTTAAGAAAAGTTTCTAAGTATGGGAGAAATTTAAGGGTGATGGAACATGAGAGTGTATTTGCGAGGCTGTGAAATTTTGAAGGAAAGAAATGAAGACCTTAGACCCATGGTGAAATATTTTAATGGTCAAGATCTAATTCAAATATAATCAGACGATGGTTGAGCATCGAAGCTAGGATGCTCAAGCTAACACAATTCTCTTCCCTATCATGCCATTAATAGTCTTCCTGGTCAAATATTTTGAAGGGTGACATGAGAATTAGTCATGAGGATTCATGGACAATGAAGTCCATGTATTCACTCAAGAATGTATATAAAAAAGATATCAATAATTCACAAGAAATCATAAATAAATTATTTCTGATAAAACTCCGAAGAACATAATGTTGTATAAAATGATGGATTTGTTAAATTCTTGTAGCCTTACAAATCCTGTTACATACACATTTTGCAGAACCAAGAACATAATTAGATGTAAGCATAATTCAACATGAAGATATATAAACCAATACATGGATGATGCCCAAGGAACTTACAATTATGAAGATGAAGGTAAAATATTTGGTATGGGTGTGGGTACTGCAGTAACATAATCGAATGGGCATGGAGAAGACAAAAAGGAAGAGAGTATGAACTTGGTAGAGACCATAATTGTTTTTCAAAATGATATAAAAAGCTATAAATATGATAAGAAGAGGCTTATGAAAGCCAAGGAGCAACAAGAAGGATTTAACATCAAGTTAATTCAGAGCTTGGAAATAATAGAGAAGAAGATGGATAAGGAGACCGAGTCAAGCAAATCATGGAGTCATCGGTCTCATAATGAGAGGAGAAGAACCATAAGTGTTGGTAGGCATAACCATTGTTGGACATATTGTTATTGATATGTTATCATTGATGTCAACAGTCGATGCCATTGTGATGTGATGATAAGTTGTTATGATGAATTGTCATTGATGAGTTATCATTGATGAATTATAGGATAAGATAAGCGAAGATGAAGGTCGGATCCTCGAAGTCCCGTAGTAAATGAGGACCATTGAACTTGGATAATACATGATGATTGTTGGATCAAAATAGTGGTCAAAATTAGACGCTGACCACTTCAGATGAAAAGGGTTGAGAACAAGTAAGATCACCCAAAGGCCCGAAATCCTGAATAATCGAATTGTCGGCAACCGTTTGATCGTGTTAAGCTTTTTCGGGTTAAATAATGACCATTGGATGAAGTCAGGTTACTCGAGGTTTACACTTTGGGGAATATCACTTCAGGAGAATATGGAAGTGGAGAAATCGAATTACCCGAAGTCTCGAAGGCCGAAGTTTTGAATTGACGAGGATAGGACACGTGGCATAATTAGTTGATGACAAGTGTCAAGGTCCCATAGGTACTTTAAGCATACATAAGCCACAAATCTAGGTGACATGTGGCAACCACTCAGGAAGTGCCATGTCAACAAGTGACGTCAGCAAGTTATGTCACTCCGAGAGTTTTTACTTTGGGAGTTTCACCACCAGCAAATGCCCTAAGTCCCGAAGTCTTGAAGGTCGAAGTCCCGAAGTGGACATGAGTCGTCCGATATGAAGAACACTTTGGGAGTATTCTCAACCGTTAAATATTATGGATACACGTCTTTGATCCAGGAGATTTGTAAAGAGTCTAGAGGTTGCAAAGGACGAAGTCCTGAAGTAACAACCGTCGTCCATCTCATTGTGTGATTAAAACATGACAATAGATCTTGACAAGTGATCAAGCACTTATTTAGCCTAGTGCCTGGTCACCACCTGTGGTCATATGGAATAGAGAAATAAGGGTAAATGAAGAGGCAACACTTAAATCAATGAGCCCGTGGTTTTGCACATATGGTCATATGTAATTGGTTTAAAGGAAGTGCCTCATACAAATTCAATTCGACAGAGAGTTAACACTAGAACAATAGAGAGAATTGATAAAAGATCAAATATGATCTGTTGGTGAACTGAGAACATAGCAGAAGCATGAGTACAATATAATGAGTTGATCCATGTTTGTGATCAACTCATGAAGACAAAGGAACTGACACACAATCATGATTAAAAGAGAGTTAATTCATGAGCATTATGAATAAAGGATAAAAGGTAAAATGATATTATTTAAAGATTAATATTATCATTTGAATGAAAAGGTACAATGGTTCAAATATAAAAATACACAATGATTCAAATGCACACCAATTGGAAGACTATATAAACAAGAAAAAACGATGAGAAGATGTGTAGTTGAATTTGTTGAAGTATAAATATTTATATATAATGGATTGAATGAAGTTTCATTCTATTATGTTGGTGCTTGTTTACAAGCTGGGTCTTGTATGATGATTGGATTCCTCACATCTTAGTTGGATCTGAGATCAACAAGAGGGGACTTGTTATGAGGGTTGGATTCCTCATTTCTCAGTTGGATCTGAGAACTACAAGATGGGTCTTGTAACAGAGAGCTGGGTCTCTCATAATTGTTTGAAGATGATATTCAAATATTGATCTTATGTATTCATCCAAGTTAAAATAAATAAATAAAGTATTTACTCTTTTATACATATTGATTGAGAAAATGAAATAAATATTTGTTGTTCAGTTAATTTGTGAAAAGTGGAAAATTGTCCAAAGTTTTGTGACATTGATTCACCCCCCCCTCTTAGTGTCAAGTATCCATTTCAACAATTGGTATCAGAGCAAGGTTCCTTCAACATAGTTTAAACATTGAAGGTATATTCAGAAGAAATGGGTGGAGAAATTGTTATCTCCACAAATGAAGATCCCTTATTTGATGGAACAAATTATTCATCATGGAGGGAAAATATGAAAAGATATATGAAGTCAAGAGGATCTAGAGTTTGGGATTAAGTAGTAAGTAATCCCTGGCACTTAAATACTTCTAAGAGAAAAACCAAAACTACAAAGGAAGCTAGTAGAAACAATACAATAGATTTAAAATCAATCCAGGATGGATTGTGAGACCAAGTCAAAGAAAATATGAGACACTACAAATCTGCAAAAGAAGTATGGATCCAACTAGAAAATTGTTATCAAAATAAAACCCAAGAAGAAGAGAAATCCTATCAAAGTGAGGAACAAGACTCAGATAAAAAGGAATCCTGTCAGTATAAGGAAAAATAATCTAATGAAGAGGATTCCTATCAGAATAATGAACAAAAATCATAAGAAGAGAATTCTTATCAAGATAAGGAAGAAGATAAAGAAAAGAAAAATTGCAATCAATTTGAAGAACATAATACAAAKAAATACATTTCTAATCAGAATGAAATGCAGGATTTGATGCAAACCCCAGTTAACAATGAAGAAGACAACCTCATCAAGAAATTGAGGAATACCTCAGTATTCACTAAAGAAAAAATATTATATTTTAAGACTGATGTTATAACTACATTTGAAGTGATTAGTATGGATCCAAGAAATGGTCTATATATTGAAGATAAGGATGTTCTTGATCATCTTGAGTCCACAACTATGTGCACTCTAGAAGAGTTGGAGAAACTCCAACAAAAGGATATGTTGCTACTTCAACAGTTAGATCAATCTAACCATGAAAAGTTTGAACAAAGAGTTCGACTAGAAGACAAAGAAAAGGAGATCAAAAGATTGAAAACCGAAGTTACTAATCTAATAGAAGAGATGGAAGAATTAAATACACATGAAAGTAAAAGAAAAGAAGTACTAAAAGAATCAGAAGAATTAGTTAACAATCTAAACACTCAACTTGAGGAAATTAAATAAAGTGAAGAATACCTAAAGATCCAGTTAACAAGGAAAGAGAATTCTTACCACATGTTGGAATTGGAAATCATCAATTTCAAAAAGATAAATGAAAGTACTGATGCAGATCTAATGACTCAAATTGAAGAAGCTAAGAAAAAGGAAGAAGCTAAGAAGATCCAAATAACGAAAAAAGGAATAATCATGCCAAATGCTTGAATTGGAAGCCATCAACTTCAAAATGATTCAACTAGAATACGAGGAGGAAATAAAAAAATTGAAAACTAAATTTTTTGATCTAATAAAAGATATGGAAGAATTGAATATATATGACAAAAATATTAAATGAAAAGAAGTCTTGGATGAGAGAGAAGAAATAGTCATCAATCTAAAGACTCATCTTGAACATGCTAAAGAAGTGGAAGAAGCCCTTAAGATTCAGTTGACTAAAAAGGAAGAATTATGTCATATATTAAAGTTAGAAATAGTTAATCTCAAATAGATGAATGCAAATACAAATAAGATTGTCAATTTCCAGAATAACTCAGCTATCCTAAATAATATTTGGAAGAGCCAAATATGAGTTGTTGACAAAACTGGTCTTGGATACAATAAGAAATAAAATCAAATGGAAGATCTCTCAAGCCAAAATAAAATCAAGAATGGAAACACCTTCAATGACTATTTCTTTTCTTGTCTATTTCTTTTCTTGTCATAGTTTTGGCCATAAAGTAATGGACTGCAAGAAAGTAGAATATAAAAGAAAATCCAAAAACCCAATTAGATGTTGGAAATGTAATTTTGTTGGGCACACAACAAAATTTTATCATACAATGAGATGTTACAACTTTGATAGGTTTGGGCACAAACCCCAAAACTGCAAGAATACAAAAAGTCAATATTTGAATAAGTCACTCAATTCAGTTAAAAAGCCTAATAAAAGTTGGAAGAAGAAAGGAGATGACAAATCTCCAAAAAAACAATTAGAAAGAGAAGATCCAAAAAACAAAATATCTCATAGAAAGATATGGAGAATAAAATCTGAAGGAGAAAGCAAGAAAGATGTTATTACACATGAAAATGAAGAAATTAATAATAAAAAAATGATGGGTGAAGGTCCTAATAAAGAATGTGAAATTCAATATGAAATAAATCAAGCTCAAGAAAATGAAGTACCCATAGAAGAATATGGGACAATATCAAATTCTGATGATGTCATAAGTTGTTAGCAAAAGAAAGAAAATACAAAAAGAAGTTTAAATTGGTTTTTACAAAATCAAAGGATTATGCCAAAGAGTTTCTAAATTAACATATGGAAAACCTTGACTATCTATAGATTAGCGGTCAAAAGAAAAATCATTGGTAGGGTTGGTTGTAGAATACAAGAAGAGGAAAAAATAAAGGTAGCAGAGAAGTTCAAGGAGTATCATTCAACAAATATCAATTGATAACAAAATTGGTATTTAAATCAATTGGTATAATTCCTCAATTGATATTCCTGTGAAATATCAAAGACGAATAAGAAGCAGATCAAAAAGATCAGTAAGATTCATACTCTTGTTCTACTTGACAAAGGAAAGTCAGTAAAAACTAAGTAGGAGTATTTTGGTTATTAAATAAGAAAGTAATTAGATTAAGTTTTGAAAGACTTGATCACTACAAAATTGGTATCACTACAAAATTAGTATCAAGAAGACTACTTATTTGAACAAAAAAATCCCAATAAACTGAGATAAGAAGTTAGTAAATTAACAGGGGAAGAGACATTGTCAGGAAGAGCTACCCTTTCAGAAACAAAGGGGGGAGAGTAGTCAGAAGCAGAGAGAGCATATTGACAGGGGGAGTCATTCAATTATGGTAGGAAGAACATGATTCTAGGAGGAGCTACCCAAATTCATATTTTGGTCAACAACATGCAGACAAGCAAAGGTTGATCATAAGGGGAACAATACTTTTCCATTGATGTCAAAGGGGGAGAGTAACTTCAGAGGAGAGAATCATCATCACAGGAGGGGTTTTTATATGAAGTTAGTGTGTTGCCATCAATGACAAAGGGGGAGATTGTTGGACATATTGTCATTGATATGTTGTCATTGATGTCAACAATCGATGCCATTGTGATGTGATGATAAGTTGTTATGATGAATTGTCATTGATGAGTTATCATTGATGAATTATCATTGATGTCAAAAAAATGTCAAACAGTATGCAGAGAATGAAAATGTCAGACAATATGCAGAGATCAAAGCTCAGAAGGAAAAGCGCATTGAAAGTATGCAGAGAATGAAAATGTCAGACAATATGTAGAGATCATAACTTAGAGGGAAAAGCGCATTGCAAAAACACAATAAGATCAAGTTGTGACCGTTGGATTCACAAGCACCAGATCAAGGGCAAGGGTTGATTGCAGAACGCGAAGGGATAATTAAACAATGTGTTAATTCCAATCCCGCAATTAGTTTAGACCATTAGATTACAAGAGAAGGACCATTGGAGGACTGGTCAACGATCATATCAAGTCATGACCGTTAGATATGCAAACGCTAGATCAAGGGAAGGGATTGATTGCGGAGCGCGAAGGGAGAATTAAAAAACACATTATTTCCAATCCCTCAATTTATCTAGAACATCATATCTCATCGATTCAAAGATCAACAACTTTGGTTGATCCACCAACAATTGCACAACTTCAAATTGTGGAGTTTGGGCGACGGACTAAACCACATGCAATTTATGGTTCCTCAATCCACATTGACCATTGGATCAAGTTAAGTGGAAGGACATAGTAAGTCATGGACTATAGATCATGGAAGTGACATACACATGGTCAACTCGGCATTAACCACTTCGGGTAAAATCAACCGAAGGAAATGTGCATGAAGGAATTTTAGCCGAAGCCGAAGTTCCGAAGTAAACGTGAGCCATCCGATCATAGGTAAATTTTTGGGAAAAACAAGAACCGTTGGATTTAAACCAAGACAAAGGAACATCGCAGAAAGATCGAGCTGTTGATCTAAGATCATGATCAACGAACAACATTCATTTTGGGTTAAAAATTGTGAGGAGGGTAAAATGAGAAATATTTCGAGAGTTATATTATCGTCCGATCTATATAAAGTGGAAGGATAGGATAAGCGAAGATGAAGGACGAAGCCCTTAAGTCCCGAAGTAAATAAGGACCATCAGATATGGACAATACATGATGATCTTTGGATTAGAATAGTGGTCAAACTTGGATGCTAACCACTTCAGATGAAAAGGGTTGAGAACAAGTAAGATCACCCGAAGGCCAAAGGCCCAAAATATCAAATAGCCAAATTTCTGGCAGCCATTTGATCATGTTAAGCCTTTTTGGGTTAAAGAATGACCATTGGATGAAGTCAAGTTACTCAAGGTTTACACTTCGGGGAATCTCACTTCGGGAGAAGAGGGAAGTGAAAAAATTGAATTACCCAAAGTCTTGAAGGCCGAAGTTTCTAAGTCACGAGGATAGGACATGTGGCGTAATCAATTGATGACAAGTGTCAAGGTCCCATAGGTACTTTAAGCATACGTAAGCCACGAATCTAGGTGACACATGGCAACCACTTAGGAAGTGCCACATCAACTACTGACGTCAACAAGTTATGTCACTACGAGAGTTTTTACTTCGGGAGTTTCACCACCAGCAAAATCCCTAAGCCCCGAAGTACCAAAGTGGACATGAGTCGTCCAATCTGAAAAACACTTTGGGAGTATTCTCAACCGTTAAAGATTATGGACACGCGTCTTTTATCTGGGATATTTGTAAAGAGGTTGGAAGTCATGAAGGACGAAGTCCCGAAGTAAGGATAGTCGTCCATATCATCGTGTGATTAAAAAGTGACCATAGATCTTGACAAATGATCAAGCACTTATTTAACCTAGCACCTGGTCACCACCTGTGGTCGTATGGAATAGAGAAATAAGGGTAATGAAGAGGAAACACTTAAATCAATGAGCCCGTGGTTTTGCGCATATGGTCATATGTAATTGGTTTGAAGGAAGCGCCTCATACAAATTCAATTCAACAAAGAGTTAACACTAGAACAATACAAATAATTGATAAAATATCAAATATGATTTGTTGGTGAATTGAGAACACAACAAAATCATGAGTACGATATAATGAGTTGATCCATGTCTGTGATCAACTCATGAATACAAAAGAACTGACACACAATCATGATTAAAAGAGAGTTAATTCATGAGCATTATGAATAAAGGATAAAAGGAAAAATGATATTATTTAACGATTAATATTAATATTTAAATTAAAAGGTATAATGGTTCAATTATCAAAAGACACAATGATTCAAATTCACACCAGTTGGAAGACTATATAAACAAGAAAGAATGATGAGAATATGTGTAGTTGAATTTGTTGAAGTATATATATTTATATATAATGGATTGAATGAATTTTCATTCTATCAGGTTGGTGCCTGTTTACAAGCTGGGTCTTGTATGAGGATTGGATTCCTCACATCTCAGTTGGATATGAGATCAACAAGATGGGACTTGTTATGAGGGTTGGATTCTCCATTTCTCAGTTGGATCTGAGAACTACAAGCCGGGTCTTGTAACATAGAGCTGGGTATCTCATAATTGTTTGAAGATGATATTCAAAGATTGATCTTATGTATTCATCCAAGTTAAAATAAATAAATAAAGTATTTATTCTTTTATATATATTGATTGAGAAAATGAAATAAATATTTGTTGTTCAGTTAATTTGTGAAAAGTGGAAAAAGTTCCAAATTTTTGTGACACTAATTCACCCCCCCTTCTCAGTGTCAAGTATCCATTTCAACAACCATCACTCCCCAATGAATTCAATTCAACTAGGAGAACACATAATAGTTCAAGTCCATCCCCTATCAGGAAGCATAAGAAGAAGTCTAGGGTAGATGAGTGTTATAGAAATTTTTTCCACACTCCATGCATCTTGCTTTGATGGCCTTCCATTTACCTTTTTAGACTCAAGTTCCCCTTTTTTTCATTCTAGAGTAAAAAATTCAAAGTTTCGCACATATACGTGGGCCACAGTTAGACAACTTGTGTATATGCAGGTTTCTCCATTACAACCCACGTACATCAGGTTTTGTGCTCAAAAATTAAAAATATGTTAAGTTTCCACGCCATGTCATGATATCCATGATCCTCGAACTTTCATATACTGGAAACACTCCGAATCAACCCTTAAATTCCATTTGGAGACTATAAATTGAGCCATATACAAGCCTTGAAGACATTCATCATAGAGAGAAAATGTACTGTGGAGAAATTTCACTTCATATTTAGTCTGCATCCCTTTCTCCTTGAAAGTCTGAACTTCTTGTGTTCATCCCCCAAGCTCTTCCTATATTGAGAAGGAGAAAATCAATTATTCCTACTACTTATGAGCTTGCCTTTGTGGAGGATTGGAGTGGTGAAGGCCCAACTGGAGTGACTTAGTTTCTCGGTTCCAATATGTGATGTTACAAAAGTTTTTCACCTATGTACTTCTGTTGATTACATTAATAAAAATACTCTTTTCTCATCCAATTATATGTCACAAATATTTATATTACTTTCCATGGGAATATTTTTTATACATGTTAATGGATTATTCTAGTTTATATGCTAACATTCTATATAATTTCCATATGCTTGTATATCTTTATTGTCGAGGACAAGTTGTAGGCATCAAGCTTTCAGTCGTGAGATCAACCCTGATCTTCTTCGATAATCCAGACAAGGTAGGGTTTTAGCCTTCTCTTGTTATCATTTCAATTTATCTAGCATACTTGAGTTTAGAGTTGATTTTTGGGTGTCATTCCATCTATTGTGGTTTTCCCCTTACCATAGAGATTTTCCTCGTAACAGAATTGGTGACTCCACTGGGGAGATCTCTCTTTTGGGATATTGGGTGATTTTTCTCCTTTATTGATCTCTGTTTTCTTGATTTTCTGTGTCGCCTATTGCTTGAAATCCTTTATTTTTTTTTTGTATCTAAGGTTCTTGGCCTAACCCTTTCCCATGAAGTGTCTTCTTTGGCATACGTGGGTTTTCCCTTGATAGTCATGTACATATGTGAGCTGTTTGGCTTTAGGGTGCATACATATTCCTCTATTCTCTGAACAATCACGTAGACTATATTATGAGCCTTTTTTGTTGAGTTTAGTGTTTGTTGGGTGAGTTTTGTTGGTTGCTGAGACTTCTTTGGTCCCTGTCCTGACTGTTGAGTGCCTACAAAATGATAGGAAGCTTCGTTATTGGTGAATATTTTGGGTGAACTCATTTCTTTTCATTTTTCTCATTTCTTTTCCTTGCATTATGGTCTGGCTAGTCGCTTCTTAGTGTTCTACTTGGCTTGTCTCTTTGTGCTTGCAGTAGGGTCTGCCTAAGAAGTTTCTTATTCAGTCCTTGCATTTTCATTTCATTATATTTAAAATACTAAAATATTTTTCTTTTTTGCATATTATTTAGAGCATTTGAATTTTGGTTGCATTACATTAGTTTTGACATGTTAGGAAAGATTGCACTTCTTTGAAATTGTAGAGATTGCATCCTGAGAACAAAACTTAGAAGCATACAATATCTTTGAAAATAAAGACTAGTACTTAGCATTGTTTTTATATTTTATTCTTTTTATATATATGCTAAGTCGTTATACCATAAGTTTCATGATCACACCTCTTGAGTAAGAAGAAGCCATTAAAATTAATGTCGAATAATTAAAATTGATTAGAAACAATTTTATTTTCCAGAGTACACAAACAAGTGTAGGACCTAGGGCCTTGGAATAGGATTTTGTGAGTAAACTTCTCCAAGCCTATAAAACTCAATGTATGTGTCTGACCAGACAATGGTGAAACCCATTGTGTAATTAGTGTCCTCAGGAGGCTTCGCTCACATTGGAGTTAACCACGATGTCACACGAATTTTGTTGCAGAGATAGCCATCTAATACCTTCCAAGCGTTAGAGATATTTTTGGGGTTCTATTTGTATTTGGGGGTTTCACTAATACCTTTACCTCCTTGAGAGGCGATGATTTTGAGATTTCAGGATTTTATACCCTACCCATATGGTGGACCGGACCTGTGACTGTTCACCTGAGCATTGGTTATACCATGGTGACTTTAGTTTCTTGACTTAGGTATCCACATAGGTTGCTTGTAGGGTTTATTCTGTAGGTACCCTGAGTTAGATATGGATCAAACATCACACAGACTTTATGGAGGATTTTGTCTCCGGAGGAATCTGACTGACTATGCTATGAATCCTATGAGGGTCCTTATAACTGGTTATGTTACCTCCACTCTATTGTTCGTGAGCCTCGTCCTCTCTTGGGAGGGGAATACCTTCTTTAGTTCGAGAGGTCTCTTCAACTATCATATCCTGTTTGTGTGCATTGGACTTTAGATTTATTTAGGAGTGTGCTATTTGTTTATTAGTTGGGTTTAGGATTTTTGTATTTCATCAGGATTCCTAAGTCATCGTGGAGTAAAAATAGCCTCCCTTCCGGTCTCTTCATCTTTTGAATCTACCACCACAGTTCAATCTTATATTGAAATTACCTTCTAAAAGGTGTAGAATTAATAAACGTGGTACATATATCTCCACCTCCTAGACTCATGATCGTCCTATGATGAGTACTGAGTTAGATATGAATGTATCTGAAATCCCTTTGACTCCAACCTTTGCTATAGTTACTGGAGTCCCCTTGACTCATGCATCATCGATGGTTTGGATTCTAAAGAATCCCTTGCTTAATACTTCCCATTCCATGGACTCTGCTTAGCCCATGGGAATGAATCCCTTTGTATTCCCGGGTGGTACACCTAATCATAGTACTCAGTCAATGCCTTGGGACTCTAATCCTTTCTCTTTTGGTATGCCATAAATGACTTTGTACTTGTCATCCTCCATTTCGACGTCTCATGTGAATCCTAGTTTTGGGTCTAGAGGTACGACACCTCCCTATACTCCTTTCTCATTTGGAGGGTGTCATATCCCTCAACTGCCTCCCACGGTAGGAGGTTGGAATCCTCCTTACTTAGGACCCAATCCTATCCACAATGTTCCAGGGTGGAGTGCTCAAATGGGTGGTCAATTTAATTCTTATATTCTATCTGTCATTCCTTCTTCCATGATGTCGATTCCTATGAACACTTTTATTATGGCGAATCACCCTCTAAACGATGGTGTTTCATTAGGGGGGAGTCAATTTTATGGTATGGGAAACCCCCTGCATGAATTTCCTTCATCTAGGGGAAACATATATCCTCACATGAGTAACCCTTATCATGTCCCTTTATCCTTGCAAGCGGATTCCTTGGGGATGGTGCCCTTAAAAGATTTTATGAATCAATTTGGAGGAGGATACTATCCTACTAGATAGGGCCATGGTGTATACAAGAAACCTAGTTGGCCTACGATCTATCAAAACCAATCTTTCCTGGGAGCTTGGGCTTAGACACCACAACCCCAACTCTCTTTTCTAGCCACGTTAAATCTTCCAGACTTGTCAAAATTGATGAATGGCCTAGTGCGTCATGATCCATCATGGCCCCTCGTCCCTACCAAGCTTCACTCCGACATTTCAAATTTTGAGGGAAAGATTGGTGAGGACCTAGGTGATCATGTGACTACCTTTAACCTATGGTTCTTGCCTAACTCCCTTAATGATGATTATGTTCGTTTGAGACTATTTCAATGCACCCTTATAGGGGTTGCCACGAAGTGGTACATTGAGCTACTTGGGGGCACTTATGGAACTTTCAATGAGTTGGTCCTGATTTTCCTCAACCACTTCCAACTGCCGGTCTGTTACGATGTCGACATAGAAATTTTATCATCTTTTCTTCAAGATAAGACCACCCACATCTCCGATCATATTCAAGAGTAGCGTAGATAAAAGAGATTGATTAAAGCTTACATTCCTTGAGTGTTTCTATTTGAATGGTTCCTCAAGTCCTTATTTCCTTATACTTCGAAGGATGTTTGTACATTCAGAGTGACATCTGAGGAAGAGGCCATCTTCAAATCCCAACAATTAGATCTTATATATGCTCAGTATGGGATTCTCTATAAAATTATCCCAGACGCACTGTAGTAGAATTTCGATCCTAGACAATATCTTGGGCCTCATGTCGACGACATCATAGGCTCCACAAATGCCAAGAATGAAAACCATGTGACGAACTAGCTAAAATATTTGTTTCTTAACCCATCTGTAGCAAGACAAGCTACAAATTCATCCTCACCCACCCAATCAATGGATGTGCATTCTATACAATCGACGAACCCAAACGGTGACCAACAATCAAGAGGGAACAAGAATAAAGGTTGTGGTAATAATTGTAAGGGTGGGAAGAATAATAAAAATAACAAAGACAAGGACAAAAATAATAATGATAAACCTAATAATAATGTTGTTGAGGGAAAGAAAGAAAATAGGAAGGTGAAGTTTCCTTGTAAACTTTGTAAATATGATTGCCTTATCCACTTGTGCCTAAAAATGGAGGAAACCTTGAGGCTCATAGCGCAACAACCTGCTATGTTAACTAACCCGTTTCCACATAACCAAAATATGACCTCAGGAGCCTCCAACAACGGAAATGCATCGAGTGGAAGTCAAAACCCATTGGCACATGATGGTGGCCATCTATGCGTCAATATGGTTAAATTTGAGGTTAGTGTAGACACTTGAACTTATGATTATGGATCTTTGCAACATGTTTTAGGTCCAGAGCCTCCTCCTCTGGAAATACCTTTGTAGATTGATAGGCCGAAACATTTGCCTCGTATTTTGAAAGGATTCCTTAAGTTCTCTATACATAATCCTAATGCCAGAGCCGCCAAAAATTACTCGATTGTCAAGGATTTGGGCCAAAATATGTGTACAATGTTGGCTTTGTGTTAGGATATTTAGACACTTAGGAGTTAGTTAAGATATACTTGGTCTAATGTGTCATTATGTAAAAGTGTGTTTCTTAGTATGCATTTGTAGTTAGGAAATATGACGGTCACGATATGTTCCCAACATAGAGTGATCCGACGGTTCATATTCTCCTCGATCTTAACGACCATTGATCCGTGGCTTAGCACCCAATTGGTCCATGATCTCTATTTAAAGAGCATGGAGGGTCATTTTCCGATGATCGATTGTGAGAAACTCTCTTCTAAAATCTCTCCGTCATCTTTTTCCTTTGCATTAATAAACTGCTCCAAGTGGCCACATTGGCTGGGGCCATGGATGTTTCCCCATAGGGGTTTTACCACGTCAAAAAATCGGTGTGTTGATCTTTGATCTGGTTGTGTGAGTGGTTACTGAAGTTTTTTGTCCTCTGTTGGAATACCTGTGTTGTCGAACATGGTATCAGAGCCTGTTTGAAGACTCGCTCCTATTGTAGATCAAGATCGTGAAGGCAAGTTTCCTCATCTCCATTTTCTTCCATTTCCGTACATTTCTGGGCTAAGAGGACCATTCCATTGCGTCTAGAGAACTCATTTCACTTAGGAATTCTTTTCATTTCACTCGAAAAGGTTTCCTTTTTCCCAAGATACAACCATTTCGACTAGATCGAGAGGTATAAAGCCTGAATACACCCTTTAAATTTTTGCAGAGTATTATTTCAGTTATATATATATATATTTTTTGGGTTGCTACTCTTTTAGATATGCATATTCTCTTTTCCCTGCGCCTTGTGCGATCTCGAAAAATCAGAAACATATAGGAAAAGGTGCCTTTTCCGGGTAAGCTAACTGAGATCTAAACCTTGTTCTCATCGAGAAGCAAATTTTTTTTCTTGTGTGAAAATAGTTTTTTTTAGAATGCTCTCCAAGGCCGACAACAACAACAACAACACCACCCCTAATCATCCTGCTAAATAATACAATATGTTTTGCTAGCCCATTTGGTTAAAATTTTCCTTATTAAGTAAGAGGTCTTGAGTTCAAGTCTCTCTTTTTGTTACTTTTTTTGAAAAAGTTCATGCTCCATTGTAAATTGTATTTCACTTCAAGTATAAAAGTGAATCACTATAAGTAACTTTAATATTTTATTTTAGAGTTATTTATTTTGCATGCAAATTTTCCTTTATAAAGCATCTTCATTGTAAAAGTGATCCCCACTTCTTTTTATAAAAGTGGGTCACTTCATAAGAAACTTACACCATCATGTGGTCCTTTGGTTACCGTTTATGCCTTTTTTTAAAAGGGAATAAATTTCACATCCAAAGTCCGTTTTGTTGGATTACTAAGAGTGGGGGGGTGAATCAGTAATAGAGAAATAAAATCATTTTCAACCACAAAATACAAGTGTTATATCAATGTAGCATTATCAACCAATAGTTGTAGAGTAAATAAACAATAAACAAATGAGTAATCATACACATACACAATACACCAGTGTTTTACGTGGAAACCCAAAGAGGGAGAAAACTACATAATGCTTTTTCTTATATGTCTTTAAGAGTTACATTCATTAGAAGCACCAAATTCCTTTGTTTTCTAGCTGCAACTGGAAGGAGGATCCAACCCCCTAGTTTCTCAGGATACAACCCGAGGGAAGCTTCAACTCCCCAATTCTCTGGCTACAACCCCCTATGTTCTCCGACTACAACAGGAAGATGGCTACAACCACCTATCCTTGCCCCATCCAACCGCCATGAGATATAAATGCCAAATGTAGACAACCTGTCACTGTCACTGAATCAACCACTGCCACTGTCAACCTGTACCAATAACCTGTAACAACATGTACCAATCAACCTGCACCAAACAACCTGTACCAATAACTTGAACCAACATGTACCATGCATCAACCTGTACCTCAAACTGTACCATCAACAAGTGCATCAACCATGCACCAAACCTGTACAAATAACTTGTCACAACAACCTGTCCAAACAACCTATCACCACAATATGTCTCGTCAATCTTATCAACCAAATCAGATCTACCAAGACAAGTATGCTACATCATCCATAAACGATGTGTCAACAATACTACTAACAAGTACCTCCAACCATGTACCAAGTATGTACCAATCCTGCATCAACTGCACATCAACTGTGACTCATCAAGATGTACCAACATAATCAACTATACACCTCATGTATGTGCCAACTCATCAACTACTTGTCTCAACCATGTACCTCAACCATATACCAAAGACATACACCAATATAACCATCAAAAGTTATCTAACAATGCATCACTCTATCCATAAATCAAATACCATAAACCCTTACATCAAAACATGTGACACAACCTCACTGTTATGCAGCCTCAATCTAAACCAACAACTTCAACAACACATCACAACCAAAATACCAATACCCATATGCCAAATACCAACTGCATCCCTCAACAAATCTGATATATGCAGCAATACTGAACATCCAATACCATCTCAATAGATAAACCCTAGCTCACAAAACATACCTCAAACAAGATGTGCCATATCTCTCATAAATAGACCCCAACCATGTTGCCGCCGCGATTTTTCTGCCGCACTTTTTCTGCCGCGATTTTTTTGTCTTGATTTTTTTGTCGCACTTTTCTGTCGTGATTTTTCTGCCGCACTTTTTCTGCCACGATTTTTTTGCCGCGATTTTTTTGTCACACTTTTTCTTCCACGATTTTTTTGTTGCACTTTTTCTGCTGCAGTTTTACTGCCACACTTTTTCTACCACAATTTTCCTGCCACACTTTTTCTGTCGCACTTTTCTTGCCACATTTTTTCTTCTGCAATTTTTCTCTATCAATAATACCTGCCCAAACAACCTTTCACAAAAATAGATATTCAATGATATTCAAGTGTGATTAAAATGAGAGAGTCTTGCCTCTTATTTATACCTTCATGTAGCTTCCTTATTTTAGGGCACTTTCCTTATTTTAGGGCTAACCCACTTCTAACCACTTGTCAACTTAGTAATTTCTCCATTAACTTTATTATTTAAATAATTTCTTTTGTATCCACTATGACTTATAGTACACTCATCACTTCACTTTATTATTTAAATAATTTCTTCTTTGCAACCACTTTGACTACTTTGACCTTTTGGGGCTTCTAGATGACTCACGAGGATTCTCCAACTTCACATGGCCATAACTCTCTAACCGTGAGGAGTTATACGATCTTCCACATACCACCGGAAATGGCATGACATGTACTATCCATCTAGAATAGTTTTACCTGCAAATATATCAAAACTCATATCATTATCCATAAAAAAAACTTGGGTCCATTACCCAAACCTTTGTGCTACCGGAATTCGCTATCGGACTTTCTTCAAGGGTTGACATCAATGACAACCAACCCAATTAATCAACACATTTTTCGTGCCATTTCTTTTTAAAACGCCTAATTTTTCAAGATCTTTCCATCTAGATCATTGTTTTCTATTTTCAAATCCATATTATCTACATATTTAATATGTCTTCTTCAAGTAATCTTTTGCTTAGCAACACCAACTACTTCCAATGGAAATCCCATATGGATGATTTATTATAATAATAATAATAATCTATTTTTAAGATCACCGCCAAGCCACACCAAATTGGTGTATGAGACCCCCTTGTTTGTGGTACAAGGTACCCCCTTCGCTTAGCGATTTGACTAGTAAAGTCTACAGAGGTATACATACCCTACCCCCCTTTGGATTTGAACTTGTGACCTCTTAGGAGGAAATACATGTTCTTAACCATTAGACCCACTCAGGTTGTACAAGCTTGTACCAGATTACCTTGGGAAAGGAAATAACACCCACTGATGCTAATAAGAAAGTAAAATGGGATAATGGGAATGACGAAGCACGTGGATTAATCAGAATGTCCATCTCTCTCGATTTAAGGTTCCACCTTCAATCAATTGATAAACCCAACGAATCTTGTGAAAAAATTGAATCTGTGTTTGGTAAACACAATATTATTTGAGCACAATAGTTAGAAAATCAAGTACCGACTTTAAGTCCAAGTGATTTTTCTTGCATTGAAGACTATCTATCTAAGTTTAAAACACTCAAAAATTTATGTGAAGAATGTAAGATAAAGATAGAAGAAGATCGTTGCATCTATATTATACTTTCTAAGCTAGGTAGTGCATATTCTGTGTTTGTATCTACCTTTTATGCCATGAAAGAAGCTCTAGGGGCAGCTTATCAAAAACCCTTTCTTGAGGACTTTTGTGATGCTTTGATTAGAGAGCAAGATAATGTTGTACAACTTAGAGTTATCAACACTGTAGGTACCTCCAACAAAGCCTTATTCATCCATAAGAAAGATAAACCCAAGAATCCAAAGAGGCAACATCCTCACCACAAAAACAAGCAATATAAGGGTCCCAAACCCACTCAGACAACTTTTGCTCCTAATGGTGACAAATGAGCAAAATATAAAATTAAGAAGACTGACAGACATTGCAACTTTTGTGATAAAGATGGTCATGATGAGTCCAAATGTTTCAAGAAGATGGCAACTTTAGAAGCAGCGCTGAAGAAGCACAACATTAGTACTGATTCTACTTCTTTTTCTTCTTCTTCTCATGGACATGCACTTTTTGCTTCTGGTTTCTCCTTCAATACACATTCTACTTCTTCTTCTTCTGATGAGTGGCTTATTGATTCTGGAGCATCTTATCATATGGATAAGGACATCGACATATTTTCTGCTCTAAATGAATGTAACACCAAGAAAATATTTGTTGGTGATGATATATCTCTTAGTGTTGAAGGATATGGAATAGTTCAAGTAGAAAAGGTGATTTCAATGATGTATTATGTGTTTCAAGTATTTCTTGTAACCTTCTATCAGTATATGAAATCACTCATTTAGGTGAAGGTAAAACTGTAGAGTTTTCACCTCACCAAGTTGTAATCAAGGATATAAAATATCCTAAGCATGTTCTTGCAACTGGAATTGTTGATGATATTACCATGTTTTACAAGTTTGACAACTTTGTGTTAGAAAAACAGGACCGCGAAGCAATAAAATAAAAGAAATGCAGAAATAAAAAACAGAAGACACACAATACAAGAGAGACACAGATATACGTGGTTCACCCAGTGTGGGATACGTCCACCAGAGAAATTGCCAGGTCCTTCCTTTGTTATTATCCAGCAAATGAAGGGATACAACCTACAACAAAACCCGCTGTAACTTCCTCTTCTTTCTCTCACAGTCTCCTATCTCAGAATACAATATTCACCCTCATACATAGCCGCAATACATTTCCCTCATAAAAGAGGGTTTCCTTCTAGGGCAAAAACCCTAACATAATCTCTACCGTTAGATCTGCGACCTTATAATGAACGG
>SNQJ01S0010794.1:138424-149499 GCA_010110895.2 Picea sitchensis | reverse complement strand
CAATATGAAATAAATCAAGCTCAAGAAAATGAAGTACCTATAGAAGAATATGAGACAATATCAAATTCTGATGATGTCATAAATTGTTAGCAAAAAAAAGAAAATACAAAAAGAAATTTAAGTTGGTTTTTACAAAATCAAAGGATTATGCCAAAGGGTTTCTAAATTAACATATGTAAAACCTTGACTATCTATAGATTAGTGGTCAAAAGAAAAATCATTGGTAGGGTTGGTTGTAGAATACAAGAAGAGGAAAAAATAAAGGTAGCAGAGAAGTTCAAGGAGTATCATTCAACAAATATCAATTGATAACAAAATTGGTATTTAAATCAATTGGTATAATTCCTCAATTTATATTCCTGTGAAATATCAAAGACGAATAAGAAGCAGATCAAAAAGATCAGTAAGATTCATAATCTTGTTCTACTTGACGAAGGAAAGTCAGTAAAAACTCAGGAGGAGTATTTTGGTTATTAAATAAGTAAGTAATTAGATTAAGTTTTGAAAGACTTGATCACTACAAAATTAGTATCACTACAAAATTAGTATCAAGACGATTACTTATTTGAACAAAAAAATCCCAATAAACTGAGATAAGAAGTTAGTAAATTAACAGGGGAAGAGACATTGTCAGGAAGAGCTACCCTTTCAGAAACAAAGGGGGAGAGTAGTCAGAAGCAGAGAGAGCATATTGATAGGGGGAGTCATTCAGTTATGGCAGGAAGAACATGATTCCAGGAGGAGCTACCCAAATTCATATTTTGGTCAACAACATGCAGACAAACAAAGGTTGATCATAAGGGGAACAATCCTTTTCCATTGATGTCAAAGGGGGAGAGTAACTTCAGAGGAGAGAATCATCATCATAGAAGGAGTTTTTATATGAAGTTAGTGTGTTTCCATCAATGACAAAGGGGGAGATTGTTGGACATATTGTCATTGATATGTTGTCATTGATGTCAACAATCGATGTCATTGTGATGTGATGATAAGTTGTTATGATGAATTGTCATTGATGAGTTATCATTGATGAATTATCATTGATGTCAAAAAAATGTCAAACAGTATGAAGAGAATGAAAATGTTAGACAATATGCAGAGATCAAAGCTCATATGGAAAAGTGCATTGAAAGTATGCAGAGAATGAAAATGTCAGACAATATGTAGAGATCATAACTTAGAAGGAAAAGCACATTGCAAAAACACGATAAGATCAAGTCGTAACCGTTGGATTCACAAGCGCCAGATTAAGGGCAAGGGTTGATTGCAGAACACGAAGGGATAATTAAACAATGTGTTAATTCCAATCCGACAATTAGTTTAGACCGTCAGATTACAAGAGAAGAACCGTTGGAGGACTAGTCAACAATCATATCAAGTCATGACCGTTGGATATGCAAACGCCAGATCAAGGGAAGGGATTGATTGCGGAGCGCGAAGGGAGAATTAAACAACACATTATTTCCAATCCCTCAATTTATCTAGACCGTCAAATCTCATCGATTCAAAGATCGACAACTTTGGTTGATCCACCAACAATCACACAACTTCAAATTGTGGAGTTTGGGTGACGGACTAAACCACATGCAAGTTATGGTTCCTCAATCCACATCAACCATTGGATCAAGTTAAGTGGAAGGACAGAGTAAGTCATGGACCATAGATCATGGAAGTGACATACACATGGTCAACTCAGCATTAACCACTTCGGGTAAAATCAACCGAAGGAAATGTGCATGAAGGAATTTTAGCTGAAGCCGAAGTAAACGTGAGCCATCTGATCATAGGTAAATTTTTTAGAAAAACAAGAGCCGTTGGATTTGGACCAAGACAAAGCAGCATCGTATAAAGATTGAGCTGTTGATCTAAGATCACGATCAACGAACAACATTCATTTTGGGTTAAAAATTGCGAGGAGGGTAAAATGAGAAATATTTCAGGAATTATATTACCGTCCGATCTATATAAAGTGGAAGGATAGGATAAGCGAAGACGAAGGATGAAGCCCCGAAGTCCCGAAGTAAATAAGTACCATCATATCTAGACAATACATGATGATCTTTAGATCAGAATAGTGGTCAAACTTCGACGCTGACCACTGACCACTTCAGATGAAAAGGGTTGAGAACAAGTAAGATCACCCGAAGGCCAAAGGCCCGAAATATCGAATAGCCAAATTTCCGGCAGTCGTTTGATCGTGTTAAGCCTTTTCGGGTTAAAGAATGACCATTGGATGAAGTCAAGTTACTCGAGGTTTACACTTCGGGGAATCTCACTTTGGGAGAAGAGGGAAGTGGAAAAATTGAATTACCTGAAGTCTCGAAGGCCGAAGTTTCGAAGTCACGAGGATAGGACATGTGGCGTAATCAATTGATGACAAGTGTCAAGGTCCCATAGGTACTTTAAGCATACGTAAGCCACAAATCTAGGTGACACGTGGCAACCACTCAGGAAGTGCCACATCAACTACCGACGTCAACAAGTTACGTCACTACGAGAGTTCTTACTTCGGGAGTTTCACCACCAGCAAAATCCCTAAGCCCCGAAGTACTGAAGTGGACATGAGTCGTTCGATCTGAAAAACACTTCCGGAGTATTCTCAACCGTTAAAGATTATGGACACGCATCTTTTATTCGGGATATTTGTAAAGAGGTTGGAAGTCACAAAGGACGAAGTCCCGAAGTAAGGACAATCATCCATATCATCGTGCGATTAAAAAGTGACCGTAGATCTTGACAAATGATCACACACTTATTTAGCCTAGCACCTGGTCACCACCTGCAGTCGTATGGAATAGAGAAATAAGGGTAAATGAAGAGGCAGCACTTAAATCAATGAGCCCGTGGTTTTGCGCATATGGTCATATGTAATTGGTTTGAAGGAAGCGCCTCGTACAAATTCAATTCAACAGAGAGTTAACACTAGAACAATACAGATAATTGATAAAATATCAAATATGATCTGTTGGTGAACTGAGAACACAACAAAATCATGAGTACGATATAATGAGTTGATCCATGTCTGTGATCAACTCATGAATACAAAAGAACCGACACACAATCATGATTAAAAGAGAGTTAATTCATGAGCATTATGAATAAAGGATAAAAGGAAAAATGATATTATTTAACGATTAATATTATCATTTAAATTAAAAGTTACAATGGTTCAAATATCAAAAGACATAATGATTAAAATTCAAACCAGTTGGAAGACTATATAAACAAGAAAGAATGATGAGAAGATGTGTAGTTGAATTTGTTGAAGTATATATATTTATATATAATGGATTGAATGAATTTTCATTCTATCAGGTTGGTGCCTGTTTACAAGCTGGGTCTTGTATGAGGATTTTATTCCTCACATCTCAGTTGGATCTGAGATCAACAAGATGGGACTTGTTATGAGGGTTGGATTCCTCATTTCTCAGTTGGATCTGAGAACAACAAGCTGGGTCTTGTAACATAGAGCTGGGTATCTCATAATTGTTTGAAGATGATATTCAAAGATTGATCTTATGTATTCATCCAAGTTAAAATAAATAAATAAAGTATTTATTATTTTATATATATTGATTGAGAAAATGAAATAAATATTTGTTGTTCAGTTAATTTGTGAAAAGTGGAAAAAGTTCCAAATTTTTGTGACACTAATTCACCCCCCCTTCTCAGTGTCAAGTATCCATTTCAACAACCATCACTCCCCAATGAATTCAACTAGGAGAACACATAATAGTTCAAGTCCATCCCCCGTCAGGAAGCATAAGAAGAAGTCTGGGGTAGATGAGTGTTATAGCAATTTTTGCCACACTCCATGCATCTTGCTTTGATGGCCTTCCATTTACCTTTTCAGACTCAAGTTCCCCTTTTTTTCATTCTAGAGTAAAAAATTCAAAGTTTTGCACATATACGTGGGCCACAGTTAGACAACTTGTGTATATGCAAGTTTCTCCATTACAATCCATGTACATCGGGTTTTGTGCTAAAAAATTAAAAATATGTCAGGTTTCCACGCCATGTCATGATATCCATGATTCTCGAACTTTCATATACTGGAAACACTCCGAATCAACCCTTAAATTCCATTTGGAGACTATAAATTGAGCCATATACAAGCCTTGAAGACATTCATCATAGAGAGAAAATGTACTGTGGAGAAATTTCACTTCATATTTAGTCTACATCCCTTTGTCCTTGAAAGTCTGAACTTCTTGTGTTCATCCCCCAAGCTCTTCCTATATTGAGAAGGAGAAACTCAATTATTCATACTACTTATGAGCTTGCCTTTGTGGAGGATTGGAGTGGTGAAGGCCCAACTGGAGTGACTTAGTTTCTCGGTTCCAATATGTGTCGTTACAAAAGTTTTTCACCTATGTACTTCTACTGATTACATTAATAAAAATACTCTTTTCTCATCCAATTATATGTCACAAATATTTGTATTACTTTCCACGGGAATATTTTTTATACATGTTAATGGATTATTCTAGTTTATATGCTAACATTCTATATCCATATGCTTGTATATATTTATTGTCGAGGACAAGTTGTAGGCATCAAGATTTCAGTTGTGAGATCAACCCTGATATTCTTTGGATATCCAGACAAGGTAGGGTTTTAGCCTTCTCTTGTTATCATTTCAATTTATCTAGCATACTTAAGTTTAGAGTTGATTTTTGGGTGTCATTCCATCTATTGTGGTTTCCCCCTTACTATAGAGATTTTCCTCGTAACAGAATTGGTGACTCCACTGGGGAGATCTCCCTTTTGGGATATTGGGTGATTTTTCTCCTTTATTGATCTCTATTTTCTTGATTTTCTGTGTCGCCTATTGCTTGAAATCCTTTATTTTTCTTTGTATCTAAGGTTCTTCGCCTAACCCTTTCCCATGAAGTGTCTTCTTTTCCATACGTGGGTTTTCCCTTGACAGTCACGTACATATGTGAGCTGTCTGACTTTAGGGTGCATACATATTCCTCTATTCTTTGAATAGTCGCATACACTATATTATGAGCCTTTTTTGTTGAGTTTAGTTTTTGTTGGGTGAGTTTTGTTGGTTTTTGAGACTTCTTTGGTCCCTATCCTGACTGTTGAGTGCCTACAAAATGATAGGAAGCTTCGTTATTGGTGAATATTTTGGGTGAACTCATTTCTTTTCCTTGCATTATGGTCTGGCTAGTCTCTTCTTAGTGTTCTACTTGGCTTGTCTCTTTGTGCTTGCAGTAGGGTATGCCTAAGAAGTTGCTTATTCAGTCCTTGCATTTTCATTTCATTATATTTAAAATACTAAAATATTTTTCTTTTTTGCATATTATTCAGAGCATTTGACTTTTGGTTGCATTACATTAGTTTTGACATGTAAGGAAATATTGCACTTCTTTGAAATTGTAGAGATTGCATCCTGAGAACAAAACTTA
Organism: Picea sitchensis; assembly: GCA_010110895.2. Lineage (NCBI taxonomy): Eukaryota > Viridiplantae > Streptophyta > Pinopsida > Pinales > Pinaceae > Picea > Picea sitchensis. Next base: position 144,082 of record SNQJ01S0010794.1, on the reverse strand, counting down.
GAAGCATACCATATCTTTGAAAATAAAGACTAGTACTTAGCATTGTTTTTATATTTTATTCTTTTAATATGTATATGCTAAGTCATTATACCATAAGTTTCATGATCACACCTCTTGAGTAAGAAGAAGCCATTAAAATTAATGTCGAATAATTAAAATTGATTAGAAACGATTTTATTTTTCAGAGTACACAAACAAGTGTAGGACCTAGGGCCTTGGAATAGGATTTTGTGAGTAAACTTCTCCAAGGCTATAAAACTCAATGTATGTGTCTGACCAGATAGTGGTGAAACCCATTGTGTAATTAGTGTCCTCGGGAGGCTTCGCTCACATTGGATTTAAGCACGAGGTCACACGAATTTTGTTGCAGAGATAGCCCTCTAATACCTTCCAAGCGCCAGAGATATTTTTGGGGTTCTATTTGTATTTGGGGGTTTCACTAATACCTTTACCTCCTTGAGAGGCGATGATTTCGAGATTTCAGGCTTTTATACCCTACCCATATGGTGGACCGGACCTGTGACTGTTCACCCGAGCATTGGTTATACCATGGTGACTTTAATTTCTTGACTTAGGTATCCACATAGGTTGCTTGTAGGGGTTATTCGGTAGGTACCCTGAGTTAGATATGGATCAAACATCACACAGACTTTATGGAGGATTTTGTCTCCGGAGGAATCTGACTGACTATGCTATGAATCCTATGAGGGTCGTTATAACTGGTTATGTTACCTCCACTCTATTGTTCGTGAGCCTCATCCCCTCTTGGGAGGGGAATACCTTCTTTAGTTCGGGAGGTCTCTTCAGCTATCATATCCTGTTTGTGTGCATTGGAATTTAGATTTATTTAGGAGTGTTCTCTTTGTTTATTAGTTGGCTTTTGGATTTTTTTATTTCATCACGATTCCTAAGTCATCGTGGAGTAAGACTAGCCTCCCTTCCGGTCTCTTCATCTTTTGAATCTACCACCAAAGTTCAATCTTATATCGAAATCACCTTCTAAAAGGTGTAGAATTAATAAACATGGTACATATATCTCCACCTCCTAGACTCATGATCATCCTACGATGAGTACTGAGTTAGATATGAATGTATCTGAAATCCCTTCGACTCCAACCTATGCTATAGTTACTGGAGTCCCCTTGACTCATGCATCATCGATGGTTTGGATTCTAAAGAATCCCTTGCTTAATACTTCCCATTCCATGGTCTCTGCTCAGCCCATGGGAATGAATCCTTTTGTATTCCTGGGTGGTACACCTAATCATAGTATTCAGTCAATGCCTTGGGACTCTAATCCTTTCTCTTTTGGTATGCCATAAATGACTTTGTACTTGTCATCCTCCATTTCAACGTCTCATGTGAATCCTAGTTTTGGGTCTAGAGGTACGACACCTCCCTATACTCCTTTCTCGTTTGGAGGGTGTCATATCCCTCAACTGCCTCCCACAGTAGGAGGTTGGAATCCTCCTTCCTTAGGACCCAATCCTATCCACAATGTTCCAGGGTGGAGTGCTCAAATGGGTGGTCAATTTAATTCTTATATTCTATCTGTCATTCCTTCTTCCACGATGTTGATTCCTATGAACACTTTTATTATGGTGAATCACCCTCTAAACTATGGTGTTTCATTAGGGGGAAGTCAATTTTATGGTATGGGAAACCCCCTGCACGAATTTCCTTCATCTAGGGGAAACATATATCCTCACATGAGTAACCCTTATCATGTCCCTTTCTCCTTGCAAGTGGCTTCCTCAGGGATGGTGCCCTTACAAGATTTTATGAATCAATTGGAAGGAGGATACTATCCTACTAGATAGGGACATGGTGTATACGAGAAACCTAGTTGGCCTACGATCTATCAAAACCAATCTTTCCTGGGAGCTTGGGCTCAGACACCACAACCCCAACTCTCTTTTCTGGCCACGTTAAATCTTCTAGACTTGTCAAAATTGACGAATGACCTAGTGCGTCACGATCCATCATGGCCCCTCATTACTACCAAGCTTCCCTCCAACATTCCAAATTTTGAGGGAAAGATTGGTGAGGACCCAGGTGATCATGTGACTACCTTTAACCTATGGTGCTTGCCTAACTCCCTTAATGACAATTATGTTCGTTTGAGACTATTTCAATGCACCCTTACATGGGTTTCCACGAAGTGGTACATTGAGTTACTTGGGGGCACTTATGGAACTTTCAATGAGTTGGTCTCGATTTTCCTCAACCACTTCCAATTGCCAGTCTGTTACGATGTCGACATAGAAATTTTATCATCTTTTCTTCAAGATAAGACCACCCACATCTCCGATCATATTCAAGTGTAGCGTAGATAAAAGAGATTGATTAAAGCTTACATTCCTTGAGTGTTTCTATTTGAATGGTTCCTCAAGTCCTTATTTCCTTATACTTCGAAGGATGTTTGTACATTCATAGTGACATCTGAGGAAGAGGCCATCTTCAAATCCCAACAACTAGATCTTATATATGCTCAGTATGGGATTCTCTATAAAATTATCCCAGACGCACTGTAGTAGAATTGTGATCCTAGACAATATCTTGGGTCTCATGTCGACGACATCATAGGCTCCACAAATGCCAAAAATGCAAACCATGTGACGAAGTAGTTGAAATATTTTTTTCTTAACCCATCTGTAGCAGGACAAGCTACAAATTCATCCTCACCCACCCAGTCGATGGATGTGCATTTTGTACAATCGACAAACCCAAACGGTGACCAACAATCAAGAGGGAACAAGAAGAAAGGTTGTGGTAATAATTGTAAGGGTGGGAAGAATAATAAAAATAACAAAGACAAGGACAAAAATAATAATGTTAACCTAATAATATTGTTGTTGAGGGAAAGAAAGAAAATAGGAAGGTGAAGTTTCCTTGTAAACTTTGTAAATATGATTTCCTTATCCACTTGTGCTTAAAAATGGAGGAAACCTGGAGGCTCATAGCGCAATAAACTGCTATGATAACTAACCTGTTTCCACATAGCCAAAATATGACCTCAGGATCCTCCAACAAAGGAAATGCGTCGAGTGGAAGTCAAAACCCATCGGCACATGATGGTGGCCATCTATGCGTCAATATAGTTAAATCTGAGGTTAGTGTAGACACTCAAACTTACGATTATGGATCTTTGCAACATGTTTTAGGTCTAGAGCCTCCTCCTCTAGAAACACCTTTGCAGATTGATAGGCTGAAACCTCTGCCTCGTATTTTGAAAGGATTCCTTAAGTTCTCTATACACAATCCTAATGCCAGAGCCGCCAAAAATTACTCGATTGTCGAGGATTTGGGCCAAAAGATGTGTATGATGTTGGCTTTGTGTTAGGATATTTAGACACTTAGGATTTAGTTAAGATCTACTTGGTCTAATGTGTCATTATGTAAAAGTGTGTTTCTTAGTATGCATTAGTATGCATTTGTAGTTAGGAAATACGACGGTCACGATATGTTCCCGACATAGAGTGATCTGATGGTTCATATTCTCCTCGATATTAATGACCATTGATCCGTGGATTAACACCCGATTGGTCCATGATCTCTATTTAAAGATCATGGATGGTCATTTTCCGATGATCGATTGTGAGAAACTCTCTTGTAAAATCTCTCTGTAATCTTTTTCCTTTGCATTAATAAACTGCTCCAAGTGGTCGCGTTGGCCGGGGCCATGGATGTTTCCCCATAGGGGTTTTACCATGTCAAAAAATCGGTGTGTTGATCTTTGATCTGGTTGTGTGAGTGGTTACTGAAGTTTTTTTTCCTCTGTTGGAATACCCGTGTTGTCGAACATGGTATCAGAGCCTGTTTGAAGACCCGCTCCTATTGTAGATCGAGATCGTGAAGGCGAGTTGCCTCATCTCCATTTTCTTCCATTTTCGTACATTTCTAGGTTGAGAGGACCATTCCATTGCATCTAGAGCACTCATTTCACTTAGGAATTCTTTTCATTTCACTCGAAAAGGTTTCATTTTTCCCAAGATACAACCATTTCGACTAGATCGAGAGGTATAAAGCCTGAATACGCCCTTTAAATTTTTGCAGAGTATTATTTCAGTTTTATATATATATATATTTTTTGGGTTGCTACTCTTTTAGATATGCATATTCTCTTTTCCCTGTGCCTTGTGCGATCTCGGAAAATCAGAAACACATAGGAAAAGGTGCATTTTATGGGTAAGCTAACTGAGATCTAACCCTTGTTCTCATCGAGAACCAATTTTTTTTTCTTGTGTGAAAATAGTTTTTTTTAGCATGCTCTCCAAGGCCGACAACAACAACAACAACAACAACAACAACAACAACAACAACAACAACAACAACAACAACAACAACAACAACACCCCCAATCATCATGCTAAACAATACAATATGTTTTGCTAGCCCATTTGGTTAAAATTTTCCTTATTAAGTAAGAGGTCTTGAGTTCAAGTCTCTCTTTTTGTTACTTTTTTTGAAAAAGTTCATGCTCCGTTGTAAATTGTATTTCACTTCAAGTATAAAAGTGAATCACTATAAGTAACTTTAATATTTTATTTTAGAGTTATTTATTTTGCATGCAACTTTTTCTTTATAAAGCATCTTCTTTGTAAAAGTGATCCCCACTTCTTTTTATAAAAGTGGGTCACTTCATAAGAAACTTACACCATCATGTGGTCCTTTGGTTACCGTTTATGCCTTTTTTTAAAAGGGAATAAATCTCACATCCAAAGTCCGTTTTGTTGGATTACTAAGAAGGGGGGGTGAATCAGTAATAGAGAAATCGAATCATTTTCAACCACAAAATACAAGTGTTATATCAATGTAGCATTATCAACCAATAGTTGTAGAGTAAATAAACAATAAACAAATGAGTAATCATACACATACACAATACACCGGTGTTTTACATGGAAACCCAAAGCGGGAAAAAACCACATAATGCTTTTTCTTATATGTCTTTAAGAGTTACATTCATTAGAAGCACCAACTTCCTTTGTTTTCCAGCTGCAACTGGAAGGAGGATCCAACCCCCTAGTTTCTCAGGATACAACCCGAGGGAAGCTCCAACTCCCCAATTCTCTGGCTACAACCATAAGGAGGCTACAACCCCCTATGTTCTCCGGCTACAACCACCTATCCTTGCCCCGTCCAACCACCATGAGATATAAATTCCAAATGTAGACAACCTGTCACTGTCACTGAATCAACCACTGCCACTGTCAACCTGTACCAATAACCTGTAGCAACATGTACCAATCAACCTGCACCAAGAACCTGAACCAACATGTACCATGCATCAACATGTACCTCAAACTATACCATCAACAAGTGCATCAACCATGCACCAAACCTGTACAAATAACTTGTCACAACAGCCTGTCCAAGCAACCTATCACCACAACATGTCTCGTCAATCTTATCAACCAAATCAGATCTACCAAGACAAGTATGCTACATCATTCATAAACGATGTGTCAACAATACTACTAACAAGTACCTACAACCATGTACCAAGTATGTACCAATCCTGCATCAATTGCACATCAACTATGACTCATCAAGATGTACCAACATAATCAACTATACACCTCATGTATGTGCCAACTCATTAACTACTTGTCTCAACCATGTACCCAACATGTACCTCAACCATATACCAAAGAC
>SNQJ01S0010794.1:91943-136477 GCA_010110895.2 Picea sitchensis | reverse complement strand
AGGACCTCTACATTAGGAAGATAATCAGGCTCCACAACCAACACTTTGGGTCATCATCTTTTTCATCAGTTTTTGTTTCTCATAGCGGTGACTTGAGCAAACTTTGGCATGAGTGGTTTTGTCATCTAAACTATCGCTCATTGCAGCAACTATGTAATCAACATATGGTGATTGGTCTTCCTCTTGTTTCATGCAGAGATGGTGTTTGTGCCGGTTGTGTTCTTGACAAACATCATCGATACAATTTTGAAAAACGTGCCTCTTGGCACGCCTCAGGCCCTTTGAAACTTGTTCACAGTGATTTGTGTGGTCCACTTTCTTCTCCTTTTTTTTGGGTGCAAGTATTTCTTAACTTTCATTGATGATTTTTCCAGACGTACTTGGGTTTACTTCTTAAAACTTAAGAGCGAAGTTTTTGACAAATTTTTGGCCTACAAGGCCTTTGTAGAAAAGCAATCTGGACATCAAATTCAAAGGTTAAGAACAAATAATGGAGGTGAATATGTGAACAATAATTTTACAAGTTACTGCACTATGCAGGGCATCCAAATGCAACACACTGTTCCATATACACCACAACAAAATGATGTTATTGAGAGAAAGAAACATACATTAAAATAAAATAAATGGCTAATTGTATGATCCAATCTAAGGGATTAAGTCTAAAGTATTGGGCGTAAGACATAGAATGTGAAAATTACATAGTAAATCACACTCCCACAAAGGCTCTTAAAAATATAACACCAGAATAATCTTGGACTAGAATTAAACCGTATGTAAGTCACTTCCATGTATTTGGTAGTATCACATGTGTTCACATTCCTGATGAGAAAAGGAAAGCATTGTGGCCTAAAAGTGAGAAGTGTATATTTGTTGGTTATTCTGAAGATGTCAAAGGTTATAGACTTCTTCAACCACATTGTAATGAAATTATTATTAGAAGATATGTTAAATTTGATGAAAATCTCTTGAAATACAAGCCTAACTCGATGTTTGTTCCTTCTTTGGCCTGCGAGCCTAATTCGACGTTTGCGCCTTCTTCGGCCTGAGAGCCATCTTTGATATTTATGGCTTATTTTGTTATGGTTTCTTCTTCAAATGATGACAGTGAGGATGAAAATCCACCTCCGCTTGCTCACCTTCCTCCAGATGAGTCCTTTGAACCTAAACCAACACCAAATCCAACTCCACCGCTTCCTAGATGGGTCTGTTCAACACGAGAAGCAGTTGGTGATCTTGTCGGTGATCCTTCAGATCAACATTGGACACGTTCACAGTTCCAGTGAGCCTCTTCTCTTTTGGTTCAAGTTTCAGATAATCATGATCCAGATACATTTGCAGAAGCCTCAGGACATCCACATTGGGATACATCAATGAATGAAGAGTATATTTCTTTAATGGAAAATGATACTTGGGATCTTGTACCTCTTCCAAAAGGAAGAAAACTTGTCATATGTAAATGAGTCTACAGAACTAAGTATGCATAAGATGGAAGTGTTAAAAGACACAAGGCTCGATTAGTTGCCAAAGGATTTTCCCAAGTTGAAGGAATTGACTATAATGAAACCTTTTCCCCTATAGCCAAAATGAATTCCATCCGCCTTGTTCTTTCCCTTGCTACCTCACATAAATGGGAGGTCCATCAGATGGATGTTAAATATTATTTCTTGCATGGAGATTTGCAAGAAGAAATATACATGGAACAACCTCCTGGCTATGTCCAGAATGACTCTAGCCTTGTTTGTCTCCTTAATAAATCTCTTTATGGTCTTAAGAAAGATCCCCGAGCTTGGTATGCCAAAATTGACAACTTTCTTATTGCCACTGGATTCTCTAGATTCCATTCTGATCTTAATGTCTATACCAAGAAAGTAGGAATCCATCTAATAATCCTTGTCCTTTATGTTGATGACCTTATCCTTACTAGTAGTGACTCAAAACTTTTAACCCATGTGAAAAACATCATTAATAAGAAATTTGAAATGACAGACTTATGATTTTTTTCACTATTTCCTTGGCCTCCAAGTTTTGAAAACCAATGAAGGAATTTTTCTTTCCCAATCTAAGTATGCTTGTGACCTTCTTCATCGTTTTCATGGACAATTGTAAACAAACCCCTTATCCCTTTCAGTCTGGAGTCAATATTGTTGCCACCTGTACTTCTCCCAAAGTTGATGCCACCTTATACCATCAATTAGTTGGTATCCCCTTATACTTGACTCATACATGTCCTGATATTTCCTTTATTGTTGGTCTTGTTTCCCGGTATATGCAAACACCCCATGAAAGAAATTGGAAAGCAACTAAAAGGATACTTCGCTATGTCCATGGTACATTTCAGTTTGGGATAGATTACAGTTCAGGGGGGACTCCTTTATTGATTGGTTTCACTGATTCAGATTGGGCCGACTACCCTGATGATCAGAAGTCTATTGCAGGTTATGTTTTTAGCCTTGGTTCATGACCTGTCACTTGGGACTATAAGAAACAATAGGCTATTGCACTTTCTTCAACGTAAGTAGAGTACTGAGCAGTGGTAAATACAAGTCAGGAATCCTTATGGCTTCGACAAATTATTTCAGAGTTTGGATTCCAATAGTAGCATCCGACCAACCTTTGGTGAAAAAATCAGAGTTCCATCAAGCTTTCCAAATATCGAGTTCAAAATTAGCGTAGAAAACACATTGTGCTACACATACACTTCATCAGAAAGCTCATTCATGATCAAGTTATTGAAGTTCTCTTTTGCCCTACATAAGATCAAGTTGCATACATTTTCACAAAGTCTCTTACATAAGTGAAGTTTTCCAAAATTCGATCTATGTTAGGAGTTCAAGAAGTTGTCATTAAGGGGGGATAGGCTCTAATGCCTCCTTCCTTCTCATATTTTGTCACTATTGTAAATTATTCAATCCTATCCCAAGTTGTTCTTAAGGGGGGATGTTAGGATATTTAGACACTTAGGATTTAGTTAAGATCTACTTGGTCTAATGTGTCATTAGGTAAAAGTGTGTTTCTTTAGTATGCATTAGTATGCATTTGTAGTTAGGAAATCCAATGGTCACGATATGTTCCCGACATAGAGTGATCCAACGGTTCATATTCTCTTCGATATTAATGACCATTGATCTGTGGCTTAACACCCGATTGGTTCATGATCTCTATTTAAATATCATGGAGGATCATTTGTTGATGGTCGATTGTGAGAAAATCTCTTGTAAAATCTCTTTGTAATATTTTTCCTTTGCATTAATAAACTGCTCCAAGTGGTCATGTTGGCTGGGGCCGTGGATGTTTCCCCATAGTGGTTTTACCACGTCAAAACATCGGTGTGTTGATATTTGATCTGGTTGTGTGAGTGGTTACTGAAGGTGTTTGTTCCCACAAAGAGGAATACCTTTCTATCTACTTAGGAGCTCTAGACCCGAGTGGCTCAATGGTTGTCAAGTTTGATTTTGAAGATTCCAAGCCTCACTTGCCTTACCATGTGGCCTTTCAAATCCATATGGAAGGTATGAATTTCACCATCCAACGTATTGTCATTGATGAAGATGCTTTGACCTCCGTAATGTCTCTATATTTTTGGAAAGACATTGACTCTCTGCCTCTTTCCCAATCCATAACCATGTTAACTGCATTTGATGGATGTTCTTTTAGACCCCATGGCATCCTTCTCTCTTTCCCAGTCCAATTAGGAAACAAGACTATGGAGGTCGAGGTCGAGGTGGTTGATTCACCTCTCAGCTACAATCATTCATTGGGGCATAATTAGACTTACGCTATGACAACCATTGTGTCATCAATTTTCCGCATTTTATGCTTTCCTCATGAAGGGAAGATAATGACGATAGACCAATTTTCCTTTGCGCATCCTACTCCTTCTGCATCTATGGACCTTTAGTCCCTGTTATTGATAATTATTAGTAGGAAACTGAGAATGTTGGTGTCGATATGTATCCCTACTTGATGGGAACTTTTAATTTCTCGGCACCAATCTTGTACATTAATTCCATCTCCGGTGAGTCTTCATCGTCATTGAGGTTCATTCCTTTTTGTACTTCATATATTAATGAACCATGGACCCTACTTTCTTCAGACATGTCATATGAATTTCATTCACACATCGGGATGTCAATGCCACTATTTGCAGTATAAATTGTGTATCAATCTATAATAGAAGCTACTGCAGACCCAAATCCTCCTACCTCGTGGATGGAAGAGGTGGATCCCGTCTTACAACCCAAATGAGCTGCACACTCATCCAATTCACATGACTTCATAGATGATACTTTTCCCTCAGATGAATCCATATTAGAGGCCATGTCTAGTCTAGATAGACCTTGGAACAACCTTCATCATAAATCATATTTTCTCCCAGAGCTTGAATGGATTGAATAGGATGAGTTTAGGTCCACCTTGAGTGAGATGGTTGGTCATGTCATGGTTTCGTTAGATATGCATGGTATATATGTTGAAGGAAACATGTCAAACACTTCTCCTACCATCATGATTGACATCTCTCGAACCCTGACAAAGATAAAAAATGTATATATAGGTGTGGATTGTTCTCCTGAAGAAATTCATATCTACACTGATCTCTTGAAAGAATTATGAGATGTATTTGCTTGGTGATATGAAGAGATTCCATGGATAGAACCCAATGTTTTTGACCATGAAATTAAAACTTACCCGAATGCTAAACCTATTCGACAATGACTTGGAGCTATAAATCCTAGGAAGGCCCTTTCTATTAAGGTAGAGGTGGAGACGCTGCTCAATGCTAGTGTCATCTACCCAGTTCCCTTGACTGAATGGGTATCCAACCCCGTTCCCATAGATAAGAAGCAAGGAATCGTCCGTGTATGTATGGATTTTAGGGACATGAATAAATCATGTCTTAAAGATAACTTCCCAACTCCCTTTATTGATCAAATTATTGATGAGTGCACTGGAAGCAAAGTATTTTCTTTTATGGACAAATTTTTAGGTTATAATCAAATTCAAATTAAACTCGAGGATCAACACAAGAAGGTGTTTATTTGTCCTTGGGGCACCTTTTCATACCGAAAAATTCCTATCGGTATTAAAAATTCTGGAGCAACCTTTCAATGTGCCATGACCTTTGTTTTTCATGATCTTAAGCATATTGTCGAAGCCTATCTAGATGATCTCGCTGCTAACTCTCGAAAGAGGATTGATCATTCGAATCACCTTCAAATAGTATTTGAAAGATGCCACTATTATCACATTCGGTTGAACCCTCACAAGTGCATATTTTGTGTTAGTTTTGGACGCCTTTTGGGATTCATAGTTTCTAAGCATGGGATCATGGTGGATCCTATGAAGGTCGAGGCGATACTTCGATTTCCTCCTCCACATAATATTCGACAACTTCAATGTTTACAGGGGAAGGATAATTCTTGTGTCATTTCATATCTAACTATGCCAGTATAAAAAAGGGTTTCATGCGTCTCTTAAAAAATGATACTCTGTTCATATGGGATGAGTGAGCCCAAGAGTCATTTAATGATCTTAACAAATCCTTGGTATCGACACCTCTGTTGAATTCCCCGGAATACAGTATATATTTCTTTCTTTATATTATCACGTCCAAAGGGACGATTGGTATGGTTCTGGTTCAGGAAGATGATGAGCTCCATGAGAACGTTATATATTACCTTATCCGAAATCAGATTTGTCTTGAACTTAAGTATTCTCACATAGAGAAGCTAGCCTTAATAGTCATGCATGCGGTTTAGAGATTACGTCACTATATCTCACTCTGCAAGACTACCATGGTTGTTGATATCAATCCATTTCAATACATCCTTACAATGCGTATCATAGGGGGGAAATACAATAAATGGATTGTGATTCTACATGAATTTTATCTTGATTTTTCCTCGATGAAATCCAAGAAGTCGTTAGTTCTTGCAGAATTGATGTCAAACTTCCCTAAGATGAATGAGGATATTTTTCATGATTATTCATTTGCGAATAAACACATCTTTCTTATCTCATATTTAGACCCCTGGTATGGAGATATTATAATCTACCTTCAAACTTTGAAGCTTCCCCAACATCGTTTGAGAGACGACTGACAACGTATACTCCATCGGGCCAAAAACTACCTCATTATCGGCGACACATTGTATTGTCAAGGGGTGGATGCTATTTTGCATGATTTTTTGACTCATGAAGAGGATGAAACTGTTCTCAATGACTGCCATAGTAGGGAATGTGGTGGTCAATTATCCAGGCTTACGACAACCCAAAAGATATTGCGAGCCAATTATTTTTGGCCATCAATTTTTAAAGATTGCATTGAAGCGGTCAACAAGTGTCACCCTTGCTAGGTGTTCGCTCGTAATATGCACTCGCACCATGCCCCTCTTCACCCGGTTGTTACCATTGGTCCCTTCACTAAATTGGGGGTGGATTTCATGGAATACAACCCAACCTCGGCCGGGGGCCATGGATTATTTTACTAAATGGGCTAAGGCCATCCCTACCATTAAATATGATGGTGAGACTACAACATTTTTCATATTCAATCAAATTATAGGTCAGTTTGAAGTCCCAAAGGAGGTTGTCACTGATCATGGCAGTCACTTCTAGAATGAAATGATGATATATTTAGCATCTAGACTGGGGTTTCAACATGATCATTCATCACCCTGCTATTCCTAGGAAAATGGACAAGTAGAGGCCATGAATAAATATCTCAAGACCATCTTGCAAAAGAATGTCACGCAAAATAAATCTAAATGGCACGTGATTCTTTACCCTGCACTATGGGCATACTGAACCACAGTAAATACTTTGATCGACTTCTCACTATTTCAGTTAGTTCATGGGGTGGAGTCGATCCTTCCTATTGAATGTGAAATCCCTTTTCTTAAGTTGTCATTCGAGCTCCTACCTAACATGACCGATCTTGAAGAATGCCTCGTACACCTAGAGCACCTCAATGAATAGCGTCAATATTCCACTGTGGACATCGAGGAAAATAAATGATGTGTTGAGGTCTAGTATGATAAGTTTTTCTGCCCCCAATAATATGCCGGGGGTGACTTGGTTCTTCTCTATGACCAAGCTAAAGAATCATTGGGGCCAGGAAAATTCAATCCCATGTGGCACGACCCGTACATCGTGAGACATGTCATTGAAAAAGGAGCCCATGAGTTAGAATATTATGAAGGGAATGTGTTGCACGTGCCCAGAAATGGGCTTAATATTAAAAGGTATTACACTTGATCCTTCAAGCTCGGGCGTGGCCCTTGTATACTAGTGTATGTTAGTGTATATATTTCTCTCTTTGTTATTTTGTGTCACCGACTTGCTTATTGATTTTTCCCTTGGTTGGCATATGTCAATGGAATATTCAGTGTTATTAGGATTCACAGAGGTGCTAGTCATTATACTCTAAACATGGATTCCGTTGCTTGGGTTATCTATTCACCCGAGGGACAACTGATGTCTTCAGGTGACGTTTGTATGAAGCCATAAACGAACAATGTGGTTGAGTATAGTGTCGTTATAGAGGTATTGGGTGATGCCATTTCACATGGTGTTCGATATTTAAAAGTTCACCTGGATTCCCAGTTATTTTTATGTCAATTGAACGATAGTTATTGGGTAAGAGATCCTACATTAATCCGACGTTTCCTTCACGTATGAATTTTAGAATGATATTTTGTTTTTATTACTTACTATCATATACCTAGAAGTTTTAATCAAGTATCCGATGCATATGCTAATTACATTTTAGATTGGAATTTGTCACATAACTAAGTAAACAAAACACACATTAATACATTCATCCATTGTAAGATATGCAAGAAAATAGGAAGACCAAAATAGTTTTTTTATTTCATCCTTCTAGTCCAAAAAAATATGGTGTCATAGTACAAAATGGGGCTTGTAGCCCTAAAATACGTATATGGCCGATACATCACACAACCATGGAATCTAAGCCTGAGGTCCTGGGTGTGTGTCATGATAACAAACTATGGATTTCGTAAGACGCTGGAAGAGCCTCACCCACGCATGGGGTACACCCACTACTTGCCTCTGCATTGCCTCTGGTAGATCCTCCACCTAGACCATAGGAACCCTATGCGTCAGACGAGATAGGTTTTCTTGCACATTCCAAAGAACTCTCTCTATTTCCCTGCCTACTATATCATCTCCTCTTCCCCTGCACTGATGTTGTGGATATCCATCTGGTCCTTGTGGACCTACATCTATGTAAAATAAATAACCATTAATAAATGATACCATACAAAACTATTTTCATTTTTTGTTTTCCTTTATCAAATTGAAAAACACAAAAAAATGAAATATATAAAAATCAATTCTCACCGATCTCTCCAAAGGTGGATCCCAATGGAAATGGAATGTCTCAGTCCCCTCGATAGTCTATCCCCTCATAAGGGTAGTCATTGATCATGATGATCTGTCGTCGCCACCAATGGAAGAACTAATTGTTGTAGAGTGTTGGCACTCTACCATCTCATAGATGCAACATCACCTCAGTCCACCATGACATATCTGGATCAGGTAGATCATGTGGAATAATATCTACTCTAGGGCTTAGAGCTGGAACTCTCTCAAAGAAAAAACTACACAGTATGGATGAAAACCCAAAGTTCCTAATCCTACCTAGTTTGCAATTAGTCAACTGGCTCTTCTTGTTGGCCAATAGTGAGGTGCACCAATCATAAATCGTGGGTCTCAAACACTCCATGTCGTAGAAAATGAGTGACATTGATGCCTGATGTAATGAGGTCGATCCTCATATCTATGTGAGTACTAGGATGACAATCTCTAGATTCAGGTTCTCAATCACCCTAATAGGAAGTTGGCTCCCAACTTTCTCTGTGCTTGCAATACAATAGGTGGCGATGTACTCCTCCATATTCCTCCCACCTCTAGCCCCTCGAGATTTGATATTCACCACCTTGACTCAGTGATACAACCCTTTAATGAAGTAGATATCATCCACTTAAATTCTCAATGTTTTCCCATTGAGATTGAATGCCTCGGTCTCTGGATCCCAATAGTTTATCAGTGTTTGGAGAAACCTCACTCTGGTCCTCATTCCTTTTATGGAAAAAAACTTATAGAGCCCACATATTTGTAGATATTTTTGGTCCCTCACATCCCTTTATACTGTAGCATCAACCTCCTCATGCTCCCTTTCCCTCCATTCAATCACCATCTTGCAGAGGAAACATCAAATTTTGAGCCAATTTTGTCAACAAAGTTGCTCATAGAGTTGTATGTGGGCTACCCTTATGACAATCACATATATGGCTTCATATACACGGGAAGGATTTTCCTTAACTGCTTACATGAGGTCGTGTATGTGACCCAATGAACTACAACCCGCGTACACCCTAGTTTTGAAATTAAAGCCTCTAATTCTAAAAAATTGAACACTAAATATTAAAAATAAACCATTGAAATGGAATAAGATAGGATGGAAACTTACATGGTCCAGGCGGTTTCCAAATCCATCGATTGTAGCTCCCGGAATCATCGATGGAATATCATGGGTAAAATGGCCTAAAAATCACTATGTGGGTGAAAAACTCAAATGACATGGTAAATTTCATTTTTTTTACTATTTGTAGAAAATTTTCATCCACTTTCTATAGTTTTTACCCTATCCTTCATATTTTTGAAATCATATGAACTAATTGAGCAATAGCAGACTTGGTTTGAAGTGGTTTTGTCCATGGTTTCATGGATTTCTATCATTCTTCAGCTCGTTTGTTCCTTTGGTAGGTATTTACCATCACTGGCATATAGGGTAGGTTTTCACCCTGCTGTGCACTTTTTCATAATCTTATGACCATGATTCATATGCCCTAGGTATGAACCCATTTTCTAGTGACATGGAACCTTCTTTCTACTACTAGAAGTGTCGTTATTAAATGGTAGAGACTTGCCAAACATGGGTACTCTAGTTAGAACATTTTTGTCATTTGGTGCCCATGCAGAAGTTACTCCATACGTATGAGAGTCCCTTATAGTATCGATATGACATTGTGTTCGAACCTAATTGATATTAATCAATCTCATTCTGACCACTTCTTATGGGGATCCCATCGAGTCTTGGATAAGCTCTTTTTTGACTCCCGAAAAAATGACAAGATTGTCGGGTGAACTTGTCGCTTTCACACTTGTTAAATGGATTTTAAATGATGTCTATTTTGGTATAAGTTTAACCCTTTTTGGGACCAAATAGACTACTTACGAAAAAGGAATACTCTCGTCACCATTTGCTAGAAGAGTTCTTGTAGGTATTATTTTATAATTTTTTGGGCCTAGGGGACTAAACCTACAAAAAATGACACTTTTAAGTTAAGTTGTAATTGCATCCCATTATCCTGCTTGCATTGTTGAGACTAATGTCAGCTCCCACTTTATCATTAAAATCCTTTCTCCCCAACAATTCTCAGCATTAGCTAAGCAATGCCTTTCATATATCCTTTGCAACTTGACAACCCTCTACTTGTAGAGGAAACATCACCCTGAGTGTCCATGTATCACATGTGTTAATTCCCTACATTGAGCATAGGTATGTTCCACTCCTTAGAACTAGTTGCTTACTTGCGACACTCGTTTCCTCTCCTATATCATAACATTTCTTTTACTATGAAAAAACAAAAAAGACGGGCGAGAAAACAATATTATCTCCTATCGACAACAATCATGTCATCTTTGAATAGAGCACAAATTCTTGAGTCCATTTCATTCAATTTTTGGGTTTAACATGGCCTTAGAAAGATGACCTTGTTACTTAAAGTTTACTCCTTCGACTGATTATTCTTCTAGCCCCTATGGAGAGTTTTTTGATGCCTCTTGCATCACAAACTTTTGTCAATGATCAATATTAAGTGTATGCTGCCTGAGTTATTCATCTGTCTCATGCTCTTTTTTAAAGGAATTCTAAGCATGTGTCAACCATTCCTCAGAACTATTAACTTTTCACCTTGTCCATCCCCTTACAAGTGAACCTCATAATCACATGAAGTTGTTATCCTACCTTGCACCCTGGGCCTACTTTCATCATTGGTAGGTGACCTTGAACCCAACATATGGCATCTCTCCATTGGTCATTGACTGAGGGGTTTCCCTTGTGTTCAACGAAAATAAATATATTCACACATTGGGATTCACAAAGTGTCTTGGGTCCATTAGACCCTATCGGTGGTTTCCTCTCCTTTTTTAGAAGTTTTCATTATTGGATGCTAATTAGAGGATCTCTTTTATGTACTACTTGCATCTAGTGCACATGATAGACACACATGGTCATTAGTTCGTGAACATCCTATTCATCTGGGCTCTTCCTAATAATCATGCTATTGCTCTGTACCTCACGCTGGATGATGAAAGATTCCTTAATTTTCTCCTTTCAAGTGATCTCCTTCCATCGACTTCAACTCATCTATTCTAGAATCAAAATCTAGAGTTATATGATTACCTAGAGGCTTGCAGTCATTAGTGGTAGGTTGTCTCGCTATCAACAGTTGGGAATACATTAATGTCTCGTGATCGATGGATTATTAAAGTGTTTGACCTCAACACCCTTATTCACACTTTTTGAATGTACTTGGTGCCTTGACACCTAATTTCATTATCATTGGATTGTCTCGCATTTGTTAATGATATACCTCGATGACCGGTAATCAAACGAAGTCTCATTATGTTCGAATTCAACTCCTTTATTAACATGATGTAGACTTTCGCCTTTGGTGGATAGTGTAGAATACCTCCAGTTCATAGTAGTAGGATCACATCTCTACTGCTATCTTTCATCGGACCAATACCTATATGACTTCAGTGATCATGGAATATTAGATTACAGTTACTTGTATACATATATCTTTAGTTGATTTTGCATCTAGACTCCACTGTGTCGTGTTCATGACTATGAAAGCATATGGAATTTGACTACGTTGTATTTCCTGTTCATGGACATGAACAAATATTTTTTATATATCCACATGGATTCGCAGTGTAATCCATATTGGCGGCCATGTGTATAGAGTCAATATGAATTGTAATATTTCATGAGTAACTAGTTTTTCCAGCTGGGTCCTCATTACTCCACTTCTGGGAATTATAATGTATTTTAGCCATCACGTTTTCTCCTTTGACCTCTACAGACTCAAGTTCCCCTTATTGTTCATTCTAGAGTAAAAAATTGAAAATTTTACACATATACATGGGCCACAGTTAGACAACTTGTGCATACGCAGGTTTCTCCATTACAACCTCCATACAACAGGTTTTGTGCTAAAAAAATAAAAATATGTCTGGTTTCCATGCCATGTCATGAGATCCATGATCCTTGACCTTCCATATACTGTAAACACTCTGATTCGATGATCCATATTTTATGAGAAGAATGAAATGAATACATATTATTAACAGGTGCTTAACACAAAATAACAGAGATACAGTAAAACTAGTTTTCTATTCTATAAGGAAATAAGCTGAAAACTGTAAAATGCAGCGGAAACAAGCTTGCTGGAATGGTGGCGACTTATCTCTGAGAAGAGATGTGATGACTGTGATCATTCACAAGAAGATGATTACAATGAGGATCTGAAGGCCCTTTTACAATAAGCAGGAATGTCAAAAACCCTAGACATCCAAAAACCTAACCCTAGGAGATGAAGCACCAAAAGTCACACGGGCCCCGTTTGGGTAAGTTAGTACATCAACTTCCTGGGGTCGTAACTTTTACATACGATCTCCATTTTAGGCATATGATATCTCGTTGGAAAGGTATCATCTAGGAGATTCATTTTAGGTGCAATATGAAAGAAAATTTCATATTGCAAACTTTTTTTCCCCAAAAAAATAGTTTAGGGCCTCAAAACGGCTCCGAAAGTGAAAACAACTAAAATAGTAAATTACCAAAATTGCCAGAAAACTGTTTTGAGCCAGTTGGAAAAGGTGGGTGGCCACCGATATCCATTTGGATCAATCCTAACTCCTTAGGAAGAAATGGTCTCCATTGCGTTGAGGTGCCCCATCAGATGAGGAAATGTCTGTTGAATTTGGCCCCGGGTGAGCCACTTGCCTTGGTGCAGGAGCTGCCCTGCTTTGATGACTCGATAAAGATGGATCATTTGCTGTCGAGTTCCCTTGATCTATGTGTCCACAATATGATAATTGGATTCCTGTTGTATGCAGTCAGGGTTGAGAGTTGTTGGTGTCAGCTGTTCTGCTACTTCTGAAGTGTCCAATAATGTTGGGAAATAAGGGCGAAGGAGATCCGCGTTGAACACTGGGTGCAGGCCAAGGAAAGGAGGAATGTTGAACTCAAAAGAATTATCCCCCACGACCTTGGTGATAGTGTACGATCCATAACGGAGTGGGTGAAGCCTCTGATGGGGTCCTGTTAGGCGTTCTTTCTGCAAGTGTAACCAAACTTTGTCACCCACCTGAAACTTATGTGGCACCCGATGTTGATCATGGCGTTGTTTATACTTGTCATTGGACTTCTGTAGGATATCCTGAACCTGTTGGTGGATGTGATGGATCCGCTCAATGAACCAGGTGGCTTTGTCAGCTTCAGTTGGAGCAGAAGATGATTCGGTTGAGGTGACCACAAGGGGAATTGAAACAAATATGGGACCCAATGGTTGGAATCCCAACCCCACCTGAAAGGGGATGTGGCCGATTGAGCTATGTAGGGATCAATTGTAACTATGCTGGACATAGGGAAGGATCTCATCCCATGTCGACAGTGCTTTGAATTAAACATGTGAATGATATGCACAATCATTCGATTTACAACCTCTGTTTGGCCATCTGTCTGGGGGTGGAAGTTCGTGGATTTGGTGAGCTTGGTGTCCAACAATGACCAGAGGCTCGACTAGAATGTGCTTAGAAATCGATTGTCTCGATCTGAGACAATGGTTTGTGGGATTCCAAAATGTACCCAGACTCGTTCAAAGAAGAGCTTGGCAGTGGCCTCTACTGTGATGCTCTTCTTGCAGGAAACCATAATCACCATCTTAGAAAAGTGATCAACAACCACAAAACACAGCCATTTCCCTTCTTGGTGGACTGGAGGCCCGACATGTAGTCCATTGAGATGGATTCCCATGGCCTGTCAGGAGTAGGAAGAGGGGTGTACAGGCCCTGTTTCTTAGTGGTCGATTTGGAATTAGCATAGGCAGTGCAGGACTTGATATACTTGCTGACCTCCTGTCGAATTTTTGACCAGTAGAAATGTTTCTGTAGAATAAACACTATCTTTTAGACACCGAAGTGTCCTGCCACCTGACCGTAGTGGGCTTCCTATATCATCTTCTATCGCTTGCTTGATGGAACACAAATATGTCCCAGAAGACACAACAACCCATCCCGAAGATGGAAATTATCGACAACTACATTTGCACCCAACATTTGGTAGGTGGTGGCGAAGTCCGGGTTTGTTTCATAGAGTTGGGGCCATCCAGAGGTCTCATGGCCGCAAGAGTCTAGCACCGTGGTGAGTGTCACGACCGACGGTCTGCTGAGGCAATCAACAACGCGATTAGTGCTTCCTGTTTTAAACTTGATGTTGAGGTGGAATTGCTGCAAGTATGTGGACCACTTTTGATGGCATTCATTCTGCAATTTTCCCTCTGTCTGCATGAACTGCAGTGGCTTATGATCAATGTGGATGACTGTCTCCTTCCCAAGAATGTAATGTCTCCACTGGTGGTAGGATTTCACAATGGAGTACATTTCTTTTTCATAAGTAGGGTACTTACGGACAACATATGATAGTGTCTCACTATGATAGGAAATAGGGTGGCCGTGCTGGGTGAGAACGATGCCCACAACATAGTTTGAAGCATTTGTCTCAATCTCAAAGGGCTGCTGCAGGTCTGGTAGTGAAATTACTGGGGCTAATTACAAGCGCTGCTTCAAATCATGGAATGCTTGTTGTTGGTACCAAACCCACACAAATTTCTCCTTACCACCACCCCTGTTTATTTGGCTGAGGGCCCATGCAATATGGGAGAATCCCAACACGAACTTGCAGTAGAAATTGACAAGACCCAAGAAGCTCCAAAGCTCAGTGAGTGTGGTTGGGACTGGCCAGTCATGGATGACTTGGATCTTGGCTGGATCCACATGTACTCCATGTTGATCAATGATGTAGCCCAAGTAATGGGCCTTGTCCATGTCGAAGGATCATTTTCCCAAGTTGGCATATAGATTGTGCAGCCACAGGGTGTGAAAAACCTGCTGAATATGCTGCAAGTGTTTGACCCAAGTCTTGTTGTAAATGAGAATGTCATCCAGATACACCATGAAAAAAGTATTGGTGAATGGTCACATGACATTGCCCATCACCCTCATGAAAGTGACTGGAACTTTTTTCAAACCAAAGCAGATGACCAACCATTCAAAAAGGCCTTCCTTTGACTTGAAGGTGGTCTTCCATACATCTGTCTGTTCTATTTGGACTTGGTGGTAGCCAGACTTTAGATCAATCTCACTGAAGTATGTGGCCCTCGTGAGTTGATCAAGGAGGTCGTCAATTTGGGGAATCAGGTACCAGTTTCTTACTGTTATTTTATTCAGAGCCCGGTAATCAATGCAGCGTCTCTAAGTTCCATCTTTCTTTTGTACCAACACGATTGGGCTCCCACAAGGTGATGATCTAGGACAAATGTGCACCTTGTGGAGCAGTTCTTGGATCTATTGCTTGATCTCCTCATTCTCTAAAAGAGAGTGACGATAGACTGGCCCATTGGGCAGCAGTGCACTGGGGGTCAGATCGACAGGATGCTTGACCTGACAGTGCAGAGGTACCCCTGTAGGTGAGGAGAAGATATCCAAGTATTCTTCCACGACCTTATCTACTTGCTTCTGCTGTGTGGAGAGGTCGACCGGAGAGACCCTAGATGTGACTATGATATTTTTCTTATTCTGAGAGTGAATCATGAAGAAGAAAAACTTCCCCATCTGAGAGATGACCTTCCTGCATTACTTAGCAGAGATCAAGGAAATAACACTAGGTGGGATTGCCTCGGGTATCCTGTACAATTTCCTGTTCAAATTAATAATAACACTACGAAGCCTAGACTCATATACAACATGGTATTTCCATAAATAAGGTTAGCCCAAAAGAGGAGCAACATCACACAATATCTCGTCTTTGAAGGGCTTGATGTCGTACGAGAGTCAACACTGTTGGTTGACGTGAAGATCGCTTCCTTGGCGGAGCAATCCAATGGTGTAGGGTTGTGGGTGCAGCATTGTTGACAGGGCAAGTCGCTTGACGACCTCTACTGAGATGAGGTTCTTTTGTCTACCACTATCAACGATGAAGTGTAGTGGGGTGATTTTTACCCACATCTGTGAATGGAAGAGGCACTCTCCTTCTTCTGGCTTGTCTGGTTCACTAGGTTGGAGCTTGGTGGTAGCAACGGTGACACTGGGTTCTACGTCAATGATCCATCTTCCCCTTTTTGGTTCTGGCTTAGAGTCAAAATCCACATCTTATTCAGAGGCTTTCACTTCGTCCACCAACAACTTCTTTGAGTGGCAATCAACAGTGTTATGCCAAGGGCTCTTGTGGAAGTCACACCACTTCCCGGTATCTTTCTTTGTCTTTCCTATGTACTTCTTTGCTTGTGGCTTGGATTGGTTGTCCTAATAATATCCATATTTGATCTGTCCTTTGTTTTGTGGGTTGGGGCCGCCATTTCCTGGCTTTTGTTGTGAGGGGTTCCCAGGCCCAAATTGTTGTGTCTTTTGTTTGAGCTTTTGCTCAATTTTGACGACATATCGGTAGGTTGTGCCCAAGGATGAGATGTCCATAAATTCCATTTCGGTCTGGATGTATCTATGTAAAGCACCATGATACTTGAGCACCAGATGTCGCTCCGAATCTTTGATACCCAACTTGGTGTGCAAGGTATGGAAGATATTTTTGAAATCTGGCACTGCTTGGTCTCTTTCTTGTCGCAGTGTGGTCCATTTGGTATACATGTCGTCATAACTTACGACAGGGTAGTATTATTCCTTAATAGAATCCCTGAAGGATTCCTAGGTGGTCCTTACTGTAAATAATGAGGGTTCCTCTGTTTCCTTTTTCTCATAGAAAGTTTCCCACCAATCTTTGACACATGGAATGACTTTGAGGAGTGCAAAAGTAATCTTTTCTCTATTCGAAAATTTATGGACAGAAAAATACCCTTCTAGTAGATTCAACCACTTGTCTACAACATATGCATCTATTTTACCTTCAAATATAGGAATATCGAAGTTTATTTGTACCTTGAAGGGGGCGGTGCCTCCGTTCTAAGAAGATGCATCGCCTGTTGGTAGCTGTTGAAGGATTTGCATGAAACTATCCATCATATCGTTCCTCTGTTGCGCGAGGGCTTCCTCAATCAACAGTTTGTAGGGATCTCCTATCCCATCATCATTCTTTTCTCCTGCCATGAGAGGTCGCTTGGGCATGCGAGAGATTTTGTCCTCAAGAGAAACAAGCTCGAGACCGAACTCTTTGTACTCTGACCTCGTTGGGGACATGCATTAAGATGACAAGGAGCAGACCGCTCTGATACCACTGATCCAGATTTTATGAGAAGAATGAAATGAATACAAATTATTAATAGGTGCTTAACAAAAAATAATAGAGATACAGTAAAACTGGTTTTCTATCAATAGCAAAATAAGCTGAAAACTGTAAAATGCAGCGGGAACAAGCTTGTTGGAATGGTGGCGGCTTATCTCTGAGAAGAGATGTGACGGCTGTGCTCATTCTAAAGAAGATGATTACAATGAGGCTCTGAAGGCATTTTTACAATAAGCAGGAATGTCAAAAATCCTAGACATCCAAAAACCTAACCCTAGGAGATGAAGCGCCAAAAGTCATGTGGGCCCCGTTTGGGTAAGTTAGTACATCAACTTCTCGGGGTCGTAACTTTTGCATATGATCTTCGTTTTAGGCGTATGATAGACCGTTGGAAAGGTATCTTCAAGGAGATTCATTTTAGGCACAATAAAAAAGGAACTAATATATTTCAATCCTATTTTCCCAAAAAACATCGTTTAGGGCCTCAAAACGGCTCCAGAAGTGAAAACTGCTAAAAATAGTAAATTACCAAATTGCCAGAAAACAGTTTTGAGCCAATTGGAAAAGGTGGGTGGCCACCGATATCCATTTGGAGGCTATAAATTGAAACATATACAAGCCTTGAAGACATTCATCATAGAGAGAAAATACACTCTGGAGAAATTTCACTTCATATTCAGTCTGCATCCCTTTGTCCTTGAAAGTCTGAACTTCTTGCGTTCATCCCCCAAGATATTCCTCTCTTGAGAATGATAAACTCAATTACTCTTACTACTTGTGATATTTCCTTTGTGGAGGATTGAAGTGGTGAAGGCCCAACTAGAGGGACTTAGTTTCTCGGTTCCGATTTGTGTTGTTACAGAAGTTTGTCACCTATGTACTTATGTTGATTGCATTAATAAAAATACTCTTTTCTCGTCCAATTATTTGTCACAAATATTTTTATTACTTTCCATGGGAATATTTTTTATACATGTTAATGGATTATGCTAGTTTATATGAAAAAATTCTATATAATTTCCATATGCTTGCATATCTTGATTGTTGAGGACAAGTTGCAGGCATCAAGCTTTTGGTCATGAGATCAACCCTGGTCTTCTTTGGATGTCCAGACGAGGTAGGGTCTTAGCCTTCTCTTGTTATCATTTAAATTTATCTAGAATACTTAAGTTTAAATTTGATTTCTGGGTGTCGTTCCATCTTTTGTGGTTTACCCCTTGCCATAGATATTTTCCTCATAACAATGAGCTACTGGGAGAAATGAATAAAATAAAACCACCTTCATTTGATGGTGAACATAAGAAGGGTGAGGATGTTGAGACCTGGTTGTTGGGCATGAGAAAGCATTTTTAGTTTCATAATTACTCTTCACAGGTGAAAGGAAGAATTTACATATAACAATTCAAAGGAAAAACATCAATGTGGTGGGACCAGTTTGTGCAAGTGAAAAACATTGATGAGAAAAAGGTTACTTGGAGAGAATTCAAAAGGTATTTTCAAAATAATTACTTAACCAAATGATACTATGATAAGAAGATGAAGGATTTCTTTGAACTCAAGCTCAGGAGTATGACCATAGATGAGTATGAAAGGAGGTTCTTAGAATTGCTAAAATATGCTTCTTTCATCAAGGATGAACAAGTTAAGATTCAGAGGTACATGAGTGGGTTGCCATCATTTATCAGTGAAAATATACAGTATGATGATCCCAAGAAATTAGAGGATACCATAAGGAGAGATAAATTCCTTTATGATCAACATAGAGGAAGACCAACTTTCCAAAAGGCGTGGGAAGACAAGAAGAAGAGAAATATGGAATAGAGGAGGAAGGGGACAAATATACCATTCTTGCAAAATAATTCTCAAGGACAACCAACTCCTAAGGAACCCAAGATGACTGAGACAATAGGGAAAATACCAAGACAATCACTTATTCAATGTTGGGGTTGTGGGGGAAATCATATGTATATATATTTCCCTCACAGAGGTGAAAAAGTGAGGATTGTTCAGAATGCAAAACAAGCTAAAATAGTGGAGGACATGGGTAGAAATGTACCTAGGATATACACAACCCTGGATAACAAGCAAGTTGAGTTTCAGTTACATATGATTGAAGTGGAAGGTAAAATCAACAACCGACCCATTCTTATTTTGATTGATTGAGGAGCTAGTCATAGTTATCTATATCATAAGATGGTGGAAATATTTCATTTGACAAGAATCAATCTTGGCAAACCTTGGATGGTGCAGCTAGCTACAAGAGATAAATGGAATATTAGTGAGATGGTTAAGGCATGCTAAATGGACATGAATGGATTAAGCACAAGGGAAGATTTGAATATCATACCTTTGGGCTCATATGACTTCCTAATCGATATGGATTGGTTGGACCAAAATCATGCTGTTATAGACTATTATAATAAGGATTTTACCTGATTAGATGAAGAATGAAATCTAAGGACAAATTAGGGTATTCCAAGAGTAGTAACCATTAGAGAAGTTTCATCCTTGAAGCTGAAGAAAAGCTTCAGGAAAGGGTGTCAAATAATTGCATCACATATGGAAGAGACACCTAAAGATAAGGTTCTAATTATTGAATATTATGTAGTCCTAAAATATTTTGAAGATGTATTTAAAGAAATACTGGGGTTTCCACCCAAGAGAGATATTGATTTCTCCATCAATTTGATACCTGGAGAAACTCCATGATTCGAGACTCCTTATGGATGAGCACACTGGAACTGAAGGAATTGCAAATGAAACTTGAGGAGCTTCTGAAGAAGGGGTATATATGCCCAAGTGTGTCCCCTTGGGGTGCCCCAATATTATTTGTGAAGAAAAAAGATGGAACCTTGAGGCTTTGCATTGACTTTAGGTAGTTGAACAAGGTAATTGTGAAGAACACATATCCTTTTCCAAGGATAGATGACTTCTTTGATTAGATGAAAGACGCTAAGGTATTATCTAAGATTTATCTAAGGTTAGGTTATCACCAGGTAAAAATTAAGGAAGAAGACATTAGAAATACTTCCTTTAGAACAAGGTATGGCCATTGTGAGTTCATAGTGGTGCCATTTGGGTTATGAAATGCACCGACTATATTCATGTGTTTAATGAATGGTATTTTCAGAGAATACTTGGATAAGTTTGTCATTGTATTTTTAGATGACATACTTATTTATTCAAAATCAGAAGAAGAACATGAGAAACAATTGAGTATGGTGCTACAAGTATTGGGAGAAGATAAACTATTTGCAAAGTTGAGCACGTGCTCATTCTACTAGTGAGATATACGTTACTTGGGGCATATTATTTTAGAGGAAGGGATAACATTGGACCCATAGAAGATAAAATCTATTGAAGGGTGGAAAAAACCAAGGAATGTCTCTGAGGTGAGATCATTCATGGGAATTGTAGGTTACTACAAAATATTTATTGAATGATTCTCAAAGATTTCACACCCAATCAATTCCTTACAAAAGAAGGGTGTGAATTTTGAGTGGACATCAGATTGTGAATGAAGTTTCCAACACTTGAAGTATTTGTTGACTAGTTCTCCAATATTGAGGATCGCTGATCCAAATGAAGACTTCATTGTATGCACAAATGCATGTAAAGAAGGACTTGGTGGAGTTATTATTCAAAATGGACATGTGGTGTGTTATGAGTCAAGAAAATTAAAGGAGCATGAAAGACACTATGCCACTCATGGTTTGGAATTTGAAGACATAGTGCATGCCTTGAATATGTGGAGGCACTACCTCATGGGAAAAAATATTTGGGTTGAGGATAGACCATAGTGGTCTGAAATATTTATTTGGACAACCAACTTTAAATTCCAGGCAATGCAGATGGTTGGAATTCCTCAGTGAATATGACTTTGATATAAACCATATCAAGGGTAAAGAGAACAAGGTGGCTGATGCACTCAGTAGGAGATTTCATGAGATGCATGCTACAACCATTATCATGTACCAAACCGATCTGAAAAATAAAATTCTAGAGGTTGCAAAATAAGATCACCAGTACATGGAAATAAACGAAAATTTTCAGCAAGGTAAATTGCAGCAGAAAATGGAAAACTATAAGATGGAAAAGGATGAAATTCTCATATACAGGGGCATAATTTATGTGCCAAATTTTCAGGAATTGAAAAATATGATATTAGAAGAAATGCATAATGTGCCTTATGCTCGACACCCAAGTTACCAGAAAAACTATTGTATCTATCAAGAGCCAATATTATTGGCCAGGCATGAAGAAAGAAATTGTTGATTTTATTGCCAGGTGTTTGGAATGTCAAAAGGTCAAGACTGAGCATAGACACCCAACTAGTTTTCTACATCCATTTCCCATTCCTGAGTGGAAATGGGAAGTTGTAAGAATGAATTTTATCACCAAACTGCCCAAAACAAAACAAAAAAAACATGATTCTATCATGGTAGTGGTGGATAAGCTTACTAAAACTACCCATTTTATTCCAGTGAAGTTCACTCACAAGGAAACTAACATTGTTGATATTTATATGAGAGAAATTGGTAGACTACATGGTGTGCCTAAGATAATTGTATCTCATAGAGATCCCAAATTTACATCAAATTTTTGGAAGGGATTATTCAAGGGACTTGGAACAAATCTGAATTTTAGCACAACTTATCATCTAGAGTCAGATGTGAAAACATAAAGGGTGAATTAGGTGATAGAAGATATGATAAGGATGTATGTGATGGATAAACCACCAAAATGGGAGTATTATTTGCATTTGGTGGAGTTTGCATATAACAATGGGTATCAAGCATCTCTAAATATGAGCCCATTTGAGGCACTTTATGGTAGAAAGTGCAGCACACCAGTGAGATGGGACAACCCAATCGACAGAGAAATTGTTGGACCAAATGCACCAACTTTTTGCGGTGCACCTCGTATATTTTTTGGTGACACTATATGCAATGCAATAGTAACAACCAAAACGCACTGCAAAAAGTTTCGTACTCAAAAATTTGGAAAAGTTTATGTGTGATGGTGCGTCGATGTTCATTATATGCACCGATGCATGTAGTGAATGTATACACACCACTTTTTTGCTAATTTTTAAAAAAATGTTTACATGCGTTAAGATTTTAATTTGGTTTTCGGTTTAAGAGGTGCATAGGATAAATGTAACGCACCGGTGCATATGTGTTGTATTGTAGCGCCCCAGTGCGGTACTGTTTTACAACACACTACATAACATAGTAGAACATATTTTGGTCGGTGTGTTACTTTACATTGAGGCACCGTGGATGGTGCTCACAATATATACGCACCGCCTATGGTGCGTGACTGTTTTTTGGGCGCATCGGTAATGCAATTAATTTATTTTTCCTTATTTATAGATAAATTTATCATTCAATATATATATTTTTATGTTTTATGTATGAGTGAGGCTGGTGTATTTCATATGTTAATCATGCAGAGATGTGAGCGGAGAGAGAAACAACAACATCAGGAGCAGAGGGTTGACCTGTACAATGTTGTATGGGAATGGGAGGTGAGGGAGAGAGAAAGGGATTTTTACCCTCGCCCTATTAATGCAGTGACTCATGTTCTCTTGAGGAGTGTAGGCCTCCTTAAGTACTATGAGGAGGATACATCCCACATCCCTTAAGGGGTACTTCGGTTTGTTGGTGCATCTGATCCGTCGATGGGATGTCCATCAACAAGCTTTCCGTGTGAGTCTGGATCAATGGTACCATCCCAATGAGGAGGATATTTACTCTATCACTGGGCTATCGAGGAGAGGGGAGGATTTTCTCTAGTTCCCATATGTCCCAGTAGGTGTGGCAGCTGAGAGTCATCTCATGTAATCTCAATGATATATTGGGGTTAATGTACTATCCCCAACTAATTTTTAGGTGTTTGGTGGAAAGCTGCAGATCGCCTCTTTTGGTGCAGAGGAGGTTACGTGTGTCTTGTTGTTAGTGATGACCATAGAACACTTTACGAGTGATGGACAATGCATTATTTTCCATCTTTTGTATTATGTTGATTCGTTGGTACAGAGTCCACGATGTATCAGATGGTTGGCAATTTTTTTGCAGCAGGTTTGTATAGCACTTGATAGATGTCGTGCTATGAGACATGGGAGCTCGAACTTCCTATTTTCCTCAGAGTTGTTTTGCTAATTTTTGAGAGGTTTCTGGAGATGAGGCCTAGTTGTTTCTGTCATTCTGCTAGGCCAAGGACTGAGTTGAGGATGCACATGTGGGGGGAGATGATGCCTAATAAGGACCAATCAGAGTTTCTGTCCAGGATTTCCACAAATGCATTGGGGCTACTATCCAGTGGTGAATCACAGGTTCGTCATGGTGTCGTGTCCTTACACAGGTTTGGATTGGTGAGGATGACCGAACATCCTCTTCACAATGGATGAGCCACCAGATGATAGAGGTAATATTTGTGTTTTGTTTAAATTAATCTAGTTTCATTTTATTATCTTACTTAATTAGAAAAAAAATAATTCTAACATGTTCTTTAACTTGTTTTATTACTTTTTTTAATGAATTAACTGTGTAATTATTGTTATGTAATATATATTTTGCATATATTGGCACTTTCATTGGGGATGGACCTCCTCCCCCAGTATATTACGATGAAGAGATGATTCCTGAGGCCGCGGTGGGTCAGGGTCCTCGGGTGAAAATACCTGATGGCATACACCATAGGCCCGATACTAGATTCAAATTGGAGTTGGGTGACCGACTCTCTACACTTTTGACTGAGGTGGGAGTCCACCCTACCTCGATGTGAGACATCAGGGCAGATCCTACACTCTTGGAGCTTTAGAGGGAGATGTTGCGTAATATGATGCCTCTTATGCATCATATCATCGGAGGTTCCAGACTACTAACAACGAGGAGGGATCCTGATTATAGACACAAATATTCTTCTAGTACAACTCGTTCATCCAGTACCCCATCTGTTTATGAGGGTGGTCATGTTCATTCTTCTCCACATCCTCCTCCTCCTTCGTCACCTCACCCAGATCATGAGGAGGCAACACATATTCCTCCTCCTCCTCCTCCTTCTTCACCTCAACCAGATCATGAGGAAGCAACAAATATTTCTCCTCCTCCTCTTTTACCTCACCTAGATGAGAAGACATGACCTATTCATCATCCATAATCTTCCACTACAGACCATGCCTCCACTATTGTTGTAGATATGAAAATTATCCCACCAGCTGGACCATATATGTTATAGTAGTTATTTGACTTGTCCATGATACACACACACACACACACACACACACACACACACACACACACACACACATATATGCTGGTTTTTTTTTCTTCTATTGATCATGTTGATGATTTACTTAATTTATATGTTGATGTTGATGTGTATATTGTTAGGTCATTTTAGATATGTTTGTTAAATGTGCTTGATATATGTGTATGTTATAACATTGTTCATTATACGTGTATTTTTCTTGTTGATCATGATGATATACTTAATTAATTTATATGTTGATGTTGACGTGTACATTTTTAGGTCATGTTAGATATGTTTAATGTTAAATGTGCTTGATAGATGTGTATGTTAAATGATGCTTATTATATGTGTGTGATGATGATGTTAGAAAATGATTGTATTTTGTTAGATGTGATCACAATAATGATGCCCTGTTAAATTATTAGTTATGCTTGCTAGCTAATTAATGACATTTATATCTACTAGAGGTATATATAATTAGATGATGTTATCTAGCGAATATAAATGTGTATTTTAGATGTTGTTTATGTTTTTTATAAGATGGTTATCATCATCATGTATATTTTTATAAATTACAAAGTTCAATATGGTTGAAACTATAATTGTAAAATTGAAACTATAATTGCATAGATAGTTCATTATTCATATTCATTCTAACTATTTTTTTTTCAAAGAACAAATTATATATGAATAAATATTATTTTCCATTGTACTAATTACTCTTTTTGAATAGACTCTTCTACACTAAAATATGTTATTATAAAAAATTATGATCTCCAATGATAAGCATTCTATTGGCTTTAAAATTTATGGATGCAAATCTTCCTATTGTTATTTTTGTCATTATTCGTAAGTTGATTGCTATCAAATTTTAAATTACTTCATTAATTGTGGTTTTTTTCAACATTGGGGGCATAATTTTATAAATATTTTCAAAAGAAATGATAAAAGTATGTAAACTAACAAACACTACTTTAGTTAAAAAATAAATTATCACAAAATCATGTTATAAATTTAATTTTTTAATTATAAACCACATTTTTTGTTAATCTTACTTTTAAATCTACAAAATAAATGAATATAAACTCAGTTTTGAATCATGATGTTAACATATCCTAAAAAAGGTTGTACTATTAAACATGCATATCAACCATATCATTACATCTAATTATATCAACATAAAAAGTAGAATTTCATATCCCATTAAAAGTTCAACTGGACATTTAACAATTTTCAAGATTTCACAATTGGAAATACTTAAAGAAGATGATTTTTTTTTTAAATAAATGCAACAACATATAAATATGTTCAAATAACAATTGTTCCATGCACTCACAAATAATTTGAAATACAAACACATTACGCATCAAAATGACTATTAACCAACTAAAATTGTTCAAATATTTGTTATAATTAACTTAACATTTCCTATGTCAGAAGATGAATAAAAAACAATATAATTAGCGAAATAAAGAATATAACAAAAAGATACAAAAAAAGTATTAAAGATGAAATAAAACATGTACATATCACTCTATGTTGTCATCACCCTCATTATCTTCCTCGCTTGGCATGATAACACTATTGTTCTAAAAAATATGTTTTGATCTAGGGTCATGTCTTAATACGAACCACCAATCCCTATCCAACAAATCCGAGTAAAAAAACACTTGGTTGCAGTGTTTTGGGAAAACATAAGGCTCCTTAGATTCATCCCACATCGTTCTAGAGTTGATACATATCAACCCACTATCATGATCTTCCTTTACATTATTCCTATCAAAGGTGTCCCACCACTTGCACCTAAAAATAACACATTGGAAAGAAGAGAAGTCCACCTGAATGATCTCTTGTATCTTTCCAACATAACCTAACATCCCTCATATTAGGTTTTGATCGCGGTGGATAGCATGACTATATTGGTTGAACTCGACTTCCACTCCACAGTCTTGTTTCATGCGTCCATCATCAACATCCTCTATGTGAAAATGATGTCCATGTGCCCACATAGATGGGAACAAATGCACCTATAAAAAAGTGAAAAATTCATAGTGTCACGTGTCTAATAATTTGACCAATAAAATATAAAATATAGATGTTATAGTTAAAAGGTGCATTTAAATTTTACAAAATGTACATAAAGAGATTATTACCGAGTTTTTGCACCCAATCCCTATGTTTAGTGCATCCTCTTCAGCACACGGGTAATGACCAGATGCACTATATTTCTCACTGACTTGGTCAGCAACCCAACTGTTGGGCATATCACTGACATATTTTATTTTAAATGATCAGGATAAGGCATGCTTATACCATTCAATTGTCTAAATTATTTCATGTCATTGTCCCGTTTCCTTCTCTTTTGTTCGTACAATCTGACCCACAACTGTGTCGAATTGTAAAGAATGAATTTATTGATGGCATCAATTTCTGAATTCACTGATGTGTGTGTGTGTGTGTGTGTGTGTGTGTGTGTGTGTGTGTGTGTGTGTGTATATATATTCATGAAATCAAACTGGCATGTAGTATGCATTAGATCAAAATATACATTATGAAGTTTAGTGTGAATAGTTACTGTGTAGAAATTTGACAAATGATAAGTCACTTGCTCTTTATCAAGCTCCTTTTTTCATTCGTTTGCAGAAGCTCCCCTTCTCTTTTGTCTTCATCCCTTTCATTGTCCCAAATCACTACACCTGGTGTGTTGTCAATCTTCTTGATGTACTAACTGACATAATAGAAAGACTCATATGATATGTACCCATCTTCTGTAGACCCCCCCGATTTTTCCCTTTATTGAACAAATCCTTTCAATTTCTTCATGTACCTCTCTAAGAAGAACATCCAACGATAGAAGAACACTCGAAATAATTCAACCTCATCTACTAGGTGAATTAGAATATGAACTTGCAAGTCCATGAAACTCGCTGACATTTCCTTCTCAAGCATACAAACAATCTCATCTATCTCTTGATGCCACCGTGGAATGCTATCCATATGAATCTCCTTTGATGTGATCCAATGTACAAATGCAGATAATTTAAATATGGCACGTCGTAGGTCCTGGGGGAAGTCATGGTTCACACACCCACACACTAGTAGAGGATGATGACACTACAAATTTAACACATACAAAATGAATTGTGTTTTATCCCATAGCATGAATTTATAAAACAAATAATAAAATCATGTTTTTTGCATACGTACTCTTAGAAGTTTCAAATTGTCTTGTGATGTTAACCTTGACAAATGGTCTTCTGCGGTGAAGTTGTGCCATAGTGAAGACCCATATAAAGAATGCACCTTTAGACCCAATATTAATTCCTTTGCCAAAGAGATATCAACTTTCTTCAATATCCATGGGACATCACCTTCTTTGAACGACCAAGAGGGAAAAACCTCTCCTCTACTTTCTTTTCTTGGCCAATGTTTCTTTTTACTTTTTGAAGAAATAATATCTCTCCTAACAACCAATGTGTCACTTTCTTTTGATGATATATGCCTCCATAAATTATATGAAACATTTTTAAATATATGCATGGGATCTAGTAAGTGGGCAATCTTAAGATACTCCCAATATGGGATCTCATAAAAGACATTTCTTTTTCATCCCAATGGGAAATTTTTCAACATAGGTGTTGAAGAATTATGGATCATCGAACTAGGATCCCCATTTGAATCGAATATTTATGTAATATCCTTCTCCTTCTCTCTCTCTCTCTCATATGATCTAATCCATTCTGTTGGTGTCATTATTGTAGACCTTTGGGCTCTCTCTGGTTTACCATTGAAAGAGGATGTTGCTCTTCTATAAGGGTGTTTTTCTGGCAGGAATACCCTGGAGAAGTCATACATTGGATTTCATAGGTGGTTAGACCACCTATCCTTCCACTAGTACATTTGGGTCCAATTACGATGACGCGTTTGACACAATTGCCACTTTTGTTTGTCAGGAGAGAAACAAACAATGGACCCCCTCAAACATTGTTTCACATGACGTCGCTTTTCTGATGCCATAGTGTTGGCACAGGGGCAGACCCAGGGTTCAACGCTTCAACAACAGACCAACAAAACCTTAACTACTGGCCCTTTCGGCAACACCTGCGAAGCATATTAAGTCTCACCCCAGGTATAGGCAGGGGGGGTTGCAAGACTCAAGTGTCTACAACCTAGTTGGGATATAGATCTATGATTACAACACTTAATAGAGCACTTAGCCAAAAATATGCATTAAGTTATGATTCTTACTCACACCGCAGATTAACCCCAATTATAGATCAACACAAGATATAACCCTTACAACTTCTTAGCACATAGCATAAGCTCAGATATAACATTCATTCACATCATAAATTACTAGCATTCATAGATCTATCTATCATACATCAAGAACAGTGCACTAAGCAAATAGATACATAAATAACATGAACAACATAGCACAAAGCACATCGACAAAGGATATACGTGGTTCACCCCAGTGTGGGGCTACTTCCACCAACTCTTCTTGTTCTTTATTAGTCTCCTTCAATATTCTTACAGGCACAGAGCCACAAAGCTCACTCCGCACTGGACAGGTGATCTGTGCACAATGCACTAGATCCACCTTCCTCAAAATCAGGTCACGACACAAATATTTACACAGTCTGTGCACAAAGTGATCCATATGGATGTCGGTGGCCTCCCACCTATTCCAACTGGTTCATTTTGGCAGTTTTCCAGTTTGGCAGTTTTTTTCCTAGTTTTCAGGTCCCTGACTTGTGGGGCCATTTTGAGGCCCTAAACAACGTTTTTAGAGATCAACACGGTAAAAAATGTCCTTTATTGGATTAGATCAAAATGTAAAAATGTGTAGTCCTCAGATAGACATTTCCAACAGGCCATTGTGCGCTTAAAATGGAGATCCTATGCAAAAGTTACGACCCCGAGAAGTTGACTGACTAACTTACCCAAACGGGGCCCACATGACTTTTGGCGCTTCATCTCCTAGGGTTAGGTTTTTGGATTTATAGGGTTTTTGACATTCTTGTTTATTGTAAAAAGGCCTTCAAAGCCTCATTGTAATGATCTTCTTGCAAATGAGTGCAACCGTCACATCTCTTCTCAGAGATAAGTCACCACCATTCCAACAAGCTTGTTTTCTGCTGCATTTTACAGTTTCAGCTTATTTCCTTATTGAATACAAAACCAGTTTTACTATATATTTGTTATTCTTTGTTAAACATCTTTTAATAATCTGTATTCCTTTCGTTCTGCTCATAAAATTTGGATCAGTGGTATCAGAGCGGTCTGCTCCTTGTCGTCTTAATGCATGTCCCCAATGAGGTCGGGTACAAAGAATTGGGTCTCGAGCTTGTTTCTTTTGAGGAAAAAAGCTCTCGCATGCCCAAATGACCTCTCATGGAAGAAGAAAATAAAGATGATAGGATAGGAGATCCTTTCAAAAAATTTCTTGAGGAATCCCTCATGCAATAGAGGAACGAGATGATGGATAGTTTCGTGCAAATCCTTCAGTGGCTACCAACAAGCGACGCATATTCCTCGAGCGGAGGCGCCGCCCCCTTCAAGGTACAAATCAACTTCGATATTCCTATATTTGAAGGTCATATAGACGTGGATGTTGTAGACAAGTGGTTGAATCTAATACAAGGGTATTTTTCTGTCCATAACTTTTCAAATAGAGAAAAAATTACTTTTGCGCTCCTCAAAGCCATTCCCCATTTCAAAGATTGGTGGGAAACTTTCTATGAGAAAAAGGAAACAGAGGAACCCTCATTATTTACAGTCATGACCACCTAGGAATCCTCCAGGGATGCTATTAAGGAATAATACTACCCTGTTAGAAGCTATGATGACTTGTATACCAAATGGACCACACTGCGGCAAGAAAGAGACCAAGCAGTGCCAGATTTCACAAATATCTTCCATACCCTGTGCACCAAGCTGGGTATCAAAGATTCAGAGTGACATCTGGTGCTCAAGTACCATGGTTCTCTGCATAGATACATCCAGACCAAAATGGAATTTATGGACATCTCGTCCTTGGGCGTGGGCTATCAATATGCCGTCAAAATCGAGCAGAAGCTCAAACAAAAGACACGACAGTTTGGGCTTGGGAACCCCTCATAGCAAAAGCTAGGAAAGAGTAGCCCCAACCTACAAAACAAATTACAGAGCAAAGATGGATAGTATCAAGACAACCAATCAAAGCTGCAAGAAAATAAGGACACCAGAAAGACAAAGAAGGATACTGGGAAGTGGTGTGACTTCCATAAGAGCCCTTGGCATAACACTACTGATTGTCACTCAAAGTAGTCGCTGGTGGATGAAGTGAAAGCCTATGAATCAGATCCGGGTTTTGACTCTGAGTCAGAACCAAAAAGGGGAAGATAGATCATTGACGTGGAGCTGAGTTCCACCGTTGCTACCACCAAGCTCCAGCCTAATGAACCAGACGAGCCAGAAGAAGGCAAGCGCCTTTTCCATTCACATATGTGGGTAAAAGTCACCCCACTGTACTTCATCATTGATAGTGGTAGCCAGAAGAACCTCATCTCAGCAGAGGTCGTCAAGTGGTTGGACCTGCTGACAACGCTGCACCCACAACCCTACACCATTGGATGGCTTTGCCAAGGAAGCGATCTCCGCGTCAACCAACAGTGTTGACTGTAGTACGACATCAAGCCCTTCAAAGACGAGGTATTGTGTGATGTTGCTCCTCTCGAAGTTTGTAATGTTATTTTGGGCCAACCTTATTTATGGAAATTCCATGCTGTATATGATTATAGGCCTTGTAGTGTTATTATTACTTTGAACAAGAAATTGCACTAGATACCCGAGGCAGTCCCTCCTAGTGCTATTTCCTTGACCTCTGCCAAGCAATGCAGGAAGGTCATCTCTCAGACTGGGAAATTTGTCTTCTTCGTGATTCGCTCTCAGAGTAAGAGAAAGATTGTAGCCACATCTAGGGCCTCTGCAGTTGATCTCTCCACACAATAAAATCAAGTGGATAAGGTCATGGAAGAACACTCAAATGTATTCTCCTCTCCTACTGGGGTACCTCTGCACTTCCAGGTCAAGCATCCCATCGATCTGACCCCAGGTGCACTGCGACCCAATGGACCGATCTACCGCCACTCTTTGTTAGAAAACAAGGAGATCAAGAGGCAGATCCAAGAACTTCTCCGCGAGGGGCACATCCGTCCCAGTTCATTGCCTTGTGGGAGCCCAATCTTACTGGTGAAGAAGAAAGACGGGACCTGGTGACTCTGCATTGATTACCGGGCCTTGAATAAAATCACAGTCTGGAACCAATACCCAATTGCCTGAATCGATGACCTCCTTGATCATCTCATGGGGGCCAAATACTTCAGTAAGATTGATCTAAAGTCTGGCTACCACCAGGTCCCAATAGAACATACAGATGTATGGAAGACCGCCTTCAAGTCAAAAGAAGGTATTTTTGAATGGATGGTCATGCCCTTTGGGTTGACAAATGCTCCATCAACTTTTATGAGGATGACGAATGATATCCTGTGACCTTTCACCAGTACTTTTGTAGTGGTGTATCTGGATGACATCCTCATCTATAGCAAGACTTGGGCGGAACACTTGCAACATATTCAACAGGTTCTACACACCCTGCGACAACAAAAACTATATGTAAACTTGGAAAAATGATCCTTCGGCATGGTCAGGGTCCACTACTTAGGCTACATCATTGATCAACATGGTGTGCATGTGGATCCAACCAAGATCTAGGTCATTCGTGACTGGCCAGCCCCAACCACACTCTTTGAGCTTTGGAGCTTCTTGGGCCTCACCAATTTCTATCGCAGGTTCATGTTGGGATTCTCTCATATCGCATGGGCCCTCAGCGAAGAAACCTGGGGTGGAGGTAAGGAAAAATTTGTGTGGGGCCTTTCCCAACAACAAGCCTTCGATGAATTGAAGCAACGCTTGTGATCATCTCCGATAATTTCATTACCGGACCTGCAACATCCCTTTGAGATCGAGACAGATGCTTCAGACTATGCTGTGGGCACCGTTCTCACTCAACATGGACACCTCGTGGCGTATCATAGTGAGACGCTATCATATGTTGTTCGTAAGTACCCTACTTATGACAAAGAAATGTACTCCATTGTGCAAGCCTACCTCCAGTGGAGACATTACATTCTAGGGAAGGAGACAGTCATCCACACTGATCACAAGCCACTACAATTCATGCAGACCCAAGGCAAATTGCAGAATGATCACCATCAAAAGTGGTCCACATACTTACAACAGTTCCACCTCAACATCAAGTATAAAATAGGAAGTACCAATCAAGTTGTCGATTGCCTCAGCCGACCTCCAGTCGCGGCACTCACCACGGTGCTAGACTCTTGCGGCCATGAGACCTCTGGATGGCCCCACCTCTATGAGACAGACCTTGACTTCTCCACCACCTACCAAATGTTGGGAGCAAACTCAGTGGTCGTTGATTTCCATCTTCAGGACTGGTTTTTGTGTTGTTTGGGCCATCTCTGCGTTCCATCAAGCGAGCACGTGAAGCTGATCTGGGAATCTCACTACAGTCAGGTGGCAGGACACTTTGGCATCGAAAAGACAGTGGCAGTGTTGCAAAAACATTTCTACTGGCCGAAACTTTGACAGAATTTCGGCAAGTATATCAGGTCCTGCACTGCCTGTGCTATTGCCAAACCGACCACTAAGAAACAGGGCCTGTACACCCCTCTTCCTACTCTTGACAAGCCATGGGAATCCATATCCATGGACTACATGTCTGGCCTCCTGTCCACCAAGAGGGGCAATGATTGTGTTTTTGTGGTTGTTGATCACTTTTCCAAGATGGCGATTATGGCCACCTACAATAAGAACATCACTACAGAGGCCACTACTAAGCTCTTCTTTAAATGCGTTTGGGTACACTTTGGGATCCCAAAAACCATTTTCTCAGATCGAGACAGTCGGTTCCTCAACACATTCTGGTTGAGCCTTTGGTCACTGTTGGATACCAAGCTCACCAAATCCATTGACTTCCACCCCCAGATAGATGGCCAAACTAAGGTCGTCAATCAGATGATCGTACATATCCTGCACATGTACAATTCCAAGCACCCCCGCACATGGGATGAGAGTCTTCCCTATGTCCATCATAGCTACAACCAAGCCCTGCATAGCTCAACTGGCCACAACCCCTTTCATGTGGGGTTGGGATTCCAACCATTGGGCCCCATGGATGTTTCCCTACCACTGGCGAACACCTCGGCGGACTCGTCCCCTGCTCCACCGAAAGATGACAAAGCCACCCGATTCATTGAGGGGATCCATCAGATCCGCCAACAGGTTCAGGATATTTTATAGAAGTCCAATGCCAAGTACAAGAAACACCATGATCAACACCGGGTGCCACATAAGTTTCAGGTGGGCGAAAAAGTTTGGTTTCACTTGCAGAAAGAACACCTTACAGGGCCCAATCGGAAGCTTCACCCACTTTGGTATGGGCCATACACCATCACCAAGGATGTGCGTGACAATGATTTTGCGCTCAACGCTCCCTCTTTCCTTGGCTTGCACCCAGTCTTCAACGTGGCTCTCCTTCGGCCATATTTCCCACCATTATTGGACACCTCAGAGATAGTAGAGCATTTGAAACCAACATAACTCAACCTTGACTGCATGCAACAGGCATCCAATGATCATATTGTGGACAC
The DNA here is from genome assembly GCA_010110895.2 of Picea sitchensis. NCBI lineage: Eukaryota > Viridiplantae > Streptophyta > Pinopsida > Pinales > Pinaceae > Picea > Picea sitchensis. The sequence continues at coordinate 101,893 of SNQJ01S0010794.1, read as the reverse complement.
ATAGATCAAGGGCACCCGACAACAAAGGATCCAACTTTATCGAGTTGTCAAAGTAGGGCAGCTCTTGCACCAAGGAAAGTGGCTCACCCGGGGCCAAATTCAGTAGAAATTTCCTCATCTGATGGGGGAACTCAATGCCATGGAGACCATTTCTTCCTAAGGGGGGAGGATTTATCCATATGGATTTCGGTGGCCTCCCACCTATTCCAACTGGTTCATTTTGGCAGTTTTTTTCCTAGTTTTCAGGTCCCTGACTTGCGGGGACATTTTGAGGCCCTAAATAACATTTTTAGAGATCAGAAAATTCCTCGGATAGACCTTTCCAACGGGCTATCTTGCGCCTAAAACGGAGATCATATGCAAAAGTTACAACTCTGGGAAGTTGACCAACTAACTTACCCAAACGGGGCCCACATGACTTCTGGCGCTTCATCTCCTAGGGTTAGGTTTTTGGATTTCTAGGGTTTTTGGCATTCCCGTTTATTGTAAAAAGTCCTTCAGAGCCTCATTGTAATGATATTCTTGCGAATGAGCGCAACCGTCACATCTCTTCTCGGAGATGAGCCACCACCATTCCAACAAGCTTGTTTTCCGCTGCATTTTACAGTTTCAACTTATTTCCTTATTGAATAGAAAACCAATTTTACTATATCTCTTTTATTCTGTATTAAGCATATTTTAATAATTTGTATTCATTTCGTTCTGCTCATAAAATTCGGATCACAAAGCCTCTTACAATCATTTGCACTTAACTCTACAAGTCTCAACACACAGTATGTACAAAAGCCAACAAACATTATTTACACTTAAAAACCTTTACATATTCTTGCACGAAGCCAACTTAGACTGACTTCACTCTAAGTCCTCTCTACTTTATTTATACATTACAAAAAGGCCTAAACATGGGTAAACCCATGGGCCGACATCCCATACCCGTTACATAAACCCAAAAATCCTGCAAAATAGGCGAGATCCCACGATCTCCGCTTTGCTTGGGTGCTCCGTCTTCGACCAGCTTGTCGAAGTCCCCAAAATGGTCAAACACGACCAACATTTCCTCAAAAATTAGCCGAGGGCCAAAATGCCCCCAACATTCACCTATGACTTGTCCCGAGTCACTCCGATTTGGGCAATTCTGCTTTTAAGGCCTCGATATTAGCTTGAGCTACCTCGACTTCCTGCTTCACCAGATCCTCCTACTCAGTGAAGTCCTGAATTACTTGCTCAGTGAGAGGCCCTTCTAGGCGTTGTTCCACTGTTGTGACCACCTGTTCCAACTGTAAGCCTTGTCCCTATATCTCTTCAAAAAGTGTGCAGGATTCGTCCTGCAGCGACTGGAGTCTCTATGTCACCTCCATAACTCTGCTCTGGATGGAAGTGACATGCTGCTGAACTATGTGTTGTTCCTACGACCTCTTCATCTTCTCAACTGCAGTCAATAGTTTCATTTGTGTTTGTATTGTAGATGCTTGCTGCTTCGCCTCCTGGAGCTATGCTTCCAATATCCTCAGCTTGGGATCTTCTACGAGGAACTCATAGGTATGCGCACTTTGGTTAGTTAGTTTCTTACATTCTGAGGTCAACACCCTGATTCTTTCTACTATGCTCCTGGTAATTTCTTCCCTCTGACCCCACACTTCTTGCGGAGTGCTCGACACTGCTGGGATTTCTAACTCTGCTACTCTTGCTTGAAGCTGTTGAATGGCCTCAACGAGCTTCCCCAATTGGCTCTCGACTGTCTCTTCTTCCATATGTGCCAAGCCCATAACAGAGCGAAGTGCTCTAGTCACTGCCTCTCTGACCACAGTCTACTTTGCAAGTAGTTGGTCTTTCTCTTTCTGAGCAACCTGAGTTGCTCTAAGGCCTTCTCCTTTGCTTTCTTCAAGGCCTCTGTGACCTGATCCTTTTCTTCTTGTGCTCAATGAAGGTGAGGCTCTATCTCATATGCTAACTTGCGTAATTGGGTGGGCTCATCCCCCAATTCTACACTCTCTACTAAAGATGGCGCAATAGACACTGTGTGGTTCGACTGGATAGCTTACTGGATGTCTTTCAATTCTTTCTCGATTATGTCATACAATGTTTCTTATTTCGCTTGATGTCTCTATAGGATATCCTCTGAGGCATCTTCTACAACTATGATGATGAGCTGGATATCGTCCACTGTGAGCACATTCTGCGACTGAGGCTTATTGGCTTAGGAATTCTTCCATGTTGAGGGTTTCTGCGGAGAAACATTCCTTTTCTTTGACGTATCGATCTCTGTAAGGGAATCCTTTGGCGGTGTCACTTCACCCTTTTCTTTCTTGTCTTCTTCCCCTTCCTCCTCATGGTTTACTTGGTTACCTCCTCCTCCTGCAGGTGAGTCAGGCGCAGTTTCCTCCGATGCGCTGTCCTTCTCCTCACTGTCATTGTCCTGCACTTCCTCATTTTTCTTCTTTTTATTTGTGTTGCTCTGTCCATCATTCTCAGTCTAGGTGACCAAAGGACTTTTGATGATGTCGGGTTCGGAGAGTTATGCATCTTCGACCAGTACAAGGAATTTGGTTGGCCAGTCCTTGGTTATCTCCTTGATGTCTTCGTTAGTCAATTTATAGTAAGAGTGCAACTCCTTCTTACTTTCATCCCTATGCGTGGTGATGTAGATGAAGTGTCATTCTGCGCGGAACTTCGCTAGTGGCCTGTATGTATGCAAGGTGTTCAGGGTCATTCAGGGGAATGATTCAATGGTGCACTTGAGTTGTAGGTAGTGAGCGTGGAACAACACATTTGATTGCCTATGCTTCGCCATATATCTCGTATACCACAAGGTGGTGAACCTTGCGACCAATGGTTTCGATGGCTCAACTTCCGGGAATGTCTCTCCCTCCGGCATATCCCAAGTGACAAATGTAATGAGAATCAAAAGCCAAATGAAGTGAAATTCATAGCCTTGTTCCTACGCTTCATGGCAGTCCTTCTCCAACTTGTTGATGAGGTAGCTTGCCTAGTTCATCTGCATTCCTTCGACACACTTCCTTTTGAGGTCGACTATGAACCCTGTGACTTGCGTAGGATGGTTCTTTCTGACGATTTTTCCCACTATCAACTAACAAGCTAGGCACACTGCACCATCCTGGATGGAGGCTACCTTGTAGCCTCGCTTTCCCTTCTCTACATCGTCATAGCCTTCCTTTATTCGCTGCGCTAGGGAGCAATTTGACGTCTTCCCTGGGTAGAACTGGTGAGGGTCTAATCCTTGCATGCTCAATCTGGTGATCAGGTGGATCAGTGTTGGATCCACAGTGATGCACCTATCCCACCAAAGATAACCTCCATGGTATCACGATAGGATGAGTTTAACACACACGTTAACCTTTTGATGTCTATCTAAGTGGGGGATATTCATCACATTTAATATCATCGATCTCACAATCTCCTTAATCCACGACTGGTGGACTATCTTGGGATTCTGCCCAGTCTCCTCGTTAGGTACCTATGCGGTGTGATCATCGCATAGTTCTTTCGATCTTCAAGGTTAAAATCGTTGATCTTGAGAGCTGGGATAAGTCCCAACTAAGGTCCGACTGCGCGTATCCCCTTCGAGAGGTATGCAATGATGAGCGTGTACTTGAAATCATGCAGGACTCTATCATGACTAACCACACCAGCCAAAGGAGGGATGTAGTCGGGAAATACTGATGGGATCTACTTCACGTTCACCAGATCTCCACAGTGCTTTCTTCTTTTCTCAGTCGCGTTTCGGCTAGACCGACGTCCAGTCGAGGTGGATTCTTGTAATCCTCCAGTCGTCGATGCCTGAATTCCTACAGACATGACTTTCTCATTCATGAGGTCTATTAAGATCTCCTCCACAGAATTCTCTACTATGCTACATACGCCCGACATGCACACTTGTGATCAAATAACTTGGGTAGGAGAAAAAATAGACAAGGAAATCAGATGGATGGCGAGGTCTAGACAACACAGCATGGTATGTGATCAATTCTTTGTTAGCTCAGATATCTTGGTTTGAAAAAATTGGTCCTGGTGTGGCATTCGACGGATTAAATAAGCAACATCTAATGGATTCCTTCAATGGGTCAAAATTCCTTAATCAATACGAATCCATCCGTTATGGTGCAGTCTCAACGGTCCAAGGGCGATATTTTCGGCAATAATTGCGTTTCTAACTATTCCAGAACGTCATTCTAATGGTCGAGACGCCTCCAATGGTCATATAGCTTCATCGTGGAGAAGTGTTATTCTGCATTGTTCTGCTATTCCAACAAAGTTCAAGTTCTGCAAGCCTGCCTTCTATGAAGTGTTCTCTGGAATTTCCTGCAGTTTTTCTAACTTTGCTTTCTTCTTACTGAGATTTCTTGCCTTCTTTCCCATGATATGAATTTATGGATTCCTCTTTCCATTCTTATTCTTATCTTCTCTTAGCGTAGTAACTTCACACTGTCGAGGGTCTTCCAAAGGTTTCAAGGGTAATACCTCTTCTCTTACTATCTTCGGGGTAGATGAACTTCTTTCCTGCATGGGCAGGTTCTTTAAGCCTCCCTGCGTTCTTTCAACTTCGACAACTAAATCTCTTTCCTTCTGTTTCTTCAACTTGTCCTCTTGTTCTTGTATTAGTATCTCTGTGGCTTCTTCCTCTGATTTCCTTCGTATCTGATCTTTCTCAACCTAGGTCTTTCCTAGCAAAAGTGAAAAAGGGGCACTGTTCTCAACAAACTTAACAACTTCAAATTCTTCTTCAGTCGATGCTCCATGAGCCATCATAGGTACATTAGTAACTCTTCCACATAGGTTTATCATATTTCCTTTAAACAATCCTATCCTTCCTAATGAAGGAATCATGTCAGGTTTTCCCAAAATTTCCCAAGTGCTTTCTGGCATAATATTCACCTATGTTTTCTCATCCAAGACACAATCTATGTCGAAGTCTCCTATTCTTTTTTATATGCATGAATTTTCTTTTAATATCTTTGGTAAACTGATGTCTATGTGATCATTCAGTGCTTCTTTTAGCTTTAATAACATAGTCTCTGATTGTTTCTGGTTCTTTAACATATCCTTAGTTTCTTGACCTTCTTCATAGTTTTCTTGTCTCATGTTCATATTTTCAACTTTAACAATCATTCTAGGGCAATACAAAACCTCATGATCAACATCTTTACAAAAAAGACAAACAAGGCCAATACGAGGGCATTCCTTAGCAAGATGTCCTAGTCTTTTGTAGTTATAACACAATGTCATTCCTCTCTTTATTTTAAATGATCCCCAACCTTTCCTGTACTGCGCAATGGGATCATAGTGATGGACCTGCAATATGAAAAAAATATTTCTAGGTTCCTACATCCACTTATTAGTCCAATTTTTTTTTCTATGCATAGGAATAACATATATTTCTCTATCTCTATCAAATTTATTTATATCAAATCTTTCTTCTAGTTGTGCCCTAGTTTTCAGACTAGGTCAAAATCTGTCAAACATACCTAAATTCATACTTTCGAAGAAAAAATTTCCACTTATCTTACCTTTACCAGAGCACAAAGCTTTAAGTTCTTACCTCTTTTCTTCAGATCCAGTTCCTTTCTTAGCATAGAGCTTTGCAAGTCAAGTAGAATACTTCGCACTACAACAACAGATCTACGCACACAACTTTCTCTTTTCTTCAGTTCCCAACAATCATAGTTTCAGGTCCCGACAACAGAACCATTTGTTGGCATAGGGGCAGACCCAGGGTTCAACGCTTCAACAATGCACCAAAAAAATGCTAACTAATAACCCTTTCGGAAACACCTATGAAGTAGATGAAGTCTCACCTGAGTTAGAGGCAGGGGGGGTTGCAAGAATCAAGTGTCTACAACCTAGCTGGGATACAAATATGTGATTACAACACTTAACAAAGCAATTAGCCAACATTATGCATTAAGTTATGATTCTTACTCACATCGCAGATTAAACCTAATTACATATCAAAACAAGATCTAACCCTTACAACTTCTTAGCACATAGCATAAGCTCAGATCTAACATTCATTCACATCATAAAGTACTATAATTCATAGATCTATCTATCATACATCAAGAACAATGCACTAAGCAAATAGATACATAAATAACATTAACAACATAACACAAAGTACATCGACACAGGATATACATGGTTCACCCCAGTGTGGGGCTATGTCCACCAACTCTTCTTCTTATTTATTAATCTCCTTCAATATTCTTATAGGCACAGAGCCACAAATCTCACTCTGCATTGGACATGTGATCTGTGCACAACACACTAGATCCACCTTCCTTAAAATCAGGTCATGACACAAAGCCTTACATATTTTGTGCACAAAGCCTCTTACAATCACTTGCACTTAGCTCTGCAAGTCTCAACACACAGTATGCACAAAATCCAACAACTGTTCTTTACACTTGGCAACCTTTACATATTCTTGTACGAAGCCAACTTAGACTGACTTCGCTCTAAGTCCTCTCTACTTTATTTATACCTTACAGAAAGGCCTAAACATGGGTAAACCCATGGGCCGAAATCCTATACCCGTTACATAAACCATAAAATCCCAAAAATCCCACAAAATGGGTCATATCCCATGATCTCCGCTTCGCTCGGGCGCTCCGTCTTCGACCAGTCATTCGAAGTCCCAAAAATGGTCAAACATGACCAATGTTTCCTCAAAACTTGGTCGAGGGACAAAACATAGATATTTTATCTATTGTGACATTTCATGCGGACATGTGTCATCTCGGATTTGACTGTCCAAACCCCATATAGCCGTCGCTACAATGACGTTAGAGACATTGGAATACCGACGTCCCATTTCGTCGGTCTCCACTATGTGGACGCTATGGGAGCGATGTTACCATACGTCACAATTCTGACTTATATTCACGTCGCTCAATCGATGACAATATATATATCTCCAACATGTGTGCCATGGGAGCAACATTACCATACGTTGCAATTCTGACTTATAGTAATGTCTCTCAACCGACGATAAGCTATATATCTCTGACATATGTGCCATGGGAGCAACATTACCATACGTCACAATTCTGATGTATAGTAACGTCGCTCAACCGACGACTATATATATTTCTGATGTATGTGCCATGGGAGCGATGTTACCATACGTCGCAATTCCGACGTCATGAAGGTATTTTTAAAAAAAATGTCAATTTTTTTTTTTTTTTTTGATAATTTTTAAATTTTGCAACTAGAAAATTTTAAAATGAAGTAATTCCCTTGTATCATCCTAATAAGGGTATATAGTGAATAACTTGTTTAGTGATACTAATACAAATAGATGTAATTATTGAATATTGACTAATACATATGATAAGCCCATACATGTGTTATGTTACCCTTGTTATATCGGCTTAATGAACAACATAGTACTTATACCATTATCTCTACTGGTTACCTATGATAAGGTAATAAAATCCATATATATACTTTGCACCTATCTGATTACTCAATATAAGCTCATAAGTTTCCATGGTCTTACTTCAAAAATTTCATATCATAACAATGTGATAAGCTTATATGTGGTGCTTAGCTTAACCCTACGTGTTTATCCGTAATCAATTACACACGTTAATAGTAATGCTTATATTGTACTTATGCTGGGAATCATAGTAATCAATACGAGCATGTGATATGTATTGGTATACACAACCTATACATTGAATATGATAGTAAGAACTACTTATTATGATAGCTTAGTTATGGTTATTACTATGGAGATTACACTCTTCTCTATATTATAGTTGTACAAATATTAGGTAATTACAATGAAAGCCGTGTAATACAATCTGACCTATATGAATAATTACACATAATACCTAAGGTTCAACATATCACTTACAAATTACATTGGTTCCATATCATTTATATATGACATGCTTATTTCACATAATCTATGCCCTTTATATATACATTTAATGATCTATCCCTATTCAAGAAGATGGAACTCATACTGCTGTGATCATACCATATTCATACCTATCAACTTATGGTAATAGAAGTGATTCCTGGGATTTACTTGTGTTTCTACATATGATATACAAGGAGCTTTGTACACATATGATGTAAGCTTATTGCGATTCACCTATATGTGGTAATGTGAATGCCCCTTTATTCCATATTCATTGCAGTCATTGGGTACATACATCACACAATAGGAGTAAATAAGGCTATATAGGTATTACTAGTCCATGCATAAGTAATGGTTACCTCATTACCATAATCTCTTACATGTTATAGTTATAAGGGTAATGATACTATCATAGATAAAGAATAGGCTTGTATTACTCACCATATAAACAGGTTCATCATAAGCAATGGAAATCATAGATATAAGTATGTAATCATACCAGTAGAAGCATATTTAAAAAAAACAGATTGATACTTATTAGTCATGTTAAAGATTTATTAGAATCATAGTACTTGTATGAATTAGACACATCATGTTAGTTTGAATTGAACACACAGTATCCATAATCAATGCGATTATATTCAATATGAAATATCTTATAGTTAACAACTGATGTCATTGCCTCAATAAGATCAGTTTAATACAAGTAATAAGCCAATTAGTCTTAATCTTCATATTGTATATTCCTAATAATGATATAACTCTAATCATACAGAAGCTTCATAGTGAGTTTGATAAGTTGTAGATACGAGTTATGATTTGAGTGCCATATCATGTAGTTTCCATAACAAAAGCTTAGTAATAGAGAGCTTAGTATGATTCCAGACATTGTGTTGTTTAGTGATGTTTGGTATATGCTAAGAATAGAAAGAACAAGGGTCACAAGAAGGTGTGATGAGGCTTCCTAGAGTAGTGTGCCCTTGGTCAAAGTCATAGGAAAATTGTTAGAATTAGGGAAAAATAGAAACAAATAATTCCTTTTTATTTTTCTGTTCACAAGATCAACATATATGAGAAAAGAAATAAACAGATCTAAATTAAATTCCAAGTATAAACAAAATTTCTGAGTGAAAAAACAAACCTCAAGCTTACCTCCTGATCTAAGAAAGATGTACCTGTCACATGTGTGGATGAAAACCTTTATAATATGCTCAGAAATAGTTTTAGGTTCATGGATCAAACTGCTAGGGTTTGATATCTACCATAAGGACTTAGGAACAATTTTTCCAAGGTATAAACCATCACAAGACAACTGCAACAGGTACTCCACAAGAAGTGACAACAAGGTATTGACCATAGCTGATAAAACAAAACCAGGTACCCCACAAGAAGGGACAACAAGAACTCTAAAAACTGAGACAACAAAAATGTCCATATCAAACAAACAAACCTTCCATAACAAACATACCATAACAAACCCTCCATAACTGAAAAGAATGAAGCATTATATAAACACTTCAACCAATACCAAGACCTAACCAATACCAAGACCAATACAAAACTCAGATCTGAAACTATTACACCAAATGAGGAGGATGCACCAACAAACTCAGATCTGAAACTGTTACATCAAATGGAGAGGCCGCACCAACAAAATGTAGATCTAAAACTATTACAACAAATAGAGAGGCTGTACAAACAAACAAAAATCAGATCTAAAACTATTACATCAAATGGAGAGGCCACACCAACAAAACAAAACTCAGATCTGAAAAGATAGTCCAAAAAGGAGGTTGCACCATCATCAAGAGAGAACAACTGAGGTAGCCACAAAAAATAGGAGAGTGAGGAGTGAGTGAGTGTGAGTGTAATAGAATGATAGAGGGTAGGGTCTTATTTATAGTTAGGGAGAGGGGTTAGGGCAATTTAAAATCATAACTAAATATTTACATTTAATTAATATAAATATTAATTAAAATGTCAATTAATATTAATATTAATTATAAAAACCCTAAACACATATAAAACCCCAATAACATAAATAAAACCTCAATCACATAAAACA